>VZQC01005255.1:365414-678140 GCA_009823505.1 Rhizomys pruinosus
AGGCATCATCATAGGATGCAGACCTGTGCAGGAGAAGGCAAACACCTACAGACAGGGAGAAGCTACCTCTATCTAGCACTTTCCAGTATCTCAACTCTGAGAAGTACCTAATGGGTAAGCCACTGGTACTCTGTAACAATACCATATTGTACGTATGACATTTTAAAGAAAAGTAATATATTCAAATGGTGTGTGTGTGTGTGTGTGTGTGTGTGTGTGTGTGTGTAAGAACACACACTTGGCTGTATCCTGCCAGGAAGCCAATCTGTTTGATTCTTGCTTGGCAGGCTGTGCTGGCATGATTTAGATGGTGCATTTCTCTGTGAAAGGCAGGGCCCCCTTCCATCTGGCATTTCTCTATGCACTAAAAATCAAAATCTTTAAATTGGATTGAAAAAGGAAAATAAATAAATAAATAAATAAGCAGGGAAACCAATTGGTCAAGCACCTGTCCTACTGCTGGGAAGCAAGGGCTTCAGGTTCTGAGTCCCCAGTCTTCTGCTCAGCAAACTCTGGCAGCCTTTCCAAGGCTTCATCTGAGGAACCAGAGTCCTTGTGTATGTTCAAGGTCTTCATCTTCTGATGTTCCCTTCCAGGGCTTCTCACTCCTACCCATCAGAATCACCATACAAGCATTTAAAGTGCATGTGGGCTCCCAACCTGTCATTCTATGCTGTTCAAGGACTCTTACTAATTTCAACCACACCCTGCACACAGCGGTAACATGGACACGATTCACTATCACAGGGAAGACTCCAGGACTCCTGCCATGGAAGTAGCCCTTCTAGTCATCAACCAGAGAAAGGAAGATTGTCAGTTGGGTTTCATACATTGGTACTTCACAAAATTTCTCTGGTTTGATCCCCAGGCAGCTAGAGAACCACTCACACTCAACAGGCACCACCCATCCGGAGACAAGACCAGTAGTCTCAGGAATGAACCTCATGAGAACAAAGGGACTGATGAGACAGCGAGGGACCAAGGGACAGAGTCACAAAGGCACAAACACCCAGGCACTAAAAGGAGGTACTAAAGGAGAGAGGGAATTTGAGACCGCACATCTGTCCCAAAGAGATGAATTATCTTAGGGTCTATTTTTGATTCTAGAAGACATGTGATCAGAGAGACCTATCCATCTTGGATTCTATAGGCACAAATGTCCACAAAATTAAAATGCTTAGTAAATATACGTCTATAATAGTTTAGATATTTAATAAACAGTAGGTAATGACATTTAAAATTAATGCTTAAGCTATTATTTCCAGTTCAAGAAACTTGAAAATTTCTAAGCTAGTCAAAAAGACAGACATACTTTTCTTTGTACTTAATAACATGGTCTTTCAGGAGCCAAGAATATGGGGCTAGACTGGTTCCAAAACCTGGTCCATCCACTTTTAATGACTTGGGGCAAGTAACTAATACCCTCTAGTGTCAGTTTCCTTACATATAAAATGTACTTTCCCCACATAGGATTCTTCTGAAGCTGAAATATTTTACTAACTGCATAGCACTTAGAATCCTGTAACTGGCACACAGAAAACACTAATAGGTGTTAGCTATAAACACAGTGAAATATTTTCCCATAACCATACAAACCCCCACATGCAGCAACATACCTTAACTTTAGAGTTTTCTATTAGATGCTGAGCCATGGATTTTATCAGCACATCAAAGAAAAACCAAGAGTACTAAAAGAAAAAAAAAAAAAGGCCAAAATAAGAAAAATTAATAGGTTATTAGGAATGAGGTAAACTCTATTAGGCTGACAATGTTGGTAACCAGAACTGGGTATGGACCCTAAAACACAGCTGCACCTGTCGGCAGATTCTCAGCAGACTCGAGAGGTGAGCGATAGAGATCTTCTGCTGGTACCTGTTCAAAAATAGGTAGCTGCACCCTCTGGGAGGCTGGTACCTGTTCAAAAATAGGTAGCTGCACCCTCTGGGAGGCTGGTACCTGTTCAAAAATAGGTAGCTGCACCCTCTGGGAGGCTGGCGGCCTCTCTAGCAAGCAGTGGCTCTGCTGGAATAACTGTGCCATCTTTCTTCTGCGCTGACCTCTTGCTTGGAGAGGTCATGATCTTTACATCAGTGTCCTCCACTGAGCTGAAAATAGTGACTTAACTGTGCCATCTTTCTTCTGCGCTGACCTCTTGCTTGGAGAGGTCATAATCTTTACATCAGTATCCTCCACTGAGCTGAATATAGTGACTTATACTCAAGAGGCAATGAGACTTGGAACAAGGTAATTCTTAAAAAAAATTTTTTTTTTTTTTGTGGCAGGTCTCCCTGTAGCCCCAGGTAGCCTAGAACTCACTCGCTATGAAACCAGGCTGGCCTTGATTTCACAGGGATCCACCAGTCTCTGCCTCCTGTGTTCTGGTATTAAAGGCATGTGCCATCATGCCCAGATGAATAGGGTAATTCTTTACAGTCTTATCAGAAGACCCAATTAGCAGGGTCAGCCGTGGAGAACTAATTCTGCTTACTTGCATTTAGGGATACTGGTGGCAACTGTCTACAAAAGGACACAAATAGGTTGAGGTGATCGGGCGGTGAAGCTTGAATTTTCTTTTCTTTCAATTTTGCTGTCATTCTTTGAGATAGGGTCCTCTCATTGTCCTGATGATCTTGAACTGGCTATGTGGCTGAGGATGGCCTTGAACTCTTGATCTCGACAACTCCCTCTGCCTCTATCTCCAAGTCCTAGGATCACAGGTCTGTTGTACCATACCCAGTTTTCATTAATAGGCTTTTGAAATTGTTATTGATTAACAAAACAATTAATTATTAAAAGCAATATTTTGAGGCAGAGTCTATGTTGCCCCATGCCTAGAACTTGATTTACTTTTAAGCTAGTATATAAAAAAAAATGAAAATTACACATATATTTTGGTACAAGTATATACTGTATGTTTATATAAGGTTAAACATATTTATCTTAAACATCTTTCATCTCTTTATGATGAAAACCTTCAATATGCTTTCTTTTAGAAAGCAAGGAAATATACAGAATAACTGCTTTCTGTAATTAATCACTCTGCTGCACAGAACATCAGAACTTGCTTTTAAGTAACTAACTCTTAGTGCCCCCTCATTCATCAGGTTTTTGGTTTTTTTTTGGACAGTGTCTCCTTAATCCCAGTCCATCTGGAAGTTGCTATGTGGACCAGGCTGGTCTCGATCTCATAGAGATTTGCCTACTCCTGTCTCCCAAGGGCTGGGATTAAGGACATGCACCACGACTTCCAGCACTGCCTATCAGATTTTTTATGCTTTATTTATTATTTTTATTTTATGGGTACGAGTGTCTTGCCTACATATATGGAAGGGCATCTGTGCTGGGCAATGCCTGAGGAGGTCAGAAGAAGACACTGGATCCCCTGGAACTGGGAACTGGGGTTATGGATGGTTGTTAGTCACCATGTGGCTGCTGGGAACTGAACCTGGGTCCTCTGTAAGAGCAGCCAGTGCTCTTAACCACTAAGCGATCTCTCCAGTGCCTATCGGTTTTAATGCTGAAGAGCAGGGCTGGCTGACATACCTTCAGTAATTTGTTGCTGGTAAGGAAATCAGCGGAAGGCTTGAGGATGGTGGTCATGGACTTAGTCAGTTCTTCATGCACAGTCTTATATTCAGAAACGATATATGGCTCAGCCTTATAGGCAAACTTTGAAACAAAGAGATAGAGACTGAGTTTACTACACGGGTTCTCCAAGTTGGGCTGCAAGCTTGAGAGGCTCTTAAGAACAGAAATCAGGGACTGAGGTACAATTTCATGGGTGGGAGAAGAAGGCATGGAAGCGAAGGTGGGAACGGTGATTGTCATGTGACAGATAGAGGGAGCCCAGGATTTGTTCAGGGAACCCATCAAAACACATCAGTCATCTGAGTCGAATCAGAACTCCTTTAGCCACAATGGGAACTTGAGGCCTTGTTTCACTCATCACTGGTAACTGATGTCCTGAAGAGTCAAATTTTTAGTTTTCAAACAACCACAAAGCTACAATTCACCAGGGAATCCCAGATGAGCTAGGACCTGCAGCTTTTTAGAATGGTGGCTGCACTGTGGTTATTTAACGCTGCAAATGAAGAGCCTGTTGCTATTCATCCCAGTGGCCTCTGTTACTGTTCCACAAAGCCTTATCTGATTGCAGCCAGAGCTAACCTTCCTGCCTTAAAAGCTGCTGGGAATATGAGGTGGTTTGAAAAGAATAATGAAGTTTGTTAACTACGTTAGCGGCCTAGTCATATTTCCCTGCCATCCATAAAGGACAAAATTAAGTAAATAAAGGAGTGGCCACCTCTCTTCTGCCTCCCCATATTCAGGTACAAACCCCGGCAACAGGGACAGAAGAGAAAGCATGGGTATTAAAATCCAAGTGCATTCCTAAAAAATAAATCCTTAGAAGGAAAATTGGAGAGCCACAGATGTAATGATGATAGCAGTCTATTTATTTATTATTTATTTATTTTACATACCTTAACATATGACCTCAAGTGGCTCTCCAATCCTTCCTCGTGGCACTGGGCAACCACATGAATAATGACCCTACACACCACAGGAATGAATAAAGCAATGAGTAGTAATGTGAAAATGGAAACAATTCATTATTATCACAGCAGCAGTAGAACAATGACGATGCTGATGCTATCGGCACTTCGCAAACAAGGAGACAACAGATTGGATGGGTCTCCATGCATGGGATAAAGAGACACTTCTTCAGTCTAAAGTTCAGCACATACTGGCATCCTAGATAGGCACGGCTGTGCTCCAGATATGGACAGACTGGAAGGGAAGAAGAGTGTCCATCCATCTAGCACCTCTCTTACCGGGTCACATTGACTGCAACTTCCTCCTGAGTAGCTCTGGTGAGGACTCGGAACAGCTGGTTTAAGATGGTGGGCAGGAAGGCGATCATCACGTGCCCTTCCATTGCATGCAGACTCTACATACAGGGGATGGTAAAGCACAGGCTATCATTTCAAAACTTTCTTTTTTTGGTGGGGGGGAATCTTTTTGAGACAGGGTCTCCCTGTAGCCCCAGGCTGTCCTGGAACTCACTCTGTAGACCAGGCTGGCCTTGAACTTACATTGATCTGCTTGCCTCTGCCTCCCGAATACTGGGATTAAAGGCATGCACCACCACACTGGGCTCTTTTTTTTTTTTAAACTCATTTTGGGATAGGGTCTTGCTATGCCTCCCAGGCTAAACTGGAATGTTTGGGATCCAGAGACCCTCTCATCTCAGTCTCCCAAGTGCCTGGGATCATAGACCTATGCTACTACACCCTACTCTTTTTTTGTTGTTGTTGTTGTTTGTTTGTTTTTTCTTGGTATTTTTGAGACAGGGTCTCCCTTTAGTCCCAGCTGGCCTGGAGCTTGCTCTGTAGACCAGGACAGCCTTGAACTCACAGAGATCCGCCTGCCTCTGCCTCCCGAGTGCTGGGATTAAAAGCGTGTGCCACCATGCCCCGCTAGCCATAATTTTTTTTTTTTTTTGGTCTTTTTGAACCCAGAGTAATTTACACTGTTTTAAATAAGGATAAAAGAACTTCCTCTAAACTAATGAGAAAGCTGAGAATGCTGAGCACATGCAGGATGGACCTCAAAGATGTCCCGTCCTAACCCTCAGGACCTGTGGAGATGTTCTGTGGTGCAGAGGAATGAAGACTGATAGCTAGTTGGCCTTAGGCCAGGGAGTGGGCTAATGTAATTACAAAGGTCCTTGAAAGTGGAGAGAGGTAGAAGAGGAAATCAGAGAAGCTGTAACCAAGGAAGAATGGTCAGGGATGTCATGTGTTGTCACTGAAATGGAGGAGGCTCAAGAGTCATCATATACATATAAAGCTTTTTTTTTCTTAAGATGTACAAATTTTTCTCTTTCTTAGACCAAATATATCTATCCCATTTCTGATTTTTTAAAATTTTTGTCATAGCCTAGAATTCCACTTAGCTACTTTCTCTTTTCGAAGTGTTCTTCCACACCCAAGTCCTGGACGCAGTCCCCTACTAAACCTGCTGTCTCCGCATGCTGGCTCCATTAACCCTAACTTCAGCACAAAGCTGGCCCAGGCTAGACATATCTTTCTCTACTCAGCACTCAGCTGCCAAGTTTACAACAATTCCTAAAACAAATTAGAGGTTCTTTAAGAGTCAGGACTATTACGATTTGAGTGCATCCTTCAAAAAGTATGTATGGAAAGTCAATCCTCAATGCAACATTAAGAGGTAAAATCTAAGGGGAGGGGATCAGGCCTGAGGGCTTGGCCTGCATGAATGGATGAATATAAGTGCTGGATCCTTATGGTGGGAGTGGACCCCTTATAAAAGAGTGAGCTTGGTTCCTTTGTCCTCCTCCTCCTCTGTATCAAAACATTCTGATCTTGATCCTAGCTCTCAGAAGTGTGAGAAAATAAATTTCTCTCCTTTAGAAATCACCTGGTTTCGGCTGGGCGTGGTGGTGCACGCCTTAATTCCTAGCACTCTGGAGGCAGAGAGGCAGGCGTATCTCTGTATGTTCAAGGCCCGCCTGGTCTACAGAGTGAGTTTCCAGGGGACCAGATGGGGTACGGGCGACCCTTTCTCTCAAAAAGATTTCAAAAAAAAACAAAAGAAAGAAATCATCCTCTGGTTTCAGTGTATTCTATTCGGCAGGCTAAGGACCAGAGCGTAAACAAGGACGTGCTTCGGTTAGAAGTTGCTCGGGAGTAGCGCTGGTGAGGCGTTTTTAACGTGGATGGACTGTTGCAAGGGAAGCTAAAGAGAGACTGTGTTTTCAAGGGAGGGACACAGGGGGACGAATTACAAGGGCGAGGGTAAGGCAGCTGGCGTATTTCTAAGTTCTACTGTTTTTTTAATTTAATTGTTGGGGTGTGATTTGATGTCTTGCTGCATTTCGTACGATCATTTTCCAATTCAGATCAGGCATATTTCCTCCCTTTCCTCCGCCCCGACCGCCTAACCCCATCCCAGGATCATGTATTCTGCCGTAAACTGTCTGTGCATCTTTCTCTCTCGACCGCTTTTTTTTTTTTTTTTCTTCATTTTTGTATTATATATGTTTATTTTCCTATAAAAAAAAAAACAGAAAACAGAAACAAAGAAGAAAAAATACAGCTTTGCATGATTAGGATGTTACTCTGAAGAGAGCAGTGGCAACGTGAAAGGCTTAGGCCCTTCTGACATGTGAAAGGAAGAAAAAAAGCTCATGATTAGCCATAAACATCGAACCCTTGCTGTGGGTATCCTACAGTGTAACATAATGTTTATAATGAGTCCCTAATGAAAACTCTATTACCTTCTAGGTGCCCACAAAGTTTAATATGAGAGAATTTCTTGCCCCCCCCCCATTAGAAAACAAGGGGGAATATGACGATGATGAGGTCTTCTCCAACTGTAAATTGGAGACAACTATTATAGAGGTAATCTCTTATAAAACCGGTAAAAATGCCTTCTTTAATTGACTAATAGACATAAGAACTGTGAAAAGGATTATACTCTGTTCAGAACCAAATATAATACTAAAGTCCTTGGGCTATGCACTTAGGCAAAGTATATTAATGCAGGAGCTCTGACATCAGCAATGGATTGTTCTACCAGGGGGATGTTGGCCAGGGGATCCAAGGCCCCACAAAAGGTAAGGGCTCCTTGCCCCTAAGTTGGGATACCTGCAGGAGGAGAGGCGATAAGACCCTGCTGCCGAAGACCGGACGTTAATATGGTAGGGATGTATTGAGACCGCACATGCAAGTGTACAGATGGCCTCTGGAATGCCAGAGAGTGTTGCCAAAGGCCACTAAACCAATGAAGCAAATACGGGTCTCCCTGAGTCAAGCAAGACTCTAATTCTACTTTTTTAACACTACCTAAAAACCACAAAACAACACTGATGTGATAGCATCCAGGACACAGCATCCTTACTGAGCTTTCCAAGAGGGAGGAGTAACAACACCACGCAGAAAATGCAACTTACTTCAAACTCATTAAAAAGGGCTACTAAGAAAGCCATCTGTTACCTTAAGGTATTTTACAAGTTCATTTCCTAAGGCTTGGGCTCCAGATTCTGTTTTCTGACAGTATTGGAAAAAATTATGTAGATGCTGATCCTGGATTGCGGAAAGAAAAAGAAAGTCTATTAGTGCATGTTACAGAAAAAGGGTCTGCTTCGTGTAGCAGGCGTGAATGGTTTTTGTAAATATTTATTTATTCATTTGTATGTGTGAATGCATCCATGTGTGCCCAACTGTATGCACATGTGCTGGTGAACATGCCAGTGTGTGTTGGAGACTTGGAGAGGACACCCAATGGTGTCTTTCTCCGGCACTCTGCCTATTTGTTTTTGGGTCTTTGTAGGGTCTCTCCCTGAACTTGGAACTCATGTTTTCTTTCTTGGCTAGGCTGGAAGCTAGCCAGCCCAAGTGAGCCTCCTGCCTCTACCTCCTGCACAGCTGAGGTATAGGCACGTGTGAGATGCCTGGCTTGTTTCATGTGGGTCCTGGGATTCAAACTCCAGTCCCCATAATTACACAGCAAGTGCTCTCAACCACTGAGCCATCTCTCTAGTCCCATCAATGTTTGTTTTTTTTTTTTTGTTTTTTGTTTTTTGTTTTTTGAGACAGGGTCTCCCTGTAGCCCCAGCTGTCCTGGAACTCACTGTGTAGACCAGGCTGGGCTTGAATTCACAAAGATCCACCTGCCTCTGCCTCCCAAGTGGTAGGATTAAAGGCATGTGCCACCATGCCGGGCTTCCATCAACGGTTTTTAAGATTACAAGATTGACCATAAACAAATGACATCAAAAAGATTCTCCAACAACAGAGGAAAATGCTGAAAAATGTCATTTAAACGTATAACTGACTTAAGTGTCATTGATACCAACATACATGACCTCCTTCTAATGTACTTCATTTAAGTGTCATTGATACCAACATATATGAGCTCCTTCTAAAGTAATTCATTCAAATAAAGGCCTACAGAGTAAAAATACATCCATATGACATTAGGATCCTGTTTTATACATAAAAGAAGCACAAACTCAGTCACAGAGCAATCACTCTAATGGAGATGTCAACACGTACCTGAGTGTAGACCGTGGACACCAGATGAGTAGAAATCTTCAGCAGCGGCTTGCCTCCTTCCACCCATTTAATTTCTGGACCATAATGCTAAAAAAAAAAATACAGAGGGGAAAAAACTCTTAATAGATTAGCTATCCCAGCTTCCACGTGACCGTCAATGGGGAGACGGTGGCTGGATAGCTGTGTCTGCCACAGCAAGAATGCGGCTAACGCTGTCACCCGCCAACTTTCCTCCCCTGAGCTCACTGCTCTTCCACTGTGCTCTTTTCTTTTGAGTTTCAGCTATGTGAGCTACTGTACACTTAACAGGAAATGAATCCTAGTGCACCAGTCTCAAGATTTATAGAGATGGTGGAAGTTGGGTACCAAATAAGGTAAGTAGGTCTTACATGCTCTGAGCGCCAGCCAAGGGCGGAGCCTCTGTGCTTATTTGAAATCAGTAATATTTTTCGGTCATTTTCAAACTAGGATATAGGGGATGGAGAGATGGCTCAGTGGTTAAGAACACTTGGTGTTCTTACAGAGGACCTGGGTTTAGTTCCTAGCATCCACGTGGTGCCTAATCCAGGGATCTGTCACCCTCTTCTGGCCTCTGTGGGCACTGCAGGCATGTGGTGCTCTGACATGCAGCCAAGACTCATGCACATAAAATAAAATAAAATATTTTAACAAACTAGGAATTATAACTCAACACTGTACAATTTGCCTTTCTTTTGGAGTACTTTTAACTATTTGTATATAACATTTGTATATAACTATTTGTATATAAATTTGTATTTAACTATTTGTATATAACTAATTGCCATTATTTAAGGACTGATCAAAGAATGGATTTATCTTAGCAGGTTATAAAACAAACTTAAATGTACCATGGTTAAAAAGATGTAAAGCTAACAAACTCTCTGGAGAAATCTCAGAAAAAAAAGGTTTTCTTCATTCAGAAAGGTTCAGAATGAACCATGTGGGCAAGATATTTGATCACCAGGTCTATATCAAACTGGAAGGCAATTCTTGAGAACCCATCTTTCTTTGAGTGTGACCACTTCACAGAAAGTCTCCCAGCATGTCCAGAATCTCTGAGTCTCTATTTCCCTGCTGATGCACTGCTAGTCCTGGGCTTGCAAAAACACCTGGACTATAATTTTGACATTGTGATAAATGTTACCAGAAGTGGCTTCTAATTACCTGCATTTACTTAAAACTGAATAAAGAGGGGCTGGAGAGATAGCCTAGCGGTTAAGAGCGCCAACTGCTCTTGCAGAGGACCCGGGTTCGATCCCCAGCACCCACATGGCGGCTGAGAACCATCTGAAACTCCACTTCCAGGAGAACTCCAGTTCCAGGGGAATCGGACACCCTCTTCTGACCTCCGTGGCATTGCACGACATGGGTGCACAGACCTGCATGCAGACAGTACATTCATATACATAGAGAAAAAAAAAAAAGCTGAATAAAGAAAACCAAACTGTTGAGACTAGCAAAATTATCCTGTGCTCTGTATGTGTGTGTGTGTGTGGTAGTGTGTTGTGTGGTGGGTATTACTTCTGTTGCTTGGTTCTGTGCTTCAGGTTGGTCTTGGAAGGAACTGGGCTAAAGTAAACCAATCCCAAGATCCCATACCCTGCCCATGCTGAGCTCCTGGTAGCCAAGGTAGCCAGAAGGAAGATTAGCCGAGACAGGGATGTGTTGTTCATTAGTCACCACCCGTCCATCTTTCAGAAGAGGAAGCCAGGAATATCCAACTATTAAAAACAAAGAGCAAAGAAATTACAATGAGTTTAGAAAGCAAGCCACTATAAAACTGGTTTATAAAAACTGACTACCAACCAAAGTCAGTAATGTAAAAAAACACCTTGCTGGGCGTGGCGGCATCCTTTAATAACCTAGCACCGGGGAGCAGGGCAGTGGATCTTTGTTTGGTTCAACGTGTCATTCGGTCTACCATAGGTTAGTTCAGGACAGCTGGGGCTACAGAGACCCTGTCTCGAAAGACCCCCCCCCAAAAAAAAACAAAACAAAACCCCACCTTAATGGGCTCTACACATGTCCTCCAATGTACCTTCATCTCTTTGGGGTTAGAACACTAACAGTTCATGTATGCAACCCAGGCATACTATTTTCATGCTTTCTACAAACTTCACTGAGAAATCCTTTTTGTAAAAGGATCAAGGCTAAGAATCAAAATACAATTTTGAAAAATCTGCTGTGCAAATGATCAACAACAAGGGTTGATGGTTTTTCCAACCTTGAGTTTCCACGACGTCCTTCTTCTTCGTGCCCCCTTTACTTGAGTTATCACAGCTGACATGGAAGAAGGTGAACAACAAATGGTGCTTTTCGTGTAGCTGGGTGGGCAGTTCTATTTTAATCTGTGGGGAAGAACAAAGCAGCAATCTTTCAAACATTCTAAAACATCAAAAAATTCCAGTTCACAAATGGACACTTATTCTCCAAACTCTAGTCAGGATTTGCAATTAAACATCCTTGAGCTGTTAATTATGCCAGCAAGAAATGAATTCTGCACTCACTCCTTGGAAATGGAAGGTCAGTCACTATTTCAGATCTAAACAAATTGGAAAACAGAAACAACAACAACAAACTCAGCACAGTCTTGGCAAATGAAAGCCCAGGGTTGGACACTTCAAAAGTAGGATTATATAGCAGTCGACCTTAAACAACAGGAGCTTCAACTATGTGGGTCCACTTATATGGAGGCTTTTGTTTGTCTTTGTTTTTCAGTGTTGGGGATTTAGTTTAGTATCTCACAGGTGCCAAGAACACACTCTACCTCTGAGTCACATCACAGACCCATGAAAAACTTAGAGGGATTTTTCAGGGAGGAGAATTTGTAGCCATTTGAAAAAAAAAAAATACACAGACAAAACCACATTGCCTAGAACAATCAAAAGATTTAAGAAAAAAGGTATGTCATAGGTATACAAAATATATGTACATAACTGTTTTCTGGGGATATATTTGTGACATGTGGTATTTGTGTGGTGTGTGTCATATGCACACATTGTACATATGTGCACAGCCATGAGAGAGGGGCTAGAGGTCATCAGGTGTCCTATTTTGGCACGATGCCCCTTGGGACTGGGTCTCCTGATGGATCTGGAGCTAAGCTGGAAGTCAATTTGTACCACTGACCCTCTTGTCTCCACCCAACCCCCTGTTCTAGGGTCACAGGTGCAAGCATGGCCATGCCCAACTTTCTACACGGGTGCTGGGGACTTGAATTCAGGCCTTCCTGCATGTGCCACAATCCCTTTCACCCTCTAAGCTACCATCTCTTACTAGAAGATAAAATTTATCAAAGTGTATACATACAAAGAGATGGCAACATTCACAATCCAAAGAAATATAAACAAAATAACAAAGGAGAGGTAACTGGTTCCACAGTCATAGACTGCAGAACATGCTGGAAGGAATTTCAGAGCCACTTCGGACAGCTCCTGCAGTGTTGCATGTATCTGCCTAAAATGCTGGTGGTGCTCATGGTCTGTCTGACTAATTTCTCTCTCCAGTAAACTGAATATGGCAAGAAAAAGTGATCTTTCTTAAAATTAAAAAAAATTTGCTTATTTTTATTTTATGTGTATGAGTGAACTGCCTAAATGTAAGTGCACCTATGTCATGCAATATCCATGGAGGTCAGAAGGGGTGTTGGATTCCCCTGGAACTGGAGTTACTATAGCTGTTAACCACCATGTGGGTGTTGGGAATTGAACTCCAGGTCCTCTGCAAGAGTAGTCCATGCTCTTAACTGCTGAGTCATTTCTCCAGTCCCATACCATCCTTAGTCCTTAGAGACATTTCATCATATGTAAAGTATAGAACATATAAAACACACTTATGGGATTGATAAGGCTTCCAGTCACTATATAAGGCTATTAGTAGGCAACTTCTGTAGGAATCAAAAGTTATATATGGATTCTTTTTTTTTTTTTTTTTTTTTTTTTTTTTTTAAGACAGGGTCTCCCTGGAACTCTGGCTGTCCTGGAACTCACTCTGTAGACCAGGCTGGCCTTGAACTCACAGAGATCCACCTGCCTCTGCCTCCCAAGTGCTGGGATTAAAGGCATACTAAAGTACAGGAAGAGCATGCCACCCTGGGCTGTTGAGTTGCCCAAGAATTACCTGAACATTATAATTCCATAGAAGAAAATCCAGCAATAAAAAGGAAGCATCTGAGGCCCAACAATAAGTACATTAGCCTGTTAACCATGGTAGTAACAGTAACAATAAGTACATTAGCCTGTTAACCATGGTAGTAACAGTATAACTACTTTTTTTCATTTATTTACTTGTAACTTATAATTTTACTAATAAAGATTCCACTTTAATAATTACAAAAATATGTAAAATAAACACTAACTCTACTTCTGTCATATCAGTGTAATACACAAATTCTGTTCAATTTTGCTGTTTTAGGCAAATAACTTGAAGTTTCCCTTAAGACTGGTCAAACTGAACTTTCCCTTGAAAACATCACTTACCTCATCATAAAATTCTGGGTTTTGTTGATGGTGTAAAACCGTAGCCAAGGCGCTTCTTGTGAACACTGGGCCACCAGGTCTGCCATAAATGCACTAAAACAAGAATTAGCAAAGGCAAACATCAGGCTTCAATGGACGGAATAGGAAATTCAACTCAGATGCGTTATAAAGAAAGTGGGGTTCCTCCAGCATAAACTCAACTGCCTCAGACTGTTTCCACCTGTCAGACCTCAGGCCTGCAAGCCCCTGGCTTTGTGGTCCCAGGACCTGCCAGGATATCCCCTGGCCTGCTGGTCTGCTCCTTCCACTCCGGCTTGCCTGAGTGATTCTGTGCTCACTCTACATTTCCACACATCCACACCTTTGCTCACACAACCCTCTGTCCAAGTGCCCTTTGCTCTTGTGTAGTTTTTTAAAAAACAGTTCGCTCTTTCTTTTGTCCTCTCATCATTTTCCATGTGAATGATTCATTTTTGTCAATAAATAAATAAACAAATAAATAAATAACCAACCCTATTTCACTACCTTCCACTCCAGGTAGCTGTTTCTCAATGACTATGCTTCTCACTAGACTGCAACTTTCCTTTCTCGTACCCCTCTCCCTTTCTCCCTTCCTCTACTCCCTCCCTTGGAGACAGGGGTCTTATGTAGCCCATGCTGGGGTACATAGAACTCCCTATGTAGCTGAGAAAACCTTGAACTTCTGATCCTCTTGCCCCGCCCTGGGATTGGAGGTGTGCTCCACCACGCCCCGTTTTTATGCACTGCTGAGCTCCTTGCCTGTTTGTCTCTTTTCCTTCTTGGAAAGTCATTTTAACATAGTAAAGAATTTGGGCTCTGGAGCCAGGACTTAACACTCAGTACTATTAATGTATAGCATTGAATAATTTGTTTAAATTCTGTGCATTGGTCTTCTCTCTAAAAATTATGGATCTTAATTAGTGCCCAACTCAAAAGTCTGTTCTGAGAATTCAAATTGTTAAGTATGCAGAGGGCATACTGCAGCATCTGCAGCACGCACAGCATTCAATGAATGTTGCCTACAATAGATTGCTAATATCAGGGCTACCCCACAATACCTAGATAATAAAGATGATCTCTTGCTGACTTCACATCATAACATCATAATTCTTTATTTTTTTTTTTTTGGTATTTTTTTGAGACAGAGTCTCCCTTTTAGTCCCAGCTGTCCTGGAACTTACTCTGTAGACCAGGCTGGTCTTGAACTCACAAGAGTTCTGCCTGTCTCTGCCTCTCAAGTGCTAGGATTAAAGGTGTGCGCCACCATGCCCGGCACATCATAATTCTTAACACCCAGACAACACCTGCCTCATATTAGATGTTTAATAAATACTTACTGAATTACACATACATAAAAAATTTTATCCCTAAAGAGAATAACAAAAGGCAGAGTCGGTTAGGAGCAAGAACTCAGGTCCTACACATTCTGTGGCATTTACCATAGGTTGCTATGTAGTGGGTATCATCTAGTTTTTTTGGTCTGTGTGCCAATTTCTTCAGTTGTACAATACGGTGTAAACAGACTTTTAAAAATGTAAAAGTCAGAATATGTATGTAAATAAATATTTAAAAAAACAGACCTTCAGGGGCTGAGAGTCTTCCTCATCGGAATCTTTGAACTCAATGCAAATAGCAATATTTCTGGCCTGCGGTGATATTTGAGAGAAAAAGATGTAAGAAAAAAAATAGCAACAGAACCCAGAATATATCTTTATTTATAAAAGAACATGGGAAGCTAAGTCCTAAAGGAAAGTTTGATGTAAATAATGAAACCCTTGAGGCTGGAGAGATGGCTCAGCAGTTAAGAGCACCCACTGCTCTTGCAGAGGACCCAGGTTCGATGCCCAGCACCCACATGGTGGCTAAGAACCATCTTTAACTCCAACTCCAGGAGAACTCCAGTTCCAGGGGAATCCAACGCCCTCTTCTGACCTCCACAGCACTGCATGACATGGGTGCACAAACCTATATGCAGACAGTACATTCATACACATAAAAAAATAAAAATTTTAAAAAATAATAAATTAATTTTAAAAATTAATTAAAAAAAAAGTATATGTCTCTAAAAAAAAAAAACTTAAAAAAACGAAACCCTAGTCCCTGTCCTCACCTTGGCAAAAGTCTTCTGACTATCATATTTCAAGTACTTCGGGTAAACATAAAGGTGATTGTTGTAGACGGTGTAAGGCTGGGTGTGTTTGGGAATGCAGGGTACAAATTCCTCCACTTCAAATGTGATTGGAGTTTTAGAGCAGGTTTCAAAGTGCTTCATGGGAATGTATGATGAATTCACATAATCTGAAAAGATATTCCAAACAACACAGACTGAAGTGAAACTCAACTTACCCCAAATCTTGGCTGTTTGTTCCCCAGAAGTTAATACTTACTAGGGAACTCAGAGGAAACATTATCAATTGTAATGTCCAGATTGCCTAAAATCACTGGGAGTTTAGCCATCTTTTCAGGTCTACAAACAAAAGGAAATCAAATCTTAGGAGTCAGGTTAACTGTGAAATCTAAGTACTAAAACTAGCAACATTCACAGAAGAAGGATGTGAAAATAATGCCAGCTACAAAAGCAAATTTCAACTTTCTAGTAGACATATGAAAAACAGCAATAACAGGTCTAAAAATACTACATTTTACTTAGCCTAACATATGTATAATACTAGCAATTTGGTACGTAATCAATACGATAATGTGCAAACTAAGTCTTCACAACCAGTATTTTACAATGAGTACAATAGTTCAAACTTTCCATATTTCAAGTGCTTAACAAGCCAAGCATAGCTAGTAACTATAGAGGACAAGAAAAAGAATATCAGCAATATAATTTCAGTTAAAGGATTCCCACAGGGCCTCACTGTAAATACATGGCTTATTCAAAACCAGTGACATTCAGAACTAGAAATATTTAAACTGTGGGTATGGAGTAAATGGTCAATGAAACTTGCCTGCACTTAGTCTGACTTGACCTACTACAGAAATCTCCTTATGTTCCTGCTAAACGCTGCTACTGGTGCCAAGGCAACCTGCAACGTGGCCATTTTGATACCAGGCCTTGCTCCCCCAAAGCACAATAAAATTCTGTTGTCTGAAGGTCTGCTCATCAAGGGCCAGGTTATGCTCTCTCGACCACCTACAGCCTCCACACCGTCCCGAGTCCTCCGTTCTCAGCCCTTCTTACCTTCTTCCAATGCCATTTCCCTTGTAGAACCAACAGCATGGATCGGGCATGCCATCGCGGACCGGCTGGCATAGGCTGCTTCCTGGTTTGGTCAGTCACTATTAATGTAGCTTCGATGTCATTGCTTTTGAAACCACTCCACCCCACTGACCATATTAAGTTTACAATCACCTAAATTCCTAGCTCTATTCTTTTTTTTTTTTTCGGTCTTTTTGAGACAGGGTATCCCTGTAGCCCTAGCTGTCCTGGAACTCACTCTGTAGACCAGGCTGGCCTTGAACTCACAAAGATCTGCCTGCCTCTGCCTCCTGAGTGCCAGGATTAAAGGCATGCACCACCATGCCTGGCCCCTACATCTATTCTTTTAATTTAAAAAAAATTTTTTATGTGTATGAATGCTCTGTCTGCATGTAGGTTTGTGCACCCGTGTCATGCAATGCCACGGAGGTCAGAAGAGGACGTCTGATTCCCCTGGAACTGGAGTTAAAGACGGTTCTTAGCCACCATGTGGGTGCTGGGGATCGAACCTGGGTCCTCTGCAAGAGCAGTCGGCGCTCTTAACCACTAGGCCATCTCTCCAGCCCCCCTAGATCTAGTCTTACATGCTTAACCGTCATACTTCATTTCTCTGTCCTGTATTTATGCAATTATTCTTTTTTTTTTTTTTTTTTTTTTTTTTTTTTGTTGAGATTTTTTTTTTTTGGTCTTTTTGTGGCCCCAGCTGGCCTTGGAACTAGCTCTGTAGACCAGGCTGGCCTTGAACTCACAGAGACTGGCCTGTCTCTGCCTCCCAAGTGCTGGGATTAAAGGCATGTGCCACCATACCCGGCACAATTATTCTTTTGAGCTTCAAACTAGGACTTGATTTTCATCCTTATCAATTTCATATTTTTCTGTTTGAATCATTTACGGTTGACCAAAATTATCCTAAATCAAAGTTCTAACATCAGATGTCTTTGATATTCCTAAGAGCTGTATGTCATGAAGACATTTAATCAGCATATTATATTTTTACAAACATCATTGATGAAAATATTATATTGCACAGAATACTGCCAAGAACAGGTTCCCCAGGTCTCCAGAGACCCATTTCCACATGGACACTAGCCCATTCATCATCCTTCCTGGCATCTAATTATTCCAGCAATCAAACAGCTGCCCCCTCCCATAAACAGCATATCCTGGTTTGTTCATGAGATATGTGTCCATATGGCAAGGACATTCTGCCAAGGGCTTTGCATGCCTCTATGGCACCAGATTCACAACCCAATTTAAAAGAGAAGAAATGTGGTTAGGGTGACTAGTTCAACAGGATGCTGTCACATGGGCCCTCATAAGCCACTTGTTCAATAATTTCTTTCATAGCATTGCCAGGGAACATCAAAGCTCAGTGGCCAACAGATTCAGTATTTGGTTGTGTTCCCAAGTTCAGGAACTTCACATTTCCCATTTTTAAAATTCCTCTGGCACTACTGTAGGTAGCAAGCAGTTCTGCATGTCACCTTTTAGCCTATCTTAGAAAAGTGCTTATCTGAAATAGGATTTCAATAAAAATTCCAATTTCTTTACTTCCTTCAGACCAAAGACTATGCTGAGTAGAACCATCTTCGCTCAGTCCATCCCCAGCTCTGAGCTGCATAATCTCTTTCTCCCGGGGTCCCTCATTTCTACTTTCCGTCAGTTTTCACTTGAGTGTAACTAAGCAATTCACTGAAATTCTTTGAGGTAGAATGGTCAGGAAGGGGAGTCAATGATTTTTCACACATTCTGCCTTCAGTTGACTAGATTTCTGGGCAAGAGATCTCTAACTCCAGCCCAGTGTCACATCTTGCATCGTGCCTCTGTGCCTATCGCATGAGATATTTCACATGTTGAAGATCTTCCCCTTCCAACAGTAAGGTCAGTAGTGCTCCTGAGATGGTCACTTCTGAGAGAGTGCCACTGCATCCTTTCCACCTTGGACTCCTGCAGAGATGCTCCCCACACAAAACTCTTTAGGGGAATAGATCTTCAGGAGCATGAATCTGATTTATCTCTTCATTTGCACAGTTTAACACTGCACTGTACTGAACAACACTGAATTTAGCCAAAGCTATACCGCTGTTCATCTCTGGGTTAGTAATACTGTTTATTACAAATAATACTTTCAAATCTAAGCATCCAAAATAATTGTCTTCATCTTCTAATTATTTCTACCTATGAGTGAATAACATCTTAATTGTTTTTTTAAGATTTATTTTTTCAAGAAAAAAAATTAAAAATAAATTTATGTGAAAAAAGATTTATTTTTTCTTTTTTAAAAATAAATCTATTTATTTATTTATTTACTTATTTATTATTTATTTATTTTGAGACAGGGTCTCCCTATAGCCCCAGCTGTCCTGGAACTCACTCTGTAAACCAGGTGGCCTTGTACTCACAGAGATCTACCTGGCTCTGCCTCCCAAGTGCTAGGATCAAAGGCATGCGCCACCACGCCCCTTAATTGGGTTTTTTTTTTTTTGGTCTTTTCAAGACAGGGTCTCCCTGTAGCCCCAGCTGTCCTGGAATTTGCTCTGTAGACCAGGCTGGCCTTGAACTCACAAAGATCCGCCCGCCTCTGCCTCCCAAGTGCTAGGATTAAAGGCGTGCGCCACCATGCCCGGCCCCTTAATTGGTTTTTAAGTCTCTCTAGTATCATTCACAAATTTCTTTGAGAGGTAGACTTTTAAGTAAATGAATTTTAATTCAACTATTTTAATTATTTATTTATTTATTTACTTTTGTATGTGTATGAATGTACTGTCTGCATGTAGGTTTGTGCACCTGTGTCGTGCAATGCTGTGGAGGTCAGAGAGGGTGTCAAATTCCCCTGGAACTGGAGTTCTCCTGGAATTGGAGTTACAGACTGTTCTTAGCCGCCATGTGGGTGCTGGGGATCGAACCTGGGTCCTCTGCAAGAGCAGTCAGTGCTCTTAACCGCTAGGCTATCTCTCCAGCCCCTCAACTATTTTTTCTGGAAATCTTTCTACAATGTACTATGTATGTCTGTCCCTATCATTTTTAAAAAAAGGTTTATTTGTGTGTGTGTGTGTGCGTGTGTGTCTGTGTGTGTGTGTGCACATATTTACATAGGTAAGAAGGAGGCATCAGATCCCATGGAGCTGGAGTCACAGCCTGGGGTGGGTGCTGGGGTTATAGGGAGACCCTGCCTCAACCCCCAAAATAAATAAATAAATAAATAAATAAATAAATAAATAAATAAATAAATATACAAATAAAAAAAAACCCTAAATGTAAAAATGAATAAAAAGGGGATCCTCCAATTCCCTAACAAGGGAGCAGGCTGCGTTGTTTAGTTTCTTACTGCAGATGGCAGCCACCCCAGTACAGTTGCATTTTTCTGAGGCCGTTAGTAGTATACATTCCCTATTTTGGGGTTTCGGGGCCTCAAAATGGCCACTTGGAATATGGTCTTGGCAATAAAACCTTCCCCTGGACAGAGACACAAAGGCACAGCAGGTAGGACAGCTACAGTTTCTCCCTGTGGTCTGAACCAATGAAGGTATTGCTGGGCTGGGGACTTTCTGTTCAAGACACTCTAACTAGTGAGCTTTTGAAGTCCTACTCTCCAGCCTTCAGGGAAGCCAGGCCTGTGAGAGGGACTACTCCTGAGGCATCATCCCTGAGGGGAAACCTCAACCAGGCAGCCTAGGAAGTAACTTCAGAGACTGAACTCTTGCCTCTGCACGTAGGAGCAACTTCATTATTCTACCTAAGCATGAAAGTAATTGGTTTTTATTTTTTATTTTTTATTTTTTGGTATTTTGAGATGGTCTCCCTTTAGTCCAAGCTGGCCTGTAGCTCACTATATAGATCTGGCTGGCTTTGAACTCAGAGATCTGCCTGCCTCTGCTGGGATTAAAGGCATGTACCACCATGCCTGGCTATAAATAGTAATTTTAAGATGCATGTTCCAGCTACTATAAAGTAGAAAGAAAAAGAGTGAGACAGAGTGAGAGCAAGAGAGGAAGGAAGGAAGGAAGGAGAAGGAAGGAGAAGAAGGAAGGAGAAGAAGGAAGGAAGGAGAGGAAGGAGAAGAAGGAAGGAGAAGAAGGAAGGAGAAGGAAGGAAGGAAGGAGAGGAAGGAAGGAAGGAGAGGAAAGAAGGAAGGAGAGGAGGGAAGGAAGGAGAGGAAGGAAGAGGAAGGAGGGAAGGAAGGAAGGAAGGAAAGGAGAGGAAGGAGAGGAAGGAGAGGAAGGAAGGGGAGGAAGGAAGGAAGGAGAGGAAGGAAGGAAAAGGAAGGAGGGAAGGAAATAAGAAAGGAAGGAAAGAAGGAAGGAATGAAGGAAGGAAAGAAGGAAGGAGGGAGGGAGGGAAAGATGGATTAAGAAAAATCAATAAAATCCACCCTTGAGAGATAACCATCATTGGTGTTTTGGTTAACTTAAAACCTAATACATAAATACTTTTCTTTTTCAAAATTCAGGTATTTGAAGTGGTTGTGGGGGTAGCTGAGTGGGTAAGAGTACTTGCTGTGGAAATATGAGGATCTGAGTTTGAATCCTTGGCATCCACATGAAACAATGTGTGGTTGTAGATGCCCATGGGGTGCAAAGACAGAAGGATCACTGGGACTCGTGGCCACCAGTCTAGCCAAAAAGCAGCAAGCTCCAGGTTTAGTGAGAAAATAAGGCCAAGAGAGTTGAGAGGTTGACACCCAACCTCATCCCTGGCCTTGGTGTGTGCTCACCTGCTCACATCTGTAGACACACACACACACACACACACACACACACATATCCCAAAAGGTCATTTGATACACTTTTTCTTCCTTTTCAAGTTCATAAAGACCTACTTATGGTTAAGAGACACAAAAGCATCCAGTGAGATAAGATAATACAATCTGAGGCCAGAAGATGCTAAAGGCATTTGCTACCAAGCCTGAGGACTTGAGTTCAAACCCTGGGACCCATGTGGTGGAAGGAGAGAGCCAACTGTCCCAGTTTGTCCTCTGACATTTCAGTGTGCACAGAAACACACACACACACACACACACACACACACACACACACACACCAAAATAAATAAATGTAATAAAAATACAATCTATTCAACTAAGCATGACTAGTCTTTCAAAAAACTAACTTGTAAAGATATAAAGATGACAAAAGTTGGAATTCAAGAGGAAAATGATAATCAATACGTATGGAAAAATAGTATGTGTAGTAACCCGGTATTGGCAAGAGTTTTTTTTAAAGATGAAATTTCTTAAATCTAAGAGAGAGAGAGACAGACAGACAGATAGACAGACAGACTGGCTTAGACTTTATGTTCAAACCAAGATCCAAATGTGGATCACCTGTCCCAATCCTGTCCACTAACAGACATTGAAATGATGCTCAGGAAGATGCATAACACCTCCAGAAAATACTTGTTACAGTCAGTCACGATGGTTCAGGCCTCTCATCTCCGCACTTAGAAGGCTGAGGCAGGAGGATCACAGGATGAGGGGTTATATAATGAGACCTCCAAAAGGATCACAGGTTGAGGCCAGCCTGGGCTATATAATGAGACCTCCAGAAGGATCACAGGTTGAAGCCAGCCTAGGCTATATAATGAAACCTCCAGAAGGGCTGGGGAGAAGTTGGAGGAGGAGGAAATACTAATTATTTTTCAGAAAAATAGTACACATCTAGCATATACTAGAATACATGAAAGGGAAATATGTCCCTACTATGGATAGACTTGGGCTCTGTCCCCAGCACTGGTGGGTAAGGGGTGGAGGGTGAGGAGACAAAGAGAAAGAGTGCTCTCTTTTCCATGAAAAGCAAACTAGTCCCCTGAATGTTCCCATATTTACAAAATGAACTTATGTTTCTCAATATCTACGATGTAAACGAAGTGTTGTCACTGCGTTATCTACTGAGAACCCTCAGTTCTTTTATTCAGAGAAAAGTTCTAAAATGAAATGAGCTTCCTAGTTCAGAAGGGAATGCACGTGGATGGAACTGCAAAACAGCACAGAGGTTAAAAGTAGAGATCTCAGGCCAAGGTGACTTTTACCGTGTTTGTGTGTGTGTGTGTGTGTGTGTGTGTGTGTGTGTGTGTGTGTGTGTGAGAGAGANGGTTTTGCATTAATAGTTTGCTTACTAAAAAAAACACTATCAGGGAGAAAAGATTTTTTATCTTACTGGAAATTTAGTTACTATACATCTGAAATGTATCTTTACATGAGACTGCTTTCCACAAGATCACAGAATTCAGTGGCAATTCACATTTTTAAAGATCATTTTATTTGAGCCTTTTGGAATTGTTCTCGACTTTTCTCATTTCACCTTTAAGCCTTTTAGTATAGTTTGTTTTCTGATGCTATGATTAAAAAAGAAAAAGAACAAAAATCTATGGACCAAGGCCAAGTTATAGATCTCATCAGGGGGATGAGAGTCCATCGTGGTGAAGGCACGGTGGTAGGTAGCCAGAGCAGAAAACTGAACTCACATCGTTAGGCAGGTATAGGAAGCAGAGAGAGAACAACTGGAAGTGGGATTTGACTTTGAACTCTTAAATACTTGGAGTCTAGGGGGACATTCTCATTTTCAAACCACCAGAGAGGCAACCACTTGGAAACCCAGGGAGGCTCTGAATAGAAATGGTGCAAGTCTAGTTCTTTTTTTTTTTTTTTTTCTTTGAGGTGACAGGGGTCTCCCTGTCTGCCGCTGGCCATGGACACTGCACTGTAGACCAGGCTGGCACTTAATCGAGACTCACAGCCTTACTCTAGCCTGCATCATGCCACACCCCAGTTAAAGATGGCTCTTAGCCTCCATGTGGTTGCTGGGAATCGACACCTGAGGTCATCTGCAATGCAGTGTGCCTCTTAACTGCTGAGCACATCTCCAGCCCTCTAGTTTCCATATTTTGTTTTGGTCTTTTTGAGACAGGGTTTCCCTGTTGCCCCAGCTGTACTGGGAACTTGCTCTGTAGGACCAGGGGCTGGCCTTGAACTCACAAAGATCTGCTTGCCTCTACCTCCCAGTGCTAGGATTAAAGGTGTGTGCCACACGCCGGCTTGGTAGTTTTCATATTTAAGCTCATTCATGTGGCTGTGAAGAAATGACTGCTCAGCCAAAAAGTGGACACCCACCACTAGAGCGGAGCAGCTCAGGTGATTGTAAAAGAGGCTTAAGCTATTAGTAGACAAAATACAGAACTGGATTAGATATGGAGTCTTTGGCTGAAGAACTGTGTAAGCTTGGTACCATTACTAAGGTGAGAAAAAAATGTGCTGTCCCACTTTAAAACTAAAAGTGGGGGAGAAACTATTAAAAACACCACTCTCACCTCAAAGAGGGTAAGAGATCGTTTATTCTGGAGGCAAATATGGACTCACCATGGCCGGGAAACAGAAACTCAGGTTACCCCAAATTCCATTTCCAAAATCGGTAACGTTTTAAGTTTTTATGTACAAAAAAAAACTGCCATAATCCAAGCTACTTTTTCAGATACATTGATATGAGGCAGGTTATGGCAAAATGGGACAAATTCTGCCTTGGATGCTGTCAGGCTGCTTAGGCCTTGGATTGGTGGAAACTGGTGGTCTGCTAAGTTAATACATTCCAAAAAAGGTTTCACTCGTTTCTTCCAGGATTGTTAAGTAAGTAAACAAGGTGTTAGACAAGAAATGGCTGTTTTAGGAGGCTAAAGATCCCCTTAAGATAAACTTAAATGGCTCTGGACCCTGTAACATTCCACAGTTACTGAAGTGCTAATCAGTGGATCATCCTTGCAGGAGGTTCAGTCCAGGAAACAGTTTCTCTGGGATGTTAGATGTTGGACAAAGATGGTACAAACTAATAGAATTAAACACGGGAAGCCCCAGGACTGCCCAGATTACTGCCTACAGGTAGCCTCTGGGCTGTAGTATAGAAAGGAGGCCAAAGAATCCAAGCATCCTTACTGGTTTGAGGATGACTTAGCTGGGCAGGAAAGAGTACCAGAGAGAGAATATGCAGTTGCTCAGAGAGGAAGAGCTCCAGCAATATGAAGAATGCTTCTCCCAGTCTTAGGTGAGTATTGGGTAACACAAGCAAAAAGAACCACCAAACGGAAGCAGGCAGAAAACCTGCTGAAGATCAGGGCTGGTACTCCACAGCCAACTTGGAAAGCTCTGTCAGACTAGGGGATAAGGGGTGGCATGGGAGGAGAACAAAGAGAAAGAGTGCTCTTCTATTCTACCGATGAAAATAGCAGACATAGCCAACCTGAATGTTCCCATATTTACAAAATGAACTTATGTTTCTCACATATCTACGATGTAAACGAAGTGTTTGTCACTGCGTTATCTACTGGAGAACCCTAGTTCTTTTTCAGAGAAAAGTTCTAAAATGAAATGAGTTCCTGTTCAGAAGGGATGCAGCGTGGATGGAACTGCAAAACAGCACAGAGGTTAAAAAGTAATGAAGATCTTCAGGCCATAGGTGATCTTTTAACCGTGTGTGTTTGTGTGTGTGTGTGTGTGTGTTGTGTGTGTGTGTGTGTCTGTAGAGAGAGAGAGAGAGAGAGGGAGAGAGAGAGAGAGAGAGAGAGAGAGAGAGAGAGAAACTGCATCTTTCTTTGCCTTAGTCTGATTTAATGAAATCTGTCCTCTAAAAAAAAAAGGCAACATCCTGGCCCCTGGGGCTTATGAATGTGACCTTGTTTGGAAACAGGGTGTTTGCAGAGATGGTCAGTTAAGATGAGGTCACTCTGGCTGACCCTGCTCTGTATGACTGGTAGGAAGATGGCCCTGTGAGGACATAGGCAGAGACTGGACTGAGTTTGCCACAAGCCAGGGGTGGTCTGGGGCCACCTGAAGCCAGAAGAGGCAGGTGTGGTCCTGCCAACGCTTTTTCTTCAGGCTTCTCGTCCTCAGCAACTTTCTGTGTATTAAAGCAATCTGATTTCCAGCAGTTATGGAGGCCTCAGGAATCTAATAAACTCATTAATACAGGCAAAACATTTAGAACATGCGTAAATAAAGCAAGGACTATGAGTTACCATCTATCCCTACCCCACATTTGTCAGTCAATCTTGCAAGTCAGAAGCCTGGAAATTGTCTTCAGTGACTACCCATCTCTCCCTCCTTCTACCCTAACACCCAATCAGAGAGCCACGTTCCAGTATCTGGGCCTCTGATATGACTTAAAGCAGTCCCCTTTTTTGGATTTCCTCCCAAAGGGGCTTCACTGCAACCTTTCCATCTCTTGACAAAGGTCCCTCCATGGTATCCTCCCTGGTTAAGCATATCTATACCCTAAAACCATCCCTCTCAAATCACCCAAAAGACCTGGTACAGAATTTAAATTAATTAGAACCCGTCTTTCCATTCCCTGGACTGGATGACACATTCTACCTACGTCCTCTCCTCACCCCATCTGCGTGACATGATGTCTGAGTGACTTGAGTTATATGACTGCTCTGCTTCTCCAGCCACAACATTAAACTACTTCTCAGGTGTGGGAACAAGCCAAGACCTTAAAACTCACTTCCGGAAGTCTGCAAGTAGTTTGAGCATGTCGTCGTTTGAAAGCTTATTGCTGTCTTGCCGGTAGACGGCAGAAAATCTGGCATTTTTGTCCAGGTTTCCAGACGTGTCCTTAAACAATGTCCTGAAACAGTAAAACATTTCAAGACTTGGTTTCCCAAAGACCAAAATCAATTCATCACTGAGGTCTGGTTTCTGCACACAGACTAATTATTATTCTACTGGCTGAGGCCAACAGAAATCTCATTATCCTCCAATGCAGAAAATATTAATGAGGATGACCACAACTAACTCAATTTACACAGAAAATGCTTCCAGCCAAAGGCTTGTACTGAGGAAACAACATGCACATTCAAAGGGAAAGAAAAATCACAGAGGCCACTGCAGGCTCCCCCACAGTCCCCATCCCAGCAGAGGCCACTGCAGACTCCCCCATAGTCCACATCCCAGCAGAGGCCACTGCAGGCTCCCCCATAGTCCCCATTCCAGCAGAGGCCACTGCAGGCTCCACCATAGTCCCCATCCCAGCAGAGGCCACTGCAGGCTCCCCCATAGTCCCCATCCCAGCAGAGGCCACTGCAGGCTCCCCCACAGTCCCCATCCCAGCAGAGGCCACTGCAGGCTCCCCCACAGTCCCCATCCCAACAGAGGCCACTGCAGGCTCCCCCACAGTCCCCATCCCAGCAGAGGCCACTGCAGGCTCCCCCACAGTCCCCATCTCAGCAGAGGCCACTGCAGGCTCCCCCATAGTTCCCATCCCAGCAGAGGCCACTGCAGACTCCCCCACAGTCCCCATCTCAGCAGAGGCACAGGCCCAGGGCCTGGAATCTCAGCAAAGCTTCAGCCAGTACCCAACAGCTACTCCCTGTCCAGCTCTTTCCTCCCTATGCTTCTACTAAATGCATTTTCAGGATAGCAAACAGGTCGGTCCACTTGTCTGTCTGCTGGGCCATCCATCTATCCATCCATCCAAGTTATAAAAGGTGTTCTCCTTACCTTGCTGCCCAAGCAAACGGCATCCTGTACTGTCCTAGTCTTTGGCATGCCTGTTTGGCATTCTTCAGTACCTTCTGAGCGACCTGGAATTCATCAGAACAAAGCCATGATCTACTCAGCCACAGCCAGTCACAGAGTCACAAAAGGACTTCTCACCAAAGCTCCAGATGCATGGAAAAGCATTTTTTTTTTTTTGGTCTTTTTGAGACAGAGTCTCCCTGTACCCCAGCTGGCCTGGAACTTACTATGTAGCCCAGGCTGCCCTTGAACTCACAGAGATCTACCTGTCTCTGCCCCTGCCCCTGCCCCTGCCCCTGCCTCTGCCTCTGCCTCCCAAGTGCTGAAGTTAACCAGTGGAAAAGCACTCTTACAGTAGAAATATGGCAGGATTCACCCCGGGACAGACCACTTTACTTACAGTCTCTGGCAGTGATTTTCAAAAACTACAGAGTATTACTTCCAAGTAATTTGGTCTTTTCAGGCAAAAAACAGGCGATTTCACAGACTTTATTATTTCTTTTTGACTAAAGGCTAACTGTAAATCCACTGAGTATACAAATGTCTGGTACTCATGCTCAGAATCTATTACCAAATTTTAATCAAAATACTAAAATACATACTGAGCATTCTTAGCTCCCAGCCTGTACCAGCTTCCCACATTTGGGAGATTCCTACATTATGGCATACATAATTAAAATTTTTTAATTAAAGATATTTGGCATCTCATATTCATGTAGAAATGAATTTTTTTTTAATTTTGTTTTTGTATGTGTATGAATGTACTGTCTGCATGTAGGTTTGTGCACCCGTTTCTGCCACGGAGGTCAGAAGAGAGTCTTGGATTCCCCTGGAACTGGAGTTCTCCTGGAATTGAAGTTACAGACAGTTCTCAGCCGCCATGAGGGTGCTGGGGATCGAACACGGGTCCTCTGCAAGAGCAGTGAGTGCTCTTAACCGCTAGGCTATCTCTCCAGCCCCAGTAATGAATATTTTTGTGGAGTGGAGTAAAATTAAAAGCTAAAACAGGAGGCTTTACTAAATTTAAGTCTTCCCTGAAGCAAGCAGAATTGAACAAAGGTGCGAGTAGAAAATGTATGTGAAAATAAGAGTAAAAAACATGTTTCCCTTTGAGTTATTTTTCTTCATTCTTTCCTTTTTTCCTACTTAAAAATTTTCCAGTGATCCACAAGGAGGAGACGTAGAAAAAAAAATTCCAGTGATGACAAATTTCAAATTGTGTACGTAGCCAGAAGTAGCAACGTGGATTTATATGGCCTTGGAAACCTTGGGAACAAACTTTACTCAACTTTTACCAGCCAAACAAGCTTAGCGTTTGAAGATGTCTGGTAAATGGGCCTGTCCTTGACTGCAGTGGCACTGTATAATGTCTCACGAGTTTCCAGTGATTTGTGGTGTCCTTCAGACACAGTATTGTCTGCTCCACTGCCTGTAAGGAAGGCAGGGCAGGTAACATCATCCTGGACTCACATGAGGGACATCTGGGGACTAGAGAGGTGAGAGGTGTCTGAATTACCCAGGCTAGCAAGGTGCTCTGCACCCATATCTTCTTATCCCATGAACCTGTTCTTTAACAACTATCCTGGCAAATGTATGGATGGGTGGCCATAGGGATGAAGAAAGGAAACTCTGAATCAACTTAGTGAACCTTAGTTGAGGCTCTGCCATGTCTACTTGTATTACTGTTGATGGTCCTTGTTAATGCACCAAGACCATTTCTCAAATGACCAATTATGATATTAAGCCAAACCAAACAAAACTCCTCAAAACACTGTCAAAACTGGCAAGGACAACAGTACTAAACAGCTTACTCTATCCTGAAGCTCAATGGTCTAGAAAGCTATGCTCAGGTGTTCTTTGGCCACTGTAGCTGTGAGGCATTGAGAAAACAGTTAGAGCTTTATAGGCCTCCGTTTTCTAAAGAATGAAAGGTCTTAGACTAAGGTAATCTCTCATACTTCATATGGGAATAATAATAATAATGGGATTAACATGTTTGACTATAATATGTGTACTTTTAAATGACAATTTACTATCAAGCTAATAATTACTTTGAAAAGGATTTTCAGAGGTCAGAATCAACTAGCAAAATGCCATGTTTTATTTACATGTGAGAATGTTTTCATTAAAAGCTGGGCAAAGGGACTCTGCGTATAGCAAAGTGATAGAATACGTACTTGGCGTGTACTGATATCCTGGTTCGAGTCCAATCAGTGACAAAAAGAATCTGCACACATACAATTAAATGGAGAATAAATACATGCAACTGTTCTATGTTTTATTTTTTGTGTGTGGTATGCATGTATGAGTGCATTAATGTGTGTATGTGTGTGTATGTGTGCGTACACACACACACACAGAACTGAGGTCGATGCTCCATGTCTTCATTAATTGCTCTCCACTTTGTTTACTGAGGCAAGAATTCTCATTTGAACCCAAAGCTCTTGATTGTCTAGCTAGCTAGCCTACCTGGGGATCCCCTGTCTCTTCTCACAGGTGCTGGGATACCAGGTAAGCTGCCACACCTGCCCAGCATTATGTGGTTGCTGGGTATCAGAACTGTGGTCCTCTTGCTTATATGGCAAGTGCTTTATCCATAGAACTAAATTCCCAACATAGCTCTATATGTTTTAGACAATACACAAATAGTGTTTACTTTTGATCTCATTAAGCATTTTTATTTTGACACAAAGTGGTTTCTCAGGTTGACTTTTTAAAAAAATTTATTATTTTTTATGTGTATGAGTGTACTGTCTGCATGTAGGTTGGTGTCACTCATGTCATGCAATGCCACGGAGGTCAGAAGAGGACATTGGATTCCCCTGTAACTGGAGTTAAAGATGGCTTTTTTTTTTTTTTTTTTTTTGTCTTTTTGAGACAGGGTCTCCCTGTAGCTTTGGCTGTCCTGGAACTTGCTATGTAGACCAGGCTGGCCTTGAACTCACAAAGATCTGCCTGCCTCTGCCTCCCAAAAGATGGCTCTTAGCCACCACGTGGGTGCTGGGAATCGAACCCGGATCCTCTGCAAGAGCAGTTGGTGCTCTTAATCGCTGAGCCATCTCTCCAGCCCTAACTTTCTTCTTTTTTTAACATCACAAAGCATGAAAGCCCGTCCTACCTTAGAAGAATCCGAGCTTTTCATATATGGCTCAGCACAGTGTGTGATGCTTCCCTGGAGGACTTTTTCAATTCTGGCCACAAGAAATATATCCGGATGAGGACACGTGACTGAAAAAATTCCCTAAGAGACAAATGGTTTTCTCCAGTCAGTAGAGTTCCCAGATGGATAAAGAAATCCTTTGAGCATTAAAGCAACAAATAGTGAACTAGTCCAAGTTGCAAGGAGACAAACACATGAGGTGATGCCCAATTCATCATCTGCTCAAGTCAGCTTGGTGTGGAAGGAAGTAGAAGAAGGCTGAGGAAGGACCAGGAACCCAGAACCACTTCTCCCTCAGCTTTCCTTCACTAATTAATTACACAATACTGCCCATATGATGAGACTGCCGGACTGGTGCATTGCAAGGCCTCATTAAGCATTTTCAGTGTATTAATATCACATCCGAGAGAAGTCTGAGTGCTGCCTGCCCCCACACCAACCTGTTTTGGATACTGTACAGCGGCTGTGTGAAGGGTGTCCTGAAGGGCAGGTGGGCTCTGGCCACCATTGATCAGAGCCAGGGACGTGGGAGTCAGCATCTGCCGCACTGAGAAGTGATTCAGGTCCACGTGGAAATCAGCAGAAATCTTTCGGTTGTATTTTATGTCAAACAGGGACAGAGTGACAAAGAAGGGCTCTACCTGAACAATGACAAAATGCCAAGATCATCAAGGCAGTTCAGAGAGTTGGCAGGAAAATGCTGCTGTGGAAGAATGCTGAGCTGTGATTATGACTGTCACCATGAATGACAACTAGTCATAAGTGGTTTTGAACCTTTCCACATGGATAATTAGGCTAGAAAGTATTCTAAGAAATAAACCTCTTCCTTTATCTTTATGTATTTTGTTGCTTAATCAATGCTTACAGATAAGACAGTTGCTCTCCCTCGAATATCTAAGATCAAGTCCATGTCCTGGAACATGGAGCAGAAACCTACCATCTTGTCCTTGGCCACAAACATCCTGTCCCTGTAGACCAAAAACCCCCTAACCCCTAATACCCTGACTTAAACTCTACACCTCTCAGGGATAAGATTCTATATCCTGGCTTCAGTGTAATGGGAAATCTGTAACATCTGACGTGTCAACATTTAAAAGAACAAGTGTTTATTTTTTAGAAGGAGAATTACATTTGTAGTGGGTCCTTCCTCATTTTCGGCAACACAACATTGTAAGTTGAAAGATAAATCATTGCACTTGACAAGAATCCTTTTCCCAAACTTTTCTTCAAATGGCTTCACTTCTGGCTCAAGGGATGAGAAGTCAGGTTTCTTTAAAAAAAATGTAAATACATAAATACAGTATAGTCTCTTTTCATTAAAAACCAATTACATGTTACATGTACTCACATAAAATTTCCTGAAATAAGGAAAAGCTATATATACTCATCCACAATAATATTACAATTTTAATACCAACATTAAAAATATTAATTTTATTTACGTGTATGAGTATATTGCCTGCAGGCGTGTAAGTACATCCATGTCATGCAATAATCAGGGAGGTGAGAAGAGGGTGTCAGATCCCCCTGGAACTGAGATTACAGATGGTTGTTAGCTGCTGTGTGGATGCTGGGAATCGAACCCAAGTCCTCTGCAAGAAGAGCCAGTGCCCTTAACTGCTGAGCCATCTTTCCAGTTCCATGTTACAATTTTATAAGTTGGTGCCATACTTAATAGTCACCTGTGGTTTATAATGATGGTCAAATAAGTAACCATATACCTACTCAATGATTATGCATGGATTAAAATTACATTTATAGACCGCCTAAATGGTCATTAACATAGGTGTAAGCATGCATAAAATGTATTATATATATAAGCATATTCAGATATGCATACATTCAACAGAATATTAGCACACTAGGTGTAGTGGTACATGCCTTTAATCTGAGCACTAAGGAAGCAAAGGCAGGCAGACTTCTCTGAGTTCAAGGCCAGACAAGGCTATACTATGAGTCCTTGTCTCAAAACACAAACAAAAAGACTAATAATCAGCCATAAAAAGGAAATTCTGGGGCAGCAAGGTGGCTCAGTAGGTAAAAGTACTTGCTACACAAGCCTGGCAAGCTGAGTTTGACACAGAAGCATAGCAGAGGAGAACTGAGAACTGACTCCCAAAAGTCATCTTCTGACCTGTATGCACACGCAGTAGCATACACACTTCCCCCATCATAGTAATGGATGGGTCTTGAAAACACATTAAGCGAAAGAAGCAAGACATAAAAAGGTAAATACTATATCCATATTTATAAGGTTGTTAAAACAGTCAAATTTACAAAGACCAAAAGCAGAACACAAGTCATCAGGGGATTATAGGCAAGGAGAAACTAGTATCTAATAGAGAGTTTCATGACTGAAACTTTATTAGATACTAGATGATGAAAACGTACTGGAAATAGATAGTGATATGGTTGCACAAAGAATATACTTAATATTGTTGAATTATATTTTATAAAGTGGATAAGAGCTGGTGAGACAGCTCAGTAAAGGCATATTGCCACAAAAGCTTAGCAATCTAAGTTCGATCCTTGAATCCCACATAAAGGTTAGAAGGAGAGAATCGACTCGACACAGTTGTCCTCTGATCCCCACACAAGTGCTGTGGCATATGTACAAAACAATAATAGTAAATCTAAAAAAAATATGTTAGATGCCTAAAATAGTAACATGTATGTTATATATACTTTACCCCAATAAACATACATAGTTATGTGGAAAGAAATGTCAAAAATTGTTAATGCCAAAGTTTAATGGGAGAAATTGTTTTATTAAAAAAGACCACAGAGGGCTAGAGAGATGGCTCAGTGGTTAAGAGCACTGGTGGGAACCCAGGTGGGTTCAATTCTCAGCTGCTGCCTGGTGGCTAACAGCTGCTAGTAACTCCAGTTCCAGGTGACCCAAAACCTTCTTCTGACCTCTGTGGGCAATGCATGTACTTGGCACAATTACATACATACATGCATGCACATGGTACACTTACATACATACAGGCAAAACACTCATATACAGAAAATAATAATTTTTTTAAACCCCGCAAATGAAGGGGAAGTATTTAGGATGAAACGCAGTAGACCCTCTTCTATTCTAAGCAGGTCAGTGCCACGCTGGCTGTCATGGGCCCCGAAGGGCTCTGCCACATCATATTTGACTTGGTTGGGGCTGCATACACTATCAAGTTCATCTCTGGGACTGAGCCTAAGCTAGCTGAGAAGTACAGCTACCTCCTGAATGTCTCCAGTGGCATGCTGTTTCTAGTGGGTTAGTCTACTGCATTCATTAGATGATCTTTGTGGATCTGAGAATGGCCTTGGCTAATCTTCTCTCAATATGCAACAATACACTGAATATCAAATACTTATGAGTTTTAAATTTTAAATAGTAAAAGAGCTCTTACCTGGGCATCTGGGTCCAAGTAAAAAAGTTTAACTCTGCTTTCACTTTTCAGTTTGATTTCTGCTTCTCTGGTACTCTGTGGATGAGGTAAATAAAAGTTACCTTTAATAAAATCCTTAAAAAAAAAAAAAAAGGCATCCACATGTGTTTGGAAGCTGTGTCATCCCAAAGACTCGGGCTGTTTGTTAGACAAACCTGCCTAGTCTCAGAGACAGCAGCATGTCATTCAACAGGTATACACTGTGGTCTAGGCAGCACAGGATGTAACAATACTACCAGAGACAGTCTGGGTGCTCACACTGTAAGGAGGCTGACAACCAACTGTAGAGTCAAAACAATCCAAAGAAAGCAAAAAGACCAAGCACCGTCAAGCCTTTATAAACTCACAGAACAGGAGGCAGGTTTTATAAAAAGGATTTTTTTATAAAACAATTTTGTTTATAAAACAATTTATATAGAAAGATATATACAAAACATTGCAGGCTGACTGAAAAGGATGCACAGATAGAAAGACACTGAGGATGTAATGGAGTCTAAATGATGAAAAGGACTAAGATCCAGTCCAAGACCAAAGGTTCAAGGAGGGGAAAAGGAAGGAATACACTTTAAATGTGCGACAGAGAGAGCTATGGCAGATCTTCAAGAACAAAAGGCTGAATAAGGGCCGGTGAGATGGCTCAGTGGGTAAAGCTGCTTGCTGCCAAGCCTAAGGACCTGAGTTCGATCCCTGGGTCCCATGTAGAGGAAGGAGAGAACCAACTCCTGAAAGTCATCCTCCTACCTCCATACATGTACCATGGCAGGCATGTATGTGTGTGCACACATATACATACACACATACAAAAGAAATAAAATTATTTTTCAAAAATTGAAAAAAAAAAGATGAGTCTTTCAACAAATACTCTCTGATCTCCTACTATGTGCCAGATGCTAGACATGCAAACATGAACAAAGTTCTGATCCCTAAAAATCACTAGCGGAGGAGGCAGAAGTTAACAGGTGCAATAAGAATGATACAAGGAAGGCCCTGGCTCACCTGGACCAGAGGTAACTAGGAGGGACCTCTCAGAGGCAAGCCCATCTTGAATGATAAGCACATTTGGCCAGGGAAAAGGAAGAAAGCACGTTTTAAGAGGGGGCACTGCACAGGCAAAGGGAAAAAAAAAATCACACCAGGCAGTGAGCAAGCCATTCATTAGGACTTCATGATCGGGCATAGTATGGGGACAAGTAAAGAGACTTGATGACAGTGACTGTATCATCTGGAATCCGACATGTCCTACCATATTTACAGCAAAAATAAAATTATGACTTCTGCAGGTTTTTAATTTTTTAAGTGTATGTGTACAAGTGTATTGCCTGTATGTATATAAGTGCACCTGTGTCATGCAGTGCCCGTGGATGCTAGAAAAGGATGTTAGATCCACTGGAACTGGAGTTATGGATGGTTGTCAATCCCCATGTAGGTGCTGGGAATTGAACGTGGGACCTCTGCAAGAGCAGAGCCAATGCTCTTACCTGCTGAGCCATCTCTCTAGACAGTGCTGAGCAATGAATTAAACAGAACAGAGTAGGAGGCCCATAGTGTCTTTCTTGGGTTGTCACCATGGCCTCCCAGTGTATGAAACACTTGCACACTTGTAGGAAACACTTGTATGAAGCCGCAGCAACAAAGCACCTCTCACTCGTTCTTCTCAAAGCTGTTTATTATTCAGGCAGGCAGGTCTTGTCAGAACGGTTTATTCAAGCACATCTTTTCTCCTTCTCCAAGCCTCTCCCTCTAAGCCTTCTCCTTCCTCAGGCAAGCAAGCTTCTCTCTCAGACTAGAAAGGAGAGAGAGAGTCTTCCTCTATCTAGAAAGTCCCTCTATTTATCCACCTTCCCAGCCCAGGTTGCGTGGCCTTAGTCTATTGGTATCATCTGGTCTGATCTTGTATACAGGGTGCACCTGCACAGCTCAAACGGTGAGCGTGGCTTTACTTTGAGGTAGGAGGGAATCAGGTGTTAATCATAAGACTCAGGTGTTAGTCATAAAACTTTGCTAAAGTCTCGGGTGCCTTCTTAGGACTGTCACCACTCCTGCTCTCCACATCCCAGTGTCTCAGGAAGGGGCATGACAAATCCCATATTTGTAGGGCAGCCTGCTGAATGATGACAGATAATTTAGGGAAGAGAGCAAGTTTGTGGAAAAGATGCTAAAGTAGAATATAGGTATGCTGTGAGATTTCTATTGGGAAATATTCAGTAAATGGCTAGAGCCATAGGACTTGAACCAAGGTGCTGATGAAGACTGGAGTTACAGACTCTGGCAGCACCAGCCTGCAGGTGGGAATGGAAGTCTTAGGAGTGAAAATGATTCCCTAGAAAGAGTGTAGATTGAGCCTCTGCAAAATAAGAGAGAGAATGAACAGCGAAGGGATGTACAGGAGAGAAACTACAGAAAGAGATGGCCATATGGTGTCACCATGGAGGCAGGGATGAAAGATTGGGGGGGAGGTGAAAAAGAAGATAGACACAAGTCATTTCCAACCTCTTCATTAATCATGCCTACATCCTGTTCTAGATAGTCAGAGCTCTCTATTGCTCTCAATCTATACAAGTAAATGTAGAGTCAGAGCTCAGAGTAGAATCGCCTCCTCTTCTGCCACTTTTCCCACCTCTCAGCCCTTGACAGTGGGGCAGTGACAGCCACAGTGAAGAAGGTGCCTGTCCTTTCTGTTGATGCTGAGTGACTGTATTATTGCATTTTTAACTGAAGGAAAGGAGAAATTAAGTATCCTACTAATTTTTCTTCAGTTCTGAAGTTGTTACAGTAAGTCCTTGGCAAGGACTCAAACACCCATGACTATATTTAACTGACTGCCTATGTGTAATGAAATGACACTCATAATCAGCTCAGGCTACCTGGCCTCACCTAGACGTCTTTTCATTTCTGAGTGAAGAGGTTGCACAAGATGACATTAAGGTCTCTTGCCCAACAACATTTATAATGCTGTTATCTATGGGAGTGAAGGCTCTTGGAGGTCAGGGAGCATTCTGCACATTTCCTGTCCATGTTTTTGCTGTCGAATACATGCTGGTGGCTGAGGCAGACTCTCTTTATGCAGAAGATGAGATTGCTTCATTTCACTCCACCTAGCCTACCCCTTGTATTGATATTTCAGATCAAAGACCTAGAACACACACTAGAATCTATTTACCTGAGCCCAAAGGACTTGCTTTGCAGGGCACACAACACTTCCTTAGGAGTTTCCTAAGGAAACCATGTGTACAAGATGCACAAGCCTTGTGATATTTGAAACATTAAGAACATAACTTTGGGGGCTGAAGAGATGGCTCAGCAGTTAAGAGCGCCGACTGCTCTTGCAGAGGACCCAGGTTCGATTCCCAGCACCCACAAGGCGGCTAAGAACAGTCTTTAACTCCAGTTCCTGTGGGAATCCGACCCCCTCTTCTGACCTCCGTGGCATTGCAGGACATGGGTGTACCAACCTACATGCAGACAGTACACTCGTACACATTAAAAAACAAACAAACATAACTTTGGACCTGGAGAAGGATTCAATGCCACTATGTTTACTCTATGATTGACAGAGACTGAAAACAGAAAGCAGCTAAATGTTCCTAAAAGAGGGATGACTGACTAAAAGGAGATTACAGATTTATTCTGCAAATTAATAATGAGCTTCTCTACTGACCTAGAGAGATACCTGTGAAGTATTTTTAAGTGGTAGAAAAAGTATCAAAATAATGGGTATATTACTAGAGCTCTTTTAGGAAGTAACTAAAAAACTTTAAGACAGAGAGAGGATATGGATGTGTGTGTGCATGCACATGTGTGAATGCATGTTCTATTCACGGTTGGTTTGCTGACAGCAATCACTGTAAGTTAACAGCACTGTTTTTCAGGAATGTGAGAAAGGAAGATGAGGGGGAAAATTAACTTCTTTTCATGATACTGAATGGTTTTTATGCTTGCTGTAGTTTTAAAAGAAAAACTTATTTCTAATAAGTTTCTAGTAAAGACACTTATAAGCTACACTTTCATGGCCTAAGCACCCACAAAATACAGCTGTTAAAAAATTATCCCCAAAACTATGTAATTGAGCACTTTTCAAAGTGACAGAAGCCAGTCCTGCTCTTAAAATAGCCTGTGGTCGGTCCATACTGCAGCTGTAGGGAGGACTGCCCAGGCCTTCTCTAAACACCCTAGTTGGTCCATACTGTGGCTGTAGGGAGGACTGCCTAGGCCTTCTCTAAACACCCTAGTTGGTCCATACTGTGGCTGTAGGGAGGACTGCCTAGGCCTTCTCTAAACACCCTAGTTGGTCCATACTGTGGCTGTAGGGAGGACTGCCCAGGCCTTCTCTAAACACCCTAGTTGGTCCATACTGTGGCTGTAGGGAGGACTGCCCAGGCCTTCTCTAAACACCCTAGTCGGTCCATACTGTGGCTGTAGGGAGGACTGCCCAGGCCTTCTTTAAACACCCTAGTCAGTCCATACTGTGGCTGTAGGGAGGACTGCCTCGGCCTTCTCTAAACACCCTAGTCGGTCCATACTGTGGATATAGGGAGGACTGCCTAGGCCTTCTCTAAACATCCTAGTCGGTCCATACTGCGGCTGTAGGGAGGACTGCCTAGGCCTTCTCTAAATACCCTACTCAGTCCATACTGTGGCGGTAGGGAGGACTGCCTAGGCCTTCTTCTAAACACCCTAGTCGGTCCATACTGTGGCAGTAGGGAGGACTGCCTAGGTCTTCTCTAAACACCCTGCTGCCCTCATCCTGTCCATGGCCCATTTTCTATTCTGGGCTCAGTGCAGAGAAGAATGTGAAGAAAATGGATGACATAATGGGCTAGAGGAGAGCAGTCCTGCATGCAGACAGTACATTCATACACATACAGAAATAAATAAAATTAATAAATAAAAAAAAGAAAGCAGCATCTGCTCACAAGCCAAGGGGAGAACGACTCAGGTGACAATTCTAGTCCCCCATCCCATGCAGAAAACACTAATTTGAAATACTGGTGACGTGCCCTAACTCTATTTCCTCATCTTAAGAAGTAAGAACCAAATCTTAAGTTTATGTGAGCAGATAAAACTATTTGAAGTTAAAATCTATGGCTAATAACAAAGAATGTGGAAGGAAAAAGATGATGTTGGCTGTTGAATCATTTAAATGAGAATGGGATAAAACCAGAAGACAACAAAATCTTCCGAGGCCAGAACATAGACTTCTTGACTTAGAGTGATACCAGGATGCATTTCCACTAACGCAACATTTAACTCAAAAGAACCATCATTTCCCCTCAAGATACAAAGCCAGACTAGAGCATTCTAGAATCACAAGGCTCAGAAATGGAAGGCTAGTAAAGCTCACAACCAGCAGCCAATTCCTTGTGTAATGATGGCAATGCTTTCTGGATTGGGACATAGGGAAGGAAGTGCTTGTTACAGATGTGGCTTCAAAAATCAAAAAAGGTATCTGGGAAACTATCCGGGTTCTGACAAGGCCTGTTGAACTTGCCTCCTAGCCCCTACTTAACCCAGGGAGACATGAGCCTCTGTCCTGTAATAAACTGTGGGATATTTACCAGAAAAGTTCATTAAGTTAGAAGTGAAATTACAGCAAAGAGACCTGAGCAATGTGTAATGACACGAACATGGGAAGACAAAGAGTAAGCTACTGTTTTTGGACTAAAGAAATTTTTTTAACCCCATTTGAAGAAGGGGAACACAAGGCAGCCACGAGGGCTTCCTAGGCCTTTATCTAACAATTTTTCTTCCAATGTCACCTAACATCAGTGCAATCAGAGGAATTATTAATTAAAGAGGAAGGCCTATAACCATACTCCCTGATCTTTTAGAAGAAACCAATTAACTAGAACATAGTTTTTCACATATAATATAAATCCATATAAGACTGATGCTATATATCTTGTTATATTTACAACAAAAATGTTTGGTTTCAATGGTGGACAATAGCAGGAAAAGAACAGGTTTTAGGGCAGATACACCATGTCCCCTAATATGAAAACAATAAGAATGTTTAGTACTAACTGTACGAACCCCTAGAGTATGCAAAATATCCTGAAAATCTAAGCCTGCTCCACTCACACTGCAAGCCACATCCATAATGTTTCAGAATGAGACATCAGTTATTTTTGCATTAGAGCAACTTCCTGGCAATCATATCCTGTTTAGCTAAGTCTCATTCCCAATGGAAAACAAAAGCCAGCGCCACAGGATCAGCTAACCAGCTACCTGAGGAGCCTGCCACTCCAGCTACCTTCTGCCTCGCCCTGTTGTTCTAGAACATTCTCTACGATCTTCCTTCACTGTGGCCTAGTCTCTTGCCTATCATACTTCTTCTTGCAGTTTCCTTCCCTGACCTCTTTACCTCTTCATCCCCTGACTAAACTCCTGCTGTGAACAGCTGTGCACCACCCCTTTGCTCCCCGAATTCCTCCCACCCCATTCCATATACACTTGAGTCTGGTTCTGTAACCATGGATTCCTCCTAAAAACAGGCTGTCCATCCTCTTGTCAGTTCCCATGCTCTCTCAGCAGATACAAATAATTCACACCCCAGACATACTAGCAGATGAAAAACAGCCAGGCTCTGGACTGTGACCAGGGATGGACACGAGTCTCCAATTAGAGCCTCATCCCTCACACTGTACATCACTGGGGAGGCCATTTAAAAGGCACAAGTGGGGCTGGATTGATGGCTCAGCAGTTAAGAGCACTGGCTGCTCTTACAGAGGGTCCAGGTTTACTTCTCAGCACCCACGTGGTGGTTAACAACTTTCTAAAGCTCCAGTTCCAGAGGATCCAACACCCTCTCTGACCTCTTTGGGGATTGCATAACACAGGTGCACTTATGTATATGCAGGCAAAACACTCATACAAATAAATAAATTAAATAAATAAATATTTTAAAAAAGGGTACAGGTGACAAATGCCTGGTAGCACGGTGGGTGAACAACCATACAAGTTTATTTATTTATTTTTCCTTTGAAAAACTGCCTTTAGTCTTTTCTTTTTTGCTTTTTCTTTGAAACAAGATCTCACATAGTCCAGGCTGGTTTTGAATTTGATATGCAGCCAAGGATGACCTTGAACTTCTGATCCTCTTTCCTCCACCTCCAAGAGTGATGGGATTAACAGGTGTGCATGGGCACCAGGCCTGATACTGTGCTGAGAGATCACTCATGCCTGTGAGGCAAGCACTCTACCAATGGAGCTACATTCCAGCCATCTTTTCTATCTTCTTCAATAAAAACATGTTTCAAAACATCCAAGAGCTAGGAGCTAGAGAGATGGCTCAACAGTACAGAGTTCTAGCTACTCTTGCCAGTGGACCCAGAATTGGTTCCCAGCACCCACATGGCAGCTAACAACCATCTATAAATAACTCCAGTTCCACGGGATTCAACACCCTCTTCTGGTCTCCATGGGCACTGGACACATATGGTATGGTTACATATATGCAGGCAAAACATTAATACAAAAATTTCTTTAACAAGAAAACATTTGTGGGGCTGGAGAGATGGCTCAGTGGTTAAGAGTGCTGACCGCTCTTGCAGAGGACCTGGGTTTGATTCCCAGCACCCAAAAGGTGTCTGAGAACTGTCTTTAACTCCAGTTCCAGGGGAAACCGACACCCTCTTCTGACCTCTGCAACATTGCATGACACGGGTGCACAGACCTACATGCAGGCAGTACATTCATACACATAAAAAAGTAAATAAAATTTAAAAAAATATATAAAAGAAAAAGAAAACATTTGTGAGCTGGGAAAAAAAATCCAATAAATACTCTATGACTACATTTGTCAGGCTTTGACTTTGACCAAAAAATAAATCCTTTTTATAGCACACATACAAACACCACATGTTACATTCAGTTACACATGTGTACTCAGTTCTATCCCATTTAACTTTTCAGATGTGAATCACATAATGTTGAGGTGAACAGACCTGACTCAAAAAGTATAAATTACACGATGCTGGGAATGTCTAGAACAGTTCAAACTAATCTACAGAGATGGAAGTGTGAAACAATACGGCTAGCAGGGGGTGCCAGCCAGTGTGGTGGGGTGATAGGAACGTTTTCTGTATTGAACTGGCTGCGGCAGTTAAAAGAGTATGCAAATGTGAACTATATCAAACCAGGAAATCTACATTGGAACATTTTACTCTATGTGTATTACACAGAAATTAAAATGAAATAAAAAGTTAAGAAATAAGGGTTGAATCTAATTGAATTTATTTCACTAGCTAAAATGACTTTATCTAATTGGTTATAAACCACAGTTTGAAAATTGTTCTGAATATGTTAAATAAAAAAACAAAAACACTAGTCTTTGCATATAAGTACATGTATAAATGTATGTGTTCCTATGTTCCTAGAATCCTGCAATGCTGGATTATGTTGGTCACTTAGTGGGAAAAGAAAAGAACAAATCTCCTATATGTCTTCATAGGAAAAAAAAAAAGATTTCTTGTTGTTTTGTGTGTGCTGGTTTTTCTAAACAGGGCCTTGCTATGAAGTCAGGCTGATACCGAGCTTGTATTCTTCCCATCTCAGCCTCTCAAGTAGAAAGATTATAGGTCTATACCACCACATCTGGCTTAGATATAGATTTTAGGCCGGGCATGGTGGCGCACACCTTTAATCCTAGCACTTCGGAGGCAGAGGCAAGCTGATCTTTGTGAGTTCAAGGCCAGCTTGGTCTACAGAGTGAGTCCAGGACAGCTGGGACCACAGGGAGACCCTGTCTTGAAAAGACCAAAAAAAAAAAAAAAAAAAAATATATAGTATATGATATGATATACATATCTGTATATAGAGAGATATAGATAGATGATAGATTTTAAATAATCAAGATTGGGCTCAAATAATCTGAATATGTCTTAGGAATCCATCCTATTGCTTTATAATTTCTTACCTTAGAGAGAGAGGGAGAGAGAGAGAAAGAAAAAAAATCCTAGCATGAAAATAAACACAGAAGCCGGAAGCCAGAATTCTCCAGGCCAGGAGCAGGTTACAACAGTGGCTCTAAAGTTAGCTTTAATAGGCAGGTGCTAAAAAGATTCTGTGGAAACAGTCAAGCCTTAAAGAAAAACAATACTCTAGCCATGGAAGGAGAATTATATTTGAGAACAGCTATTGTCTAGAAATAAAGGTCAATAATGAATGCTAGTCTATTTACAATCCTATATAGATAAACCATGTTTCTATTATAGTATTTAACATGTGGGTGTATAGGCTTACTATTTCACTGTAATATTAAAAAAAAAAAAAGGCAGTGGAGAAGACAAAGACTTCTCTCTCATTTATAAGAGAATCATTCATAGACACACACCAGGAGACCAGTACAAGGTAGAATTTTCATGCAGAAAATGCTTATACCGTGCAACAAAGGAGATGAACCACATCTGTAATCCAGTGAGGCTGGGCCTCAAAAACAAGGCAAAATGTAACATTTTTGTTTGTTTTTTTCCAAAGTTTTTTTTAAATTTTATTTATTTCTGGGATTAAAGGTGTGTACCACCACGCCTGGCCTAAGATGGTTCTTAGCCACCATGTGCATGCTGGGAATCGAACCCAGGTCCTCTGCAAGAACAGTCAGTGCTCTTAACAGCTGAGCCATCTCTCCAGCCCCCAAATGTAGCATTTTTAAACAAAAGTGCAAAATAAACAGTATGTTAACGAAGGTTTAACACCTTTAATTTACAAAAGCACTACCTAATACATCTTTATGATATATTTGAAAAAAAGATCAAGTAAACTGGAAACAAAACTTATAATCGTGGTTGCCTCAGGCTGCGGCTATAAAAAAAGACAATAAAGAACTTCAACTGTAAGTGATATTTTGCTTTTAAAAATACATATGCTAACAAGACAATATGGTAACAGATGCGGCTCTGGGTAGTGGCAATGTGGTATTTTATTTTCCGTTGTGCTTTTCAGTAACTTTGGGGTTTCTCAAAACTATAAAATGCAAAAAAAAACCAACAACAAACAAACTGTAAAATGCATGTTCTAGCCTGTCTTTGTTTTGTTTGCTTGTCTGTTTTGGTCATTGAGGGTGACCTAGGAACATCTTCTATGGCTTAAGCAACCCCCTGTGCTTCATGGCAAGATGACCCCATGTATCCTCTTTGGAAATATGACTGTGAATAAGACAGTACCCAATGAACATGATCTGAATAAAAGCATCCTGAACAAGAGCCAGTACCAGGCACTATGTATTTATGTATTTTGGTTATTTTTTTTTCAGCATTTGCAATGCAGTATTAAATATTGTGAAGGGGAAAAACATTTAAAGAACAATAAAAATACACTTTGTAAGGTGCTTCTTGGAAAACAGATTGAAGTCTCGGGCAAAATAATTCTCCATCCACTCACGTTCAGATCAGAAAGTAGACAGTGGTGATCACACCACTGTTACTATTTTAAGAGATTCCATTTTGAATAAACTCATGAAATGAGAAATGCTTCAACACCATTCAGTAAAGAGAAGAATAAAAATGATCTTACCTTGGCAAGTTCAGGCAGGTAGCTATCTAAACCAGAACCGGAGCCCTCCAATTTGCTTTGTTCATCATCTAAGTGGCAAAACAGATGAACTGAGTCATGTGTAGTTGGAAGTATATCTCATTTAAAACAGGCTAAGAAACTGAATACAGTGAATCTCAACAATGAATGTACATTCCAGACAAATACCTGAGGGCTTTGAACTCTGATGGAAAAGGCCCAGGGTTAAAAGGCCCAATGCTTAAAAGCATTGAAGACCTTCCCATGATGGCTGAGTGTTGTTAACTAGGACTGACACTATGTACAAAAGCCCTTGTGGCCACATCCAATCAGAACCTTTGGTGGGACCAAGGAAACAGTATTTTTTTTTTCCAAACTCCCAGGTACTCCTAGGGTTAAGAATCACTTTAAAGCTTGAAATCTATCATGAATTATGTGTCAAAAACACAGCCAGATTTTTTTTCCCCTTCAATTTAGACTGTGGCTCCTGCCCATCCTAACATTGTCAAGAATTTAAAGGATACTACTAATAACAATGGTTTTCATGCTTTAAGTATGGACTCCATGCCAGAAGCTTGAGCCACATTTTTAAGCTTACTTATTCTATTGACAGTTTTTTGTTTAAGCCCCTGTCCCAAAACAACACATCTTTGAAAAATTATTTATTATGTTTGTTTTATGTGTATATGCGCTAGACAGCATTAGTTGTTAACTTGACACACGGGTTGAGGGAGCCTCAGTTGGGGCACTGTCTCCTTTAGCCTGGCCTGTGGCCATGTCTCTAGGGCATTCTCTTCATTGCTGAGTGTTGTGGAAGGGCCTAGCGTACTGTGGGCAGTGCTACCCCTGGGTATGTGGTCCTAGGTTGTATAAGAAAGCAGGCTGGGCACGGGCCAGGAGAGTGAGCAGGTAAGCAGTTTTCCTCCAGGTCTGCGCTTCAGCTCCTGCCTCCAAGTTCCAGCCCCAAGTTCCTACTTTGGGCTCCCTCAGTGATGAACTGTGACCCAGGAGTTGTGAGCCAAATAAACCCTTTCTTCCCCAAGTTGATATTTGTCCGAGTGTTTTGTCACAGCAATTACAAGCAAACTGGAACAATATGAGTGTATAGCCCGCGTATGTAAGTGCACCCATGTCATGCAATGCCTGTGGAGGTCAGAAGAGGTTGTCCAATTCCCTGAACTGGTGTTACAGACGGTTTTAAGCTGCCATGTGGGTGCTAGGAACTGAGCCTGGATACTCTGCCAGAACACCCAGCGTTCTTAACCACTGAACCATGTCTCTGGCCCCATATCTTTATTTTTAAAAAGACAGTGTCTCATATAGGCCAGGATGGCCTCATAGTCACTGTGTAGCCAACAATGGTCTTGAACTTCTGACCCTCCTGCGTCCTTGTGCTAGGTGTGCACCCCCATGTACAGTTTATGTAGTACTAAGGAACCTACGGCTTCATGCACATGGGCAAGCGAGTTACCAACTAAGCTACATCCCAGCCCCTATTTCTATTATCAAGCGAGTTGATCTCAGGCTCAGAAAACACAACTAGTCTGTTGGCATCCATCTGAAAAGTGATATTGCTGGGCCTCAAGGACACATCTTCTTTTTCCTCTTCATGTCTATGGCTGTTCCTATCACACCTTTTCTACATAAGCAAGGTCAGAGTAGCAAATCTGTTTGTTAGTTTTGTCTTTTGAAACAGGCTCTCACTAGATGGTCTGGAACTCCCTAGGCAGTTGATCACCCTAGCCTCAAACTTATTAAGGATCCTCTTGCCTCTGCTTCCCAAGTGCCGGGATTAGAGGTGTGCATCTCTAGGCCTGGCCGCAAGAAATCCTAAGGAGAGAAGCTCTTGGTTGACAGACTATCCTGTGAAAGGCCCACATCATTCCCATTTCTCATGGACCTGTGCAGTAATTCTTCCTACATCCTCCTGGGGGAAAAGACCCACTCAGTGTGCATGCTGGAGAAAACAAAGATGACTGCCTGGACAGCTGGACTACCGACCTTCAGGAGAGTCCCCATTTCACAGCTGGACTACCCACCTTCATGGGAGTCCCCACTTCACAGCTGGACTACCGACCCTCAGGAGAGTCCCCATTTCACAGCTGGACTACCGACCTTCATGAGAGTCCCCACTTCACAGCTGGACTACCCACCTTCATGACAGTCCCCACTTCACAGCTGGACTACCCACCTTCATGAGAGTCCCCATTTCACAGCTGGACTACCGACCTTCATGGGAGTCCCCATTTCACAGCTGGACTACTGACCTTCAGGAGAGTCCCCACTTCACAGCTGGACTACCGACCTTCATGAGAGTCCCCATTTCACAGCTGGACTACCCACCTTCATGAGAGTCCCCATTTCACAGCTGGACTACCCACCTTCATGAGAGTCCCCATTTCGCTTTTCTTGCATTGCAGCTTCAAAGTTCAGCTGCAGAATCTTATTGAGAATAGAAATCCACTCTTCCATTTCCACTTCACTGTCTGCTGCCAATAGATAACTACTTTTGTCTTGCATCTTGAGCTCAAAAGCAAAACGTCTGACTTTGTTGTTCTAAAACGAAAAAAAGGAAAAAGACATGTTGGGAACTGTTTCAAATGGTTTGTGTTGTTTGTTGATGTATGCCGTCTGTTGGGTTCCCAGGTCCTGGTACCGGAGCCTCTGTCAAGACTCACCCTCTTTGCTTAATTTTCTCCATATTTTTATTTTCCCATCTGACTCATTACCAAAGTACAGTTGTCCACACATTCTATAGGATGAAGGGTGAGCAAAACAGACCAGGGTTTGTCCATCCCAGCAAGTTCCTGGCCTCAACCTGTCACACACTGGTAGAACTGCCAGGAGTCCTGACAATCAGAAACATTTATAGACGTTGCCAAAAGTCGCCTGAAGGCAAAAGTGTCCCCAGGCTGACCATGCTAGACAGAGATTCAGCCCTGAGGAAAACAAAACAGGCTGAGGAGGAGTCATAATCTCCAATCAACCACAGCTAGGCAGAATGGCCCTGGTACCCACTAAAATTCCAGCTGCTTATCTGCAGTCTCTAAGGACAGTTCTTGGCTTAGATCTCAGGCACAGGGTGACCCTCCCAAAGGTCGCTCATTTTTGTAGCACAGTTTTTAAATACCTGCAGCTAAGCACTGCTTTGGGCCAAGCCACACAAGCTACTGCACACAGACTGTCTGCTGTGTGATGAGCACCTCAGATCTCACGGGCAGGGGCAATATTGGAGAAGTCAAAGACTGGGAATGAAGGGCACATCCAGAAAACAAAAATTTTAAAAAATGAAGAAAAACCATCAGGCCTTGAATCTAAGTTGGTCCTTTGAGACCCAGTTTCTTCATCTCTAATACAAGTGTAACTTCAGTGGTTTTAAAATACTGTTAGGGTTTAAGATTCTAAATTCTATTTCTTTTTTTTTTTCTTCAATTACTTAAATTCTATTTCTTTCACAACTATCCATACCTTTCCCCTTGGGCATTTCTTTGAATTCATAACAGTAATCAACTATTATTTTCAATAACATCTAAAACACAAGGGAGACTGATGGAAAGGAAGGGGAGGGAGGGAAGAGGAGGGAAAGGGAGGGGAGGGAGGGGAGGGGAAGGAATATGTTCAACGTACAATATATACTTATATGAAAATCTCATGTAAACACCGTATCAAGTACAACGAATACCCACAAGAGATGTTTTAGAAGCCCCAATCATAAATATCATCACAAATAATTTTAAAAACTTTTAATAATTTATTAATGTGCATAACTGTTTGCCTGCATGTATGGATGTATATGCCTAGTTCTCGTAGAAGGTGTAAGAGAACATTAGATTCCCTGGAATTGGCATTGCAGACCATTGTAAGCCACCATGTGGGTGCTGAGAACCAAGCGTGGGTCCTCTGCAAGAGTGAATCCTCTTTACTGAGCCATCTCTCCAGCCCCAAAGCAATATTTCTTAAAAAACTACTTAAATCACAACTTTTTGTTTATTTTGTTTGAGACAGAGTCTCATGCAGCCCAGGCTGGCCTTGAACTTGCTAGGTAGGCAACAATGACCTTGAATTTGGATCTTTCCATGCCTACCCCTTCAGTGCTATGTTTTCAAGTGTGGGATATAACAGGTATGTGCTTCCATAGATGGCTTTAAATATAACTGTCAATGCTCAGCTTCCAAACATGGAATTCAGTTAATGAAAAATGCCATGAAATGTTGGAGAGATGGCTCAGTGGTTGAGAGCACTAGATACTCTTGCAGAGGATATCAGTTCAGTTCCCAGAACCTGCATGGCAGCTACAACCATCAGTAAATCCTGTTCTGACCTCCATGTATATTGCATGCATATGGTATACTTACATATTTGCAGGCAAAACACTCATACACATAAAATAAAAATAAATGAATAAGCTCAATGATGCACCCTGAGAGACCAGATGATTGATCAGGGCTGATAACTTAGGAACATCTGGGCACCGTGCCACAGACATACAACAAAACACCCTTGTAAAATAAAAATGAGGTTGGCAAATACTTTTAGCTTAACTTTAAACTTTTTCAAGTTAGTGCCAGAAAATTCAGCTGAAAACAAACTTCAAGGCCTCTCAACTTCATATAAACAAAACCCTACTTGGAAATCTCACCTAAGAAGCCAATTCTTGGCCAGGTATGGTGGCCCACGCCTTTAATCCCAGCACTCTGTAGGTAGAGGCAGGTGGATCTCTGTGAGTTCAAGGCCAGCCTGGTCTACAAAGCGAGTTCCAGGACAGCTGGGGCTACAGAGAGATCCTGTCTCAAAAAGACGGGGGGGGGGTAGCCAATTCATTAATGTTAATAATTCTTTCTTTGATACTCACACTGGCTTCCAGCTGAAGTGGGGATGGGGGTAGAGGGGATGGGGGGAGGCATTCACAAGCTCATGGGCTGCTAACTGAAAGTAATTTTCAGGAAATATGAAGTGGTGCTACAGTCTTGATCCAGGACTCAAACACACTTGCATGATGTCTATCATTTGGGGGGGATTAACCATTTCCAATATTAAAGATGTTAAGCTCTAACTAAAATTCTGTATTCTTCCTGTTTTGAAAAGCCACATGATCTGATAACACTCAGCTGGCTTCGTTGGCTTAGCACCAGCTGCAGCAGGTGATGCCTTCATACAGACACCTGGTGTCCAATTTGCCCCAGGCCCCAGCATTCCCTACTGCTTTACACCCAGCCTCTTCTGTCATTTATGTTGGCTGCTAGGTCTCTGCACACATTCAAGCTTCAGGCTGATATCATCAGCCATCACATCACTTTAAGGGTGGCTTCTCTAATAATGGTGAGTGCATGTACTATGTGAGTTGACAGGGGGATTGTTCACTAGTCACAGAGCCCTCTGTCTAGGGCTCCTAGAAGAAGAAATGCATTAATGCTCTTCACTCTGCAATTACTCAGGCAGTTTTGACTAATGGACTATTTGTATTTTACATGCACTGTGAATTGTGAGACGGGACCGGTCCCCACATTTAGAAAGCGGGCATCTCAGTTAGGAGGCCTTTTCGTAGCTGGCTGGCATTGGGCCTATGACAATGCTTTTTTTCTTTCTTCTCTTCTCACAGTCACCCCCACCCTGATTCATCTTTGTGCTTTCAATCCCACTTTAAATTGCTGTTTTACATCTCCTGGTTAGCTGTTGCTTAAATCTTCCTGGAAAACTGCAAGGGGATGATGGGTCCATAGAGGAAAACTGACAAAAATGTATGGAAACATGTAATGGACTGGTAACAGATCTGTAGGAAAGGGAGATACAGATGGGGAGAGGGAAGCTTAAAGGAACTTCTGTCTGCATTGTTTAAGGTTTTGGAAGAATTCATTCTTTTACTATGTATAATTAAAGTTTTGTTTTTTTTTAGGCAGGGTATTCCTATTTGTACATAGTCTCAGCTGGTCTGGAACTTGCTTACGTCCAGTTGGCCTCAGTCTTTCAGAGATTCACCTGCTTCTGCCACTCAAGCACTGGGAATAAAGCTGTGTGCCACCATGCTCAGTGTTTAAAAATCGTTTTTAAGTATAACTATAACTCCAACAGACTTAGGCTAAGAAAAATAATATTGACTAAATACTTATTATTTGCCAGTTCTGTTCTAAGCTCATTATATGCATTGTTATTCTCATTAACATTTGTTACCATCGTTATCCGTATTTAACAAAGGGGGAAACTGAGGTTAAACATCATCTCTAAGGTTCACAAAGCTGGTAAATGGTAGAGCAGGAACCTGGACTGGGTGAGCAATGAAAATCCAGTGTGTTGGTTGATGTGCTCTGATGGAGGGAAAAAAGGCATCCCCGGAATGCAGAGAACCACTCTAGATACTGGTCTGTTCATTGACTCTGTGAAAGGAACCCCATTGTTACCCAAATTGGACAGGTGAAGAAACTCAAAGTAAGCAGATTATCAACGATCACATGGCTAAACAGTGGCCAAGGTCAGGTTTTGTTTGTTAAGGGGGAAGAAACTGAGACCAAGGAGATAGATCACTCCATAGTAAAGTACCTGCCTTGTAAACACAAAGATCTGAGTTCAATCCCCAGAACCACATAAGAAAAATGAGTGTGACAGTACATTTATAATCCCAGTCCTGTGGAGGGGAGACAAGCAGATCCTGGAGCTCACTGGCTGACTAGCCTCGCCTCCTTGGCAAGTTCCAGGCCAGTAGGAGACATTTGCTCAAAAACAAGGTGGGAGGCACTTGAGGAATGAGATCCAGGGCTGTCCACTGGTGCCCAAGTGCAGACGTGCACGTGTGCTGCCCACCTCCACATGCACCTGTATACAGATGTGTGCATGCACACAAAGAAACAGTCACACCTGAGGAACAACACCCAAAGCTGTCCTCTGTCCTGTATTTGTACACATATGAATATATGCATATGCAAAAATTTTTTTGAAATAGATTTCCATTATGTAGCTAGGTTAGCCTTGAACTCAGGAACCTCTTTTTGCCTTGTCTTCCTGAGTACTGGGATTACAGGTATATGTCACCACACCCAAGTTTTAAAAACAAAATCTTATTTATGCACTAGAAGATTCACGTCCACCACAATATACCTGCCATATTTTAAAATAAAAAAAATATGGGGCTGGAGAGATGGCCTAGAGGTTAAGAGCGCCAACTGCTATTACAGAGGACCCGGGTTTGATCCCCAGCACCCACATGGCGGCTGAGAACTGTCTGAAACTCCAATTCCAGGAGAACTCTAGTTCCAGGGGAATCTGACACCCTCTTCTGACCTCCACGGCATTGCACGACATGGGTGCACAAACCTGCATGCAGAAAGTACATTCATACACATATAAAAATTAAAAAAAAATCTGACTTAAAAAAAATAAAAATATAAGTTTTTATTTTCAGGTTAAGTAATATGTTTCTACCATGACTGTCCATTTTTTGAAGTGTTTCCTTAAACTAGCTTATTCAGACATAGTATTATTATACACAAGCAAATTCAATAGAACTTTTTTCATACTTACCTGAACCACACCCATGCAGGAATCCAGAAATATGGATCCTTTTGGTTCCTTGGAGATCTTTTCATCTTTATAAAAATTCAAATTATAGGATCCATCACCAAGTTGAATCAGGTGGAAAAATCGCCTCTTAAATGACTAAGAGAAAAAGACACACAGTTCTTCTTTAGAAATTAAAAGTCACAACCACTCACCAGTACATGTAAAAGCCATATAAATGTTCTCTAAAACCAATCAGATTCTAGCCGACATGCCGGGGAACTGGACTGCCTGGAGATTCCCACCACGGGCTGGAGTTCCCGTTGTGCTACAGGGCTCACTGCATCTCTTCACTGAGCAACCATCAGTCACTGTTTCTCATTCTCATAACTAGAAATTTTACATAGCCAACCCCAAAGCAGCCTGAGTTCCAAGCTGGAATGCAGCACAGCAGGATGGAACTGCTCTCAAATCCCCAGGGACTTACACTCACACAGAACATGAGGGATCTTTTGCCTCATGACACTGAAGGCCTTTCTAGCCTCAGGTTTCTGGCAGTCAGCAGAATCCCCTTGGTTTAATTTTTATCCCTCCCTTTTCTTGTTTCTTGACTCCGTGTGTCGTGCCCCCCCCCAGCTCTTCTCACCTGCATACCTTCTTAAACTGCTCTACATTTCTCTTTGCAATGCCCTTCCAATTTAATCATCTTCTGTTTGGGGCCTCAATTTTGGCTTTAGGATGCCTCCCCACAAGAGTGCTTAGGGTACCAAGAAGTACTGTGCAGTCAAGACAGGGAAGGAAAACCGAGTCGGTGGCTAGCACCCTCCACCAGCCCTGCAGTAAGCTCTTTATGCCAGGGTTTTGGGGTGGGCAGCAAGAATGAGCAGGTGGACAGACCTGAAGGAATGGTGGAGCTGTTACCAGGGCAGAACAGCATACCCAATCCATCTTGAGCAGTGCTGTCAAGCGAGGGGAAAGCAGGATGGGCCCCTTACCCTCATGGTGACACTGATGGCGCTGTTCATGTTGCCTTTGTACAACCAGCCATGCTTGGTGATCCCACCCTTCTGAGAACCAAGGGAAGCAGCATCCTGTGATCAAAGGAAACATCACTAGGATCGATCTCCCACCTATTGCCAATTACTCCCATTACCTATTGCCAATGGGAAAATCGTCCCATTTGTGCCAAATTGGCCCAGTTCTCCCTTTATTTAGACATCATGTCTGTAAGTTACTAAAGGCCACTTATCAGTGAATAAGAAATGAGCCTACATTTCTTGAAATCCTATTCTATTCAAGGCAAACCTAATTCCAGTCCAAATTTTTAAGTGTTTACTGAAGCGCAGAATATACATAGTACACTTACCCACATAGTTGTAAGGTCTCACCTGGTTTCATGGAAAAAAAAATGTTTTCAAGTTACACTCCTCCATGGTTGGAGGGCAAAGCCAAATTCTTGGAAAACTTCCAGATGCTTAGTTCAGGGAAAGGCGAAGAAAGAAAAGGAAACATGAGGCAGTATAGAAAGGAGAGGTGAAAAACGACAGGGTGGAGGAAAGAGAGGAGAGAGGAAGCAGGAAGCAGGAGATAGAGAAGTGAAGAAAGGGGCTTCCTCAAGCTTGGACCCTACCCAGCGAGATCTAGGTGTAGTGAGATGGGCACTGAGTTGCCAGTGGCCTGCATGCAGCAGGCACGACAAACTGTAGCTCACATGTGAAGCAAGAATAGTTGAAGTCGGTCCAACACAAAATTATGAAATTACTTAAAACATAGAGATTGATTTGTTTTGTGCCATTCTCAAGTGTGGATTTTACAGATGTTAACACTTCATGGCAGTGCCAAAGGCTGGACAGGCCTGACAGATCATAAACAGAGGGAACATTGCCTCCAAACTGCTAAGTCTATAATCAAATAGACAGCTGCAGAAGGGCCCAGCTCACATTTTGATCTGAACCACTTCCATGTCAGTATCTGTGGTTTTGTATTTGTTATTATTGGAACTAATAGAAATCATTTACCTCTCAAGGATTTCTGAGGCTTTGGGTGCATCTTTATATGCACACATTTACTTGATTCTCCTGTCCTTATTTATCAGCCCCCAACTGGCACCTAACTTTATTTTTTTTTTATGAGATAGGGTCTTAGTATATAGTCCTGGCTGGCCTGGAATTCCATGTAGACCAGACTGGCCTTGAACTCAGAGATCCACCATTCAATAGTAAAGTGTTTATAAGCTGTGTAATTAAGCAAAATATATTACTACAGGAAAGCTCTGACATCAGCAATGAATTATTCTGCCTAGGAGATGCTGGCTAGGAGATTCAAACCCCCCCCCCAAATTACAAAGGCCTTTTGCCTATAAGTGGGATATATGCAAGGAGAAAGGCAGTAAGTCCTTGCTGTCGAAGACCTGGTTTGAGCATGAAAAAATGTTATGAGACGTCACTTGCTAGCGTACAACTGGCCTCTGAAATGCCAGAGAGCATTACCAAAGGCCACTAAAGCAATACAACAAAATATTGGTCTCCCTGAGACAAGCAAGACTCCTCTGACAATATCAGCTACACCTCAACAGCCTGGAGATACTGTGCAACAGTGGCAGCCAAGTGTCTATCTCTCCTTGGAGGAATAACTCACAGCGGATGCCACAAGCTTATGTCCTCTAGTGGTTAGGAGATGTTATAAGCCACAATAAGAACTTGTCACCCTTTATAGAGAAACCACAGCTTGCGGATTAGCATACCATCCAAGCATCTGTGTCTATGCTCACAGCTTAGCTTGACATAATAATTAGTACTGCTTAAATGCCTGTACATCCAATTGCTTGTGCTTTGTTAGTATGACTAAAAAGGTATCACTGGAAAAGCTGTCAACCCATGAAGGGAAACAACCTGAACAGACTAGAGTCCAAAATGACAACTCCAAAGAAAGTAGACTGTTTTCTTCTCACCCACTTGTACCCCTTTTCCAAAGCCCAGGGAACAAATTGTGGAAGAGGAGGCATGGTAGAATGTAAGGGCTGTGGAGAGATAGGGGTGAATCATGAGACTACAGCAATATAGTCTGGACTCCTAACTGATCAACATGCCTGTGCATACAAGCTTCTCCAACTGGACTATGGGAACCTTGGGTTGTTCAAAATTTGGACATAGATACTTGCAAAATGCACCAATTACCTAATTGTACGGCAAACTGAGCAACATCAATGTTATCTGAAAACAACTGTGTTACTATATTGTAGAATCCCTTAAAAATAAAGAAGAAAAAAAATAAAGAAGAAAAAAAAAAAGAGTAAGGGAGCTTGCCGGGCGTGGTGGTGCACGCCTTTAATCTTAGCACTTGGGAGGCAGAGGTAGGCGGATCTTTGTGAGTTCAAGGCTAGCCTGGTCTACAGAGTGAATTCCAGGACAGCTGGGGCTACAAGGAGACCCGTGTCCTCAAAAAAGACCAAAAAAAAAAAAAAAAAAAAAAAAAGAGTAAGGGAACTTGTTAAAGACAGACTTCACAAAAAACAGTAATTGAAGAAATAGTCATTTTAATTCTACTGGCTGACTAATGTAAGATATCCAGTTGAAAAACAATCTAAATTTAAGGTCTAAATAATCTTGATATCTTTTAACAATGGAGTCAAATCCGATCCAAGTCTTTGAAAATGATCTCAGAACAAATAAACACAATTCAAAGAACACCAGATGCTAAGCAGTCAAGTTGAAACAGAGACCTTAAGTCAGTCAATCCAGAAATACATTAACAAAATTCTTCCTTTGCTTCACCAAACATTCTAATTCCTGTTTTGGCTAATGCCTGGCACCTTTCTAACAAACTTCCAAAGCCTGTGAGATCAATGCCTAGGGGGGAAGGAGGAACCAGAGCAAACAAGATCCCACCTCGTCTTTGTCGGCCTCCTCGTCAACTTCATAGATGTGAACTGGAAGTTTATCCAACTTGGCTACTTTGCTTTAAAAACAAGAAAGAAACTTGTTTTATAATTAAAAAAAATCAGATTTCTTCCTCCAATGGAGGAACCAGCCTTTAATAACCCCGAGGGTGGGAGTAAAAATCTATGCCACTGTTTTTCAAGTGGATGAGCCTAGAAACTTGAGTCGGAAATCTCTATAAAACTGTGTGGAAGAGACCAAGTAAGTTATTGGATTTAACAGGCATATTAAATATGGAAAGTAGACTGGGTATTAATGAAGACAGACATGGTAGAACAACTTTTACTACAATGCATGTGAGAGAAAATAGGATAGGGAGGTCACAGAATTTCAAATGATTAATGAAGGGAGGTGATGAAGTGATTAATGATGGATGGCATTAACAATGATAATAACAGTGGCCACACTTATAAATGGTTATGATGTGAGAGGGCATGCTGAGCACTTGCTATCTCATTTAGATGGAGCTGCCATTAGACCATTTGACAGGACAGGAAACAGGTTTTATAGGGGGACAATAACCTAGATGGGTGTTCCTAACCAATTACAATGTTTTCTTTCTCATTACACACTTAGAAAGTCTTACTAATGCTATAAGATAAAACCTACCAGCAGTTAAAGTTCATCCTTAGTAAGCATACCATACATGATAGTCTGTTATCTTTCAACCATGGGAATAGTGTGAGCAAGGCAATCATGGAAGGGGGATGAATCTGATCAAATGGGAAGCATTTCCAAATCCCAAAGTGACTGTGGGATCTGCCCATCTGGAGTAGATCATGTTAGAAGGCAGTGTTCTGGGCTGAGGTTTAGAAAGAAGCAATCAGGAGGTTGGCTGAACACTCTAAGGAGTGGCCCAGCCATACAAATAGGAAAAACAAACAGCGAGGTCCACTGAGAATACTAGAAAAGGTTCAAAACCTCGGAGGTGCAACAAACTCAAAGAAGAATGTATTACTTGAGTCTTAGTCTACCAGTGGTGGTAGTTATTTTGAAATATAGCCTATCACTATTTTCAATTTCCATGACCTATTAACTTCCATTTGCCAACCATGCTTTGGAATGTGTTGTTTTATAATGGATACCTAAGGCAAGGCCTCTCTACTCTTTGTTTACTTTATGCACCTATCTGAACACAACTGCTTTCACATACGTTAGGACCAGTTAACGCTTCAAAAGAGATAGGGATTTTAACTGGGAAAACACTTGTTCCATGATTTACTTTTTTAAAACAAAATGTACTCAATATAGATATTCTATGCCTTTCTTTTCTAAAATAGTCTTTTTAATTAAAAACACATGGAACATTAATCACAATGGCTAAGTTGGAATCAACCTAAGTGTCTGTCAACAGGGGAATGGACATACTCAATTTTTTTTAGCCATAAAAATATGAAGTTATGTTGCTGTAAGAAAATGAACACAACTGGAAATAATCATATTAAAGAAATGAGGCCAGCCTCAGAAAGACACATGTTTTCTCTCATATGTAGATCCCAAATTTTATATAGACACATGAAATCATGTATGTATGACATCAAAGTAGAAAAGAAACCATCTAGGGGGGATGGAAGGGGCAAAGAGGAGTGAGGAGAATGGAGGACAAGTGGGAATGTGCTCAAAGCATGTCACACAGATGAAGCAAAAAGTGATCGTAAAACCCAGTGCCACATGAAGTGAATATATACCAATAATAATGAAGAAAAGAAGTGATCATATTAGTAACAAAAAACTCATGCTGCAGCATTTTTCAGTGTATTTGCATAATCTTTTACAATTCTTGGCACAAATTTTCTGGTTCTCTGAACAGAATTCCAGTATATCATCAAATCACCCACATGTTCTGACTGCTGCTAACTAACTTAACACCAGAGAATTATGTCTGAGTCTGACATCAAAGGTCCTGTGTACAGCAGCTGCATCGTGCACACAGACCCATTAGAAGACCTTTGTGACTGCAGTTGAAGGCACATACCTTCCTGAGCACGCATGTACACATCCCATATGGTTGTTGGCTTTGGTGTGGTCTGTCGGCTTACTTACTTTGGAAGCTGTCGAAACTCTCCTGAGTAACCTTCATATTTATAGGTCACAAGATGCCAGTCAGAGTTGTAAGTTTTGATGCACTATTGGGGGAAATTTAGAAAATAGAAACAGAAAAATAGAAAGATGACTCCTAGTGAACACTAGAGGAAGGTTTGGAGAAGCACACCCTTAAGAGACATTTTTCTTTAAAAAGTTCCACCATCAACATATGATGTCTAATTTTTCCCTGCAGAACCTCCTGTTAAACTTAAGACTTTAACCACCAAACATTGAAATGTGGCTCCTGGGAGAGGCATGCCTTTGTCGTCATCATCATCACCATCTTGAGACAGGGTCGTTGTCGTCATTATCATCATCATCATCATCATCATCATCATCATCATCTTGAGACAGGGTCTTGAGTCACAGTGGGCCTGGAACTTACTATGTAGGCCAGGCTGGTCTCAAACTCAGAGATTCACCTGCCGCTTCCTCCCAAGTGCTGGAATTAAATGCGTGTACACCCAACTCTGTTATCATTATTAATTAAAACCCAAAGTATGGGAGTTTCAGAGCTTATTTAATGCTTATGACTGCCGTAAGGAGTACTGAGAACTTCCAGTTTACATATGGTCATCAGATATAAACAGAGTTCAGAAGTAGAGGATAACTAAAGGCATTTTTTTTTTCAAGGGGCTGCAGAGATCGATCAGTGGTTAAGAGCACTTGCTGCTCTTACAAAGGACCCACGTTCATTTCCCAGCACCCACATGATACACAACCTTCTGTAACTCCAGTTCTAGGGGTCCTGTGCCCTTTGGCCCTCTTCTGGCCTCCAGGGCACCAGGCACATATGTGGCACACATACATATGTGCAGACAAAACACTCATACTCATAAATCTTCAAAACAAAAAAAGAACTCATCTGAGAGTTATCTCTCAAAAACTGCGATATAAGCTAGAAAGCTGAGTGATAATTCTGCTGCATGCTTCAAGTGATAAGTCAAGAGCTTTCTGTGGAAGGCCGGCTGGCCACATTGTCATCAGCTTTGTTTCTTTCACATTATGACTACTGCAATGAGTTGTGCTAATAATGCAGCCATAGGCAATATATAAACAGATGGGCAGGGCTGGGTTATAATAAAACCTCATTCACAAAAATAGGCTGCCAGCCAGGTTTTGCCTGCAGTCATAGTTTGCTACCTCCTGTCTTTAAAGAAACATTTATGCCTACACAAACATACATGTTTCTGTGTGTCTGGAATTAATTGTACTAATGAAGTGATGAAGGAAATAAGATAGGAAGCTACCTTTTCAGAATGACAGACACTTCTTTTAAACTTTTACACACATATTTTCCAAAACTCTTAAGAGAAATTAATATTTAATTTGTCTTCCCTTATAAAAAGCATAGTTTATTTGCAGCTTGTTTTTAAAAATAAACTACATTTTTACTTGGGGTGTGTGTGTGTGTGTGTGTGTGTGTGTGTGTGTGTGTGTGTGTTGTGTCTGCCTGCGTTGGCATCTGCATCTGTGTCTGTCTGTGTCTGCCATGGCACATGTATGAAGGTCAAAGGAAAACTTATAGGAGTTGCTTCTCTCCTTCCCTATCTGGGTCACAGGGACCAAATTCAAGTAGTCAGGAAGAGTGGCAAATATGACCTGTTGAGACCTCTTGACAACCCCCAAATAATTATTTTTAAAGATTTATTTTTATTTATGTGTATGAGTGTTTTGTCTGCAGACATGTACATACAGCACATTGTGTGCAATGCTCAGAGATCCAGAAGAAGGAAACAGACACCCCTGGAACTAGGTTACAGACACTTTTGAGCCATGTGGCTTCTGGGAGCCAAACCAGGGTCCAGGACTCTTACACAGAGCCATTTCTCTAGTCCTGTCCCCAAACTTTTTAAAGGAAGGAACACTTCGAAAACAAAATTATAGCAAATAATTAGTTTGTTCTACCTAAAAATAGATGGAAGAAGAAACAAAGATCCAAGGGAAAGAAAAGGTATAGAATCTAACTTGTAATAATTCCTTTTCCCAAAAGTTATTTGTGTGTTTAACCATGAGTGTGACTGTCATCCACAGTGGTTCGGGATAGTCGTGCTTGGCTCATTATCACCGGCACTACATGAGCATCACATTAGTCTTCAAAGCAACTTGCAAATACAAACACGCCAGTGAAGTAAATGAATGCATATATTGTTAGTCGACCATTAAAAACTGTATAAATGGCAGAGCTTTCAAGAGTGAACATCAGGGAACTCACTTGTCAGTTATCATATATTCTACATCCACAAGATAAAGTCTGCAGAAATAATTTTTTGGAATCACAAATTAATCCTGGGACTATTTCTGTCCATTTGACACTCTGAAAATTTCATATATTCTATTTTCATTCCTGTCATAAAAATTTAATTTTCCTTGACACTGTTCAGAAAAGAATGAAGTTTAAAGGAAAGGGTGGGGTAGAGGAAAACGATGTTACGATGTACACTAATTTAAAAAAAAAACTTACCTCTGTAACAAATAAGCTCTGAGCCTCCTCCTCTGCGTGCACAGGAACTGTGGAGTGTATGTACCGGCCCTGTCTCCTCAGGATGGCCGTCTGGCAAGAAAACACAAGGAAAAGACCTGCTCAAGACGGAAGGCCAGGCCTCATAGTGGCAGAAGGCCCTGCAATAGGGCCAGTGTCTATACTGTCTTCCAAGGAGGACGGCACCCTCCTTAGGTCAGTCACAACAAATTCCACTTGGCATCCTGAAGTTCTAAAGCCAAGCTAAGTAACAGTTCATGTGGCCTTTGGGGTTGGTGCCTAAGGGCAGGGTCAAGGTTCCTGTCACCGTCTCTAACCCCACCCCAACTGCTGGAGCTAGTACCACTATATAGCTATTATCTTGCCTTTTTGCCCTTTTTAATCCTAGTAAAATATTCATGGCATAAGCTTATCACATTTACACAGTTGTGCAATTGCCAGTAGGACCCATCTCTTCATCAATTCACCCATTCTTGTTCACCTCCACAGTCCCTGTGTCTAAAAGCAGGGAAAACAATGTCCATAAAAGTCCTTGATGACTGAGGAAGCTACTCCTGGCCTCTGAACATTAGATAACTCTTGCTTCAGGGAGATTTCAGTGCTTACTAAATTTGTAAGTGTTTTCATTTCTTAGCACCTATTCGTTGTACAAAATAATGGCTTTCATCCTGACATTTCATATATATATATTATATATATATATAAAATCTGCGAGTAACTCAGGGACATGCTCCATTACCTCCCTTGCCCTTCCTCTAGCTGCCCCTTCCTCTTTTCATAGAGTCCCCTCACCCCCTGTACTTCATGTCCTGTTATTAAAAACTCAGATTCTGAATATGAACAAAAATACAATATTTGTCTTTCTGAATCTGGCTTCTCTTACCATGAGTATCCATCTTCCTGAAAATTGTATGATTTTTCTGTCCTTTGTGCCTATACTGTAACACATTTCCTTATCCATTATCTGCACTTGCCCAGGCTGATTCTGCAATTGGCTACTGTGAACAGTACTGTAACAAACATGGATATACGGGCATCTCTGCACTATGCTGGCTTAAAGTCTTTTATGGATAAGCCCAAGAGTATAGCAATTGGATCATATGGGTATTCTATTTTAAGATTCTTGGGGGAAACTCCATATTGATGTCCACAGTGGTGGTCCCAATTTACAGTCCCACCAACAGTGTATAACGGTTCCTTTATCCCCAGAATCCTCACCAGCATTTATTGTTTTTCTTAATGATAGCCATTTGGGGGGGGGGGTAAGATAGAGTCTCAGTGTGTAACTTTTCTTTGTATTTCCCTGATGACTGGGTCCACTGAACATTATTTTCATGTATTAATTGACCATCTGTATCTCTTCTTTTGAGAACTATCCAATTTATTTGTTTGCTTATTGATTGAGTTATTTTGCATGTTTGATTTGTTTTGATTTTTGAGACAGGGTCTCTTTGTAGCCCCAGGGGCCTGGAACTCACTATGTAGACCAGGCTGGCCTCAATCTCACAGAGATCTGCCTGCCTCTGCCTCCCAATTGCTGGGATTGAAGGCTTGAGTCACACATCTGGCCTGAGTTTAAGTATTTTTGTGTTTATTTTAAATTTTGGCTATTAAGCTACGTGGCCCATTAAGATGAGTAGCTGGCAAAGATTTTTCTCCCCTACTGTGGCCTGGCTCTTCACTCTGTTAACTGCTTCCTTTGCTTACAGAAGCTTTTTAATTTCATGCAATCCCATTTGTCAACTGTTGCCATTTTCTCAACTATTAAAATCCTGGTCAGAAGTTCTCGCCCATGCCTAGCGGTTTCAGATGTTCAGGTCTTATACTAGGCTATGTTCTCTGTGTTGTACCTGCTCTGCATATATTTGCACTCTGTCACTCTTTGTGAGGATTCTTAAAGCCTATTTTCAAAACATGGCTCCCATACTTTACAGAAAGGGGAGGGTGCAATTCTAGCTCTGACCGAAGTCCTTTGTCAGTCAATTATTCATGTGTTCAGCCTCCAGGAAAGCTTTAAATCTCAGGGTCTTGGTTTCTTAGTAAATACTTGAGATGAGTGGTGACCCTTATTACACACCTGCTCTCGGGGAATGCTACAGAGTACTGTAAACATGGAAAAGGGACACAATCTATTCACAAAGCACAATGAAATACACTGACTATGGAGACTGTCCAATGTGTTATGAGCCAGACAAGACTGATAAAGGGAAATTGTTGATGAGATTCTGTGATCTCAAAGAGATATAAATTCTACATTCCCACTCACTGAGTCCTTAGCCTGACTTACCTGGGCCTTTCAACATTTTTAAAGCTAATTATACGTTTAAAACATTTATGAACTGACTCATCTGAAAAAAACGGAACTATGATTAGGGTCATTTACAGCCCATTTTTCACTAGGAAGCACTAGGAAGAAAGAAAATTTGTTGCAAAATTTCTCAGTAGAATGTAATTCAAGAACCTATAATTGGAAAATATGTTTCCCAAACACTCCTCTAGGGGGAAGAGTGAGGATAGTCAATAGAGGTTTTTTATTTTCCTTCATCAAAGTGTCATATTCTCATTTGGAAAAGAAAAACACTTTAATTTTTAAAGAGACTTAAAGCCAGGCATGGCTGCTCACAGCTATAATCTCAGCACTCTGGAAAGCTGAGGCAGGAGGACTGCTGTGAGTTCAAGGCCAGTCTGGGACATACAGCAGGGCACTATCTGAGAGAAACTGAGCCAGGGGTCAAGAAGGGGGAAGGAGGAAAGAAAAAAGACAGGAAGAGAGGCTGAGTTGATTTAAATTAGGCTTACACATCAATCATTAGCAATTCATTCCTAACTCTAATTTGACCAATTAGTTTTCTGCCCAGATAGAGTCTGTCTTCCCCCAATAGAGACTTCATTCAAATAAAAGTAATTGGATATGCTTCCTTAGCCACCAGGAGCCATCACTGAAGGGGGCTCCTATAGATATGTTGCTCTCACACCCAAAAGTGGTCTATTTCTTCTTCCCTTGAATAAGGCTGGCTTAGACTAATAAAATAAAATAGACGAGGCATTATGTCAGTTCCAAACCCAGCCTTTCAGAAAGCCAGCTACAATTCCTCCCTTGTAGAAGCCAATCAGAATATGAAAAGGTCTATCTTTGCAGCTCTCAGACCTCTGTTCAGAAATTTCTCTGTTCAGTGGACAGTGGTTAACAGAGAAACTCACAATAGGTCAATGAATGAAAGTCTGCAGATTGTGGGTCTCTGGACAGGATTCCTATATTAAACTCCACCTACCCAGGGCTCAGGGACCATAGTGGAAGAGGAGGCAGAAAGATTGTAAGAACCAGGGGAGGAGGTAGGTCTATGACCATATGGAAACAGAGTCTTATAGGTCCTGGGACCTTGCTCATATGAACCTACAGCAATGGTGACAGCATGCATAAGACCCATGCAAACTCGATCACAGAACTGGGGAAATGGGCAGGATACCACAATTTCAACAAGAAAATGCTGGCAGCTGATCACTGCTGGGTGAGGAGAGTTGATCTGCTTTGAGGGAGTGATGTTAGACAAGACGAGCAGGCTCCAGTGGATGAACTCACACTGAGGAACATCTGGATACACAAACTAACTCAATATATGAGAAAATGCATGAAGTCCTGTGGGCAGGCTATTGGGGGTGCAGATAGGGAAGGAGATAAATAGGATTAAGATATATTATATGAAATCTAACAATGAATAAAAATGTAATTTATTATTATTATTTTTTTTTGGTCTTTTTGAGACAGGGTCTCCCTGTAGCCCCAGCTGTCCTGGAACTCACTCTGTAGATTAGGCTGGCCTCGAACTCACAAAGATCCGCCTGCCTCTGCCTCCTGAGCGCTAAGATTAAAGGTGTACGCCACCATGCCCATTGGCAAAAAATGTACTTTTAAAAAAGGAGTTATGGGCTGGAGAGATGGCCTAGTGGTTAAGAGTGCCGACTGCTCTTGCAGAGGACCCAGGTTCGGACCCCGGCACCCACATGGCGGATGAGAACCGTCTGAAACTCCAATTCCAGGAGAACTCCAGTTCCAGGGGAATCTGACACCCTCTTCTGACGTCCGCGGCATTGCACGACACGGGTGCACAGACCTACATGCAGACAGTACATTCTTACACATACAGAAGTAAATAAAAAAATGTTTAAAAAAGGAGTTATGAAGTTGGGAGGGCAAGGGGCTCCACCTAGGAGTTATGGGGGGGGGAGTGGATTTATGAAACTATCAAAGAATTAATAAAAGTATTTTTAAGTTCTATTTTGAGACCACTTTGATAAGAAGCAATAGAAGATAATCATATGGAAGGGCCATAATACAGAGAAAAAAATGTCCCACTGTCCCAAGGGAGAAACCTGTAAGGGAAGAAGCCATTTTAGACATGGCCGCCAAAGACAGCGAGTGAAGCAGAAAACCAATCCACAAAACCTTAATCAGAATTCCAATCCGGAGAAATAATCAATTACTGTCTTAAGTCACAAGGCTTCGGGGTGGTTTGTTATCTAATGGTGGATAGATTAAACATGGTTGTAGGAGACTAGGAACAATTCCAGGGCATAATTTTTCCACGGCAGGAAAAACATTCTATTAATCATTTAAGAGTTCAGCGGGAACATTTACCTATACATCCAAACCTCATCTGGATCCCTTCTGACGTGGATCTAGAGGCAAAATATACATCACTTAATAAAATATAGCTGCTGCCTAGAAGAACATTCAGGGAAGAGCCCAGAAGCCCAGGATAACATGAGAAAAAATACATGGGGACTAAATCCAACAGAAGAGGTTTGAAGACAAAGTCTATGGAGGGAAACATGCATTGAATTGTAGATGAGAACAAGTTGTATCCAGAACAAAAAGGAAACTTGAAGATAAGTTTATATTTGTGCTATTAACAGAGTAAAATCAAGACATAATACACGAGATTAACTAAGTTACAAAAATTAAGACTAGGTAGAGAATGCATAGTTTAATTGATAGATGCACAAATTGACCCTCAGGACTGCATAAACTGGGCATGGTGGATCACACCTACAATCCCAGCACTTGGAAGGTGGACACAGTAGGATCATGGGTTTAAGTTAACCCTCTGCTACATAGCAAGCTCAAGACTAGCCTGGGATAGATGAAACTCTCTAAAAAAGAAAAATCAAGGCCTAGAACTAAATATATTTCCAATGTCACAAACTGTCTATACTCCAATTGAAAGTCAATTAAACAAGACTACAATCCTACTACCCTAGTCATTAAGGGTTAGGGGTGGGGAGAAATCAGGCCACAGAAAGAATGGCTTGCATAGCTGGAACAGTTTATCATTACTTAGAAAGAAAGGCTGGGACAGATGGAGCTAGATCTCCTGGAGGTCTGGTGGCGTTGGCACCAATGGGACAGTCACCACTGAGGCCACCAGCTATCAAGTCTTCTTTATTCTTAGTCCAGCCTCAACAATCCACTTGTTTATAACATGCTTCCCGTTTAGACTTTCCTACTGGGAGAAGATGAACAGCCAATAAATGTATTCTGATCAATTTTTTTTTATTGTAATGCTCAACATACTTTTAGTAAAATGGCACTCTAATTCTCTTGTGGAGTTAGCAGGTGTAAGTCAATTCACCTGAGTCTGATTAACTCTGATCACACTAACCAAATATCTAGTGTGCTGACATGAAAAGATAGTATCTGACACTATAACTTGGTGACCTTAATGCTTGTCCTGAGACCTACTCAATCAAATAGCTGGATTCCATTACCTAGCACTCTCTGTGAGCATATGACTTTTCCTCTTCCAGATTTTGAGTTCTTTTGAGGCCAGGAGACATCTCTTTCTATATGTATCTCTGTGCTAAGTACCCGATAAATGTTTCAAGAATGAATGATAAAACAGTCAATGGAGAGAGAAAAAGGAAACTACCAATAACCATCCATTACCTGCATATATTGTTTTCCTATTAAGACAAAAGCTCTCTGATCCATTATAGAATTGACAAGGGAAGTCTATAGCCTAAACAAATATTCTATTTTAACCTCTCTATAGATTTTATGCATTAAAGTCACATTCAGACAACAGTCTATACCAAACCAATTAGCATTAAATTCCTATAGTTTTATTTATTAGGCTTTTAAAAAGTCCAAGTCAATACCCTGAAAGTTAAACTCAGTGAACGCAAGAGCCCCTCTGAGCAGCAATGAGCTAAGCTTCCTTACTAATGCTGCGGTATTCTATTTCGGAATTTGTTGAGACAGGTTCTCACCATATAGCTGAAGCAGGCCTACAATTCACAATGTGCCCAGGGTAACCCTCACCGCTTGATCCTCTTCTCTACAATTCCAAAGTGCTGGGATTGACGGCGCATGCCACCACGCCTAGCTGGTGTTCTTTTCTATCAGTTAAAATTATTCTTGCTAAAAGATGGCTCAATATCATTTTCCTATAAATCAACATCAAGATGACCATTCAAAGAATATCAGTCTCTGGGGCTGGAGAGATGGCCTAGCGGTTAAGAGCGCTGACTGCTCTTGCAGAGGACCTGGGTTTGATCCCCAGCACCCACATGGCGGCTGAGAACCATCTTTAACTCCAGTTCCAGGGGAATCTGACACCCTCTTCTGACCTCCTCGGCATTGCACGACACAGATGCACAGACCTACATGCAGACAGTACATTCATACACATACAAGAATAAATAAAAATTTTTAAAAAATTAAAAAAGAACACAGAGTGCTTTAATGATAATTTAAAAAAAAGAATATCAGTCCCACTTTTTAAAAGGAGTCTCCTACTTGCTTTGTGCTATTGTATATATTACTTATCACTCTTGATTAATTTTCTTTATCTGTAGCATAGGGACGATCACTGTCCATTCTTTCTCTGAATTGGTTAAAGGGAATGGCTTTTGAAACCCAATTAATTGAACTTAATTAAAAAATTTTTAAATTTATTTAATTTGTATGTGTATGAATGTACTGTCTGCATGCAGGTTTGTGCACCTGTATCATGCAATGCCGTGGAGGTCAGAAGAGGGTGTCGGATTCCCCTGGAACTGGAGCTAAAGACGGTTCTCAGCCGCCATGTGGGTGCTGGGGATCGAACCTGGGTCCTCTGCAAGAGCAGTTGGCGCTCTTAACCACTAGGCTATCTCTCCAGCCCTGAACTTAATTTAATAGTTACTTTTTTCTTATAAGGCAGTTTATGCAAATGACTAGCCCCACCCTTATGCTGAGAAATAAGTTACAGTCACCCTCAGTGACCTTGAGGATTGCTTCCAGGACACTACTCCCCATGAATTTAAAACCCAAAGATACTCAAGTCCCTCATCTATCATGGCATGATATTTGCATATGTCCCATGCATATCATCCTGCATACTTTCACTTGTCTCTAGGTTACATCTAATACCCTACTACAACACAAACGATGTGTAAATAAGTTGCTAGGCTATACTATAACCTGATGTTCATACAGAGAAACGGGATACCACTGAGGCTTTCAGCCAGGAAGCACCAGTCATTTATTTTGTGGAGGTACCAGTTTCAGGGGATTCATACCCAAAAGCTGAGCCCCAAGCACAGAGGCTTCGTTAATTTTTCTTTCCTCTTTAATCTCTTAGTCACCCTTATCTGGTAACATGCATTCTGACCAGGCGTATTATGACACAAGGTTACGAAAGGGTTATGCAGGCACACAAAGACACTGATAATGTCACGTTGGCTTCCCTTTGTTCTGGAAGGCTCTTACCACAGTATTGTTTAGGGAATAATGACACCACAGCCATTATGCACATGCTCAGATACACCCCCCAATATTTTCAAGCTGTTATTGTTTGAATCCACAGAGAGGGAAGCTGAGGAAATGGAAACCCAACTGTATTTCTATTTTACTCAGAAAACTTTTAATTTGAAAGGGGAAAAGGGAGAACGTTTCATACTACAAAGTGAGACAGGCTTTGGAAAATTAAATCAAACAAAGCACAGTTAGCCTCCTAAACAACTCTGAGATAGAAATCTCAAAGTTCAAAACATGACTTATAAATAAAAGGCTATTATGATAAATTATTTTTGTGTGGTTACTTGGGCTAAATATTGGTAGCCTTTGACACACAGAAATCCTTAGTTATTTTGGACAGTAATACACAGGAGTCTGGGGAGACAGCCCACAAAATCACTGGAGTAATTGAAAAGAAAAAGGAGGATAGTATTGTCTGCCCTGGACTATTGCCCCACCCACCCACCCAAGGGTGCCTCTGAGGATGTGCCTGAGAGCCCTGGGCCGATCTTCATAGAGCTTTTATCTTTTGATGGAACGAAGTGAAAATATGCAGCATTGCTTCCAGATCCAAACAGAAAGAGGAAAAAATACAATCATCTCAAAGTCTGCTTTGAAATTAATTTTTTTTTTTGTCTTTTTCAAGACAGGATCTCCCTATAGCTCTACCTGGCCTGGAACTTGCTATGTAGACCAGGCTGGCCTAGAACTCACAGAGATCTGCCTGCCTCTGCCCCCCCCCCGAGTGCTGTGATTAAAGGTGTGCGCCATCATACCTGGTTGAAATTAAACCACTTTTAATTTAAGAACTTTTCTCTTGATTGAAATTGATTCCCTCCAAACACTGTGGTCACTTTGATGGCCCTGAGCCACATGAGCAGGTTATGGCACTGGGAGTCCTTTAGGCTCAAGTGGCATGGGCCACCTATGGGGAACACAAAAAGGCCCAGGTACCTTCGCTGGCAATTCTGTGCCCTGTCCCATGCTGCAACCCTGTTTCCTCAGTTTAAACCTAGAGCCTCCCCCTTTTTATACAACCTCAATTCCAGACCCCAAGGGGACCATAGGTCTATGCATGTGACCTTCACATATACAGACAGACAGACACAGACACAGACACAGACACAGACACAGACACAGACACACACACACACACACACACACACACACACACACACCGACCTGAGGATCCTGGGAAGCTCATATTTCTAACCAGGAGAAATGTGAAGTCAATCATTTCATTAAGCTTCCTAGGGAAGAATCTGAGAAGTGACACTGGAAAGGATATTGAACGGAGAGCAGGGAGCCAGGAAACCTGAGTCCCCTTTGGAGCGCTGCCTCCTCTCCTTAGCTGTGTAATCCTGGGAAGGCTTGAGCTTCCCACATCCATAAACCAGGCTTCTAGGATCTCCAGGTTTCCTCTGTGGTTTAAAAATTCCACAGATCTGTGAACATGAAATTCCAAGTCTCATCCCTCTCCAGTGATTTATCTGAGTGCTAGGAACTGCTCTATGAGAAGCCAAAACAAAAACGAGAATGCAGTCAGGAGAGAAAAGATGAATACGGTGTTTACTTTGACTTATGTTACCTGACTTATTTTCCTTTATTCAGTAAAAAGAGGGATGATTCACTATATAAATTTAAGTAAATACAAGTCTTATCAAAGGCATGCTTTGGTATCATTGCTTTATTTTTCTAAACCTCTCAACTCACACACCACTGGTTATTTTATTAATCACTCTACAATGGGCATTAAATTCTAAAATAATACTCTTAACTCCCAGTGGGAAGTATGCCTATCTACTGGATATATAAAATATCATATTTTATAAGAATTTAATTAAAAAGCTTGAAACAAAAGGCCACCCTTCCTCCAGGGATGTTAAGAACAATGAGCTAAAGACAAAATCCCAGAGAAGGTGGGTGGGCTGGAACCCGAGCCAGCTATAAGGACAGTGACCAAGTCTGTGTCTCTTAGGATCAGGAACAGAGAGCTGGGAGTGTCCTCTCTCAAACAGAAAAACAGACACCAAGGACAGGGGAGGGACTGTGGCTGCTTTCTGAGCAGGAGTGGATGGGGGTGCAAGGCAGGCAACCCCAGACCAGGTGGTCTTGGCTCAGTGCACATACCCGCTGAGACACTGGGTCAGACAGCAGCAGGCCCGTCTCCAAAGGGAGAAGACGGAGAACAGGACTGCGCCCTGCAGCCCAGAGAGCAGAGCAGGGAGAACCTCCCTGTTCTTACTTCCAAGATGAGCTATCCCCCGAGGACTGACGGCCAAGGGTCAGAATGACCTGCTAGCCAGAGATGCCCCACAGCTCCAAATCCAAACTACACCTCTGCTAAGATGTGGACTTTTTCTTTTGTGTGTGTTGAGGGGACAGGGTGTGATGGAAGTCAGGCTGACCTCAAACTCCCTGTGTCAGCCTTGAACTTCTGCTGCTCCTGTCTCTACCTGACGAGTGCCAGAACAGGAACAAGAATGAGCCACCACACCCAGCAAACATGGACATCTTTGCTAGCCAGTCAGTCCATCCCTCTTCACAGTTTCATGTAAAGCATCCCAGATTTGTGCTTATTTTTGTTTCCTTTTATTTATAGAATTATCCCCTCAAATCTCTGCAGACTCGATACATCTGTCAGAGAAATCCTACTTTAATCTGCAGGAAGAAGGGCAACTCTCATGGGTAAAAAGTTAACTGGGGCCAGGTGTGGTGGTGCACGCCTTTAATCCTAGCACTTGGGAGGGGGAGGCAGGCGGATCTCTGTGAGTTCAAGGCCAGCCTAGTCTACAGAGTGAGTTCTAGGACAGCCAGAGCTATAGGGAGACCCTGTCTCAAAAAGACAAAAAAAAAAAAAAAAAAGTTAACTGGGGAGGGAAGAGAAATGGATTCAGCCACAATGTACACAGCCAGTCAACCAGGAGAGAATAGCCTTTTGAGGCTGGTGTCCCTTGGCCTGCCTGTTACCTACAGTACACGATAAACTTTAGCTTGACTTTTTTTTTTATATTTTTTATTGATGTTTTATGTATTTCATACATCATTTTTCATTTCTGTTCAGGCATATTCCCCTATCCCTTCCCCCCACCCCACCCCATCCCATCCCAGATCATGCATTCTGCCATAACTGTCCTGCATCTTTCTCTCAGTCTTTTAGAATAATAGCTTGACTTTTTCTTATTAACATGTTCAGCTAGCCCAAAGGAAGACAGCATCCATGTCAATGTTTTAAAGTTATCTTCAGTTTCAAACTACTCCTTATTATTAGGATGGCTCCCACTGTTCCTTCCCTTCCTCTCCAGGCCTGAGCCCAAACACACAGTGCCTCAAATGTCTTCAGAGCTCTGTCCCTTTGATGTCTGCTGGAACTGCCATGTGGCTGTGTTGGTCTGTACATTAAACGTTTGGATCCAGTGCAACATTAAAACTGTACCAGTAGACGACTCAGAATGATGCTGCCACTTATTGAGCACACAAGTGAGGAAGTCTTTCCAAGTATCTGGCAGATGCATTTGTTCAAAGCATATGACTTGCTTTATGAAAGGATTCAGTACCAAGCTAGACTGGAAACTTGAATTCACACAAGGCGTTTCCACCCTTCCCTCTGTGGTTCATGTCTCGGCAGTTAACTCATGGAGTGTCTGCTCTCGTTAAACAATCTCATTTGCAGTTGCCTGAGGATCCTCACTGTTGAACTCATTTATAATCAAGGAAATAAACAAAGTATGGACAAGACAAGGGTCTAGGGAAGACATTCCATTTAAGTTTCTGGAGGAATTTAATTAAAACTCCCTAAGAGGGACTGGAGCCATGGCTTACTGGTTAAAGTCCATGGTGCTCTTGCAGAGGACTGGAGTTTGGTTCCCAGCACTCACTTTTTGTGGCTCACAACTGCCTATAACCCCAGCTCCAGAGGATTGGACACCCTCTTCTGGCCTCCACTGCATTCATATATATAAACACTCAGGTACACATATATGCATAATTAAAAATTAAATCTTAAAAACTCCCCCAGGGTTAGAGATGTCAACAACCTCCCCATGTGTGTACTACAATGCAGCAGTGTAAAGTGCTCTCCTCTAAATGACAGTATGGCAACCCACTTGCTCTGGCTGTCTCCTTCCTCCACCCACTTACAGATCCCCTGCACAGTCATCTGAGCAGTTGAATTCTCCCATTAAAGGTCACGTGCTGTAAGTTTGGGCCCTAGTGTGGCAATGCTGAGAAAAAGTGGAACTTTAAAATTTTTTAATTTATTATTTTATGTGAATGAGTATATTTCCTATATGTATTTAAGTGCACCTGTGTCATGCAATACCTACAGAGGTCAGAAAAGGATGCTCCCTTGGAACTGGAGTTACTGATGGTTGTCAGCTGCCATGTAGGTGCGTGAATTAAACCCAGATTTTCTTCAAGAGCAGCCAGTGCTCTTAACCACTCAGCCATCTCTCCAGCCCCTCAAAGTGGAACTTTTAGAAATTGTCCTTCTATCCCTCATCGGTTATAAGTATGGTCTGTATTTAAGCAATTCTATCAGTTATAAAACTTGAATCATTCTGTTCTCTCTGAGCTATTTAAAATGTCAGATAAATGTTGTTCTTAAAAAAAGAGGGAGGCAGAGGCAGGTGGATCTCTGTGAGTTCAAGGCCAGCCTGATCTACATACTAGGTTCCAGGACAGCTGGTCTACAGGGAGACCCTGTCTCAAAAAAAAGAGGCAAAGGACAATGACCTGACACAGAGAATATAGGCAGAAGTGAAGGACCAGTAGACTCATCTACTGCCCATCATTCTACATGAGATAATAAAATATTAGAATTACTTACTTCTACAGGTTTAATGCTTCATATATTACAGTGTGCTCTATTTTGTCTAATCATTTATATATTTAATTTCAACTCCTCCATTTGATCTTGAGTTCCTTTCAATATGGCATGGAAAAATATCATGTCATGCTGTCTATGACACTGGAGGAGGTGGAATAGGGTAGAACAAAAATCATGTCACTGTGTGTACAACATCTGGGGGGAGGGTAGCTACTTCTCTCAGCAGGGTTAGGTAAAAAAAAAATTAAGTGATGAAATGATCTGTGAACATAACACCCAACGTGATGACCTTGTACTCCCATGGCTGTAGCAGGAGGCACCCCAGGTGCTCTGTGTAACCCACCTCAGAAGGGTAATGGCACACAGTACTATGTAGAAATGCCCCAGGCCTCAGTGTAACATGCTGAGTCACATCCTCTAGTAGTTCTATGGAGCCTGGGGACACAGCAGACAAATGAACCTCCCCTTCTGGTAATAGAGCATAGGGCAGCAGAGGGAGCACAATGGAAGCCTACCTGGAGGGCTGCATCTGCTGAACCTCGCTTAAGGACAGCAGGGCTCACAGCCAGATCCTGCCCGGCTCCTGTACTGCTTCCAAGTTAATTTAGAAATGTCCCTATACAAAGCTTATTGGGATTCTTCCTGGTATTTTTTGCCCCTACTGATAAGGATTCTGGTACAGATGTTCTTTTTCAGAAGCAATTCTTATTCTCTGTTAAGATCAGGCTGTGTCCCACTCAAAGTTACTACAAATCATGGAAAACAGTGGTTCTTCAGGTTTTGCCTTGCCCTGAGATGGTGCATTTTACAAGTATCATCTATTTTGAGTACAAATGAAGAGGCAGGATGATGGCTGTACCTTGTTGTCTGAGTAGACACCACCATCTGTCTAGCACCACCCCCGAAGCAGAAATTAATAAAGAATTTGTTCCTGGGGCTGGAGTGATGGCTCAGCGGTTAAGAACATTGGCTTGCTCTTGGAGAAGACCCAGGTTTGGATCCTGGCACCCACATGGCAGCTAACAACTGTCAATAACTCCAGTTCCAGGGGATTTGACAGCCTCTTCTGACCTCCTCAGGCACTGTACGACACAGATGCACTTACATACATGCAGGCAATACACATAAAATAAAAAAAATATTTTTTAAAAAAGAACTTATTCCTAAAAGTAGAGGTACCATTCTATAAAGGAACCATTCTATAAAGTTACCAAATACATGAGCACATGGACATATTAGAGTCATATCAGGAAAACCAGGGTTGAGAACTTATCAAACACACGAGACCAAGAAAAGGGTGCTTACCTCACCTGGCCCCATAAAGAGGAGGAGATTTAACACTGAGATGGTAACAACCCTACTGACTTATCTGACCATCTGGCATGTGCATCAAGGTACCAGTAATACAAAGAGAACTCCCAACTGCCCCAGGAGCTTAAGCTTGGCTCAGTTCCCACAGCTGATAAAGCCTACTCTAACTGCCATCCTTCCATTCTCTATCTGGACCCAGCTATACACTTGGCCTCTATGGCCTCACTGAGGCAGCCTCAACTTTAGCCTGAGGCTTGGTTCAACAGCTTGACCCTGCCTTCAACAGGGTTTTGTCTAACCCCACGGTCTCCTCCTCATGTCTCTTTCAGCTTCCTGCTGGCCTTTGGTGAGGCTTGCTTGGAACTCCATGAACTCTGCTGGGCCTCTTTAACCCTTTTGTTGTAACCTACACATATATAGATATAATTTCCATGTGGTGTGTAATGAGTGCTCTGGAAGTTAATGCCAGTAGTTCAGATAGAATAAAAGAACCTGTTTCCCAACAGTCAGCCATCAGGGGACTTGATTTCAATGCCTGCTTATTGAGTATCGATGTATGTCTTTATCTCCTCTCCTAAGCTCTGAGTAGTTTAAAACCAGGGGTCCTGTTTTATATTTATAGCACCATATAGGACTGAGCCCTTTTCACAAACTGTAAGTATTAATACAAGTTAAATAAACATGCTCTTCAATTCAGCTGAGCAGTGCTAAGATATAAACTTTTCTTTCAAAGAGATATTTGATAATAAAAAATTACCAGTCACTTTGTTATACTTGAACAAGAATGAAAAAAAAAACAACTCATCTCCTAGAGATCTGTCCAATGTCAATTCAGAAGTAGTATTTATCTAGATTTTCTAAGTAGGTCCCATCCCAGACATGAACTAATATGTCAGAACCACATGAACTAACATCACAGAAAGTTGACCACTGAATTCTGGCTGATAAAATTTCGAGGAATTTATAAAAAGAATACTTTTCAATAAAAAACAAAAACAAAGTCCCAAGAATACCTTTTTAAAAATTTTTGGCAGCAAATATTAAAAAAAAAAAAAGAAAGGACAAAACACTATAAACAATATTTTCTTTTCCAAAGGGTAGCTGGGAAGTGAGATCAGGGATTTCCAGGCCTTTGTAATGTCTGGGGCTTGGCTTCCTCTCCAGGTCAATGGTTTGTAGAACATTGCTGGCTGCGTGGAAGTCAAAGAGGAAAAGAACCAGAGGAAAAATTAAAAAGGAGGATGTTCTTGAAAGGGAAATGGAGAAACCACATTTTCCTATATGATGCCGAGAGTCCTCTACCATCCTCCTGCATCGAACACTGCCTGAAGGGAAAATGTCTAGGATTGTGGATTTTTCATCGCCTTTGCTCCAAGTGCCTATCTTTCATCTTCAGTTCTGCCAGGATATGGGTCACACATATGACTTTCAGTAGGAAAACTCTCATGAAGTATCACTCCTTGCTCTGTGTATATAATTCCCAAACCATTTACAGCACAGAAATCCCATAACCACGTGTGCTATATATTGTGTGTGTGTGTGTGTGTGTGTGTGTGTGTGTGTTTTGCCTGCATGCATGCATGTACCATGTGCATGCCTGGTCCCTGTGTAGAGGGCACTAGATACCCTGGAACTGCAGTTAAGTACAGGTGTTAGTGGCCATGTGGGTGCTGAGAACTGAACCCAGGTTCTCTGCAACAGCAGCCGGTGCTCTTAACTACTGAGCCATCTCTCCAGCCTCTATGTGCTGTTCTGTAAAATAAATAAATGAACAAATAAACACATAAATAATAAATAAAAACACATGATATGCCTGGGTGTGGTGATATGTGTCTATAATCCCAGCTCTTGGGAGGCTGAGTCAGGATGATTGTAAATTTGAGGCCAGCCTGAGCTACATAGTGAGACCCTGCCTTGAAAAATATTATTACTAAATAAGCAAACAAAACAATCATGGTATGCTGGCCGTGGTGGCTCACGCCTTTAATCCCAGCACTCGGGAGGCAGAGGCAGGTGGATCTCTCTGAGTTCAAGTCCAGCCTGGTCTACATAGTGAGTTCCAGGTCTCAAAAAGACCAAAAAAAAAAAAAAAAAAAAAACAGATCAAACATAAAACCATGTTTAAGTGCACAGCACAGCTCTTTGTTGTACAACCGTCCATCCACAGAACTCTCTCCACTTTCCCAAACTGAATCTCTGAACTCATGAAACAAGTTCCTATATCCCTGCCCCCTCTCTGCTGCCAACAACAATTCTGCTTTCTGTTTCTATAAATCTGCTTATTTTAAGTAACTCTTATCTTTTCACAGTTAGTGTCTTTGAGTTAATACAATATCCTCAAAGTTCTCCAGATTATGCTGTGCCAAAGTTTCCTTTCCTTCTAAACTGAGTAATATCTCACCATATGTAAAATTTTTGTTTATTCATTGTTTTAGTTTGCTTTCAATCACTGTGACAAAACACTCTGACCAAGACCAACTTGGGGAAGAAAGGGTTTATTTGGCTCACGTCTCCTGGGTCACAGTTTATTACTAAGGGAGACCAAAGTAGGAACCTGGGGAAGGACCCTGGAAGCAGGAGCTGAAGCACAGGCCGTGGAGGAATGCTGCTTACTGGTTTGCTCCTTTGGCCTGTGCCTAACCTGTTTTCTTGTACAATACAGGACCAGCTTCCCAGGGGTGGCACACCCACAGTGGGCTGAGCCCTTGCATATCAATCACAGACAAGGCCACAGACCACTCCAATGGAGCCAATTCCCCGATTCAGGTCCACTCTACCCAGATGTGCCAAGTTGACAACTAAAGCTATCCAGCATATTTGTTCATGCAGGACAGACATATGTGTGGTTTCATCTGTTGTTTCCTGTGACTAATACACCTATACGACAGTCTGTACATATCTCTTTGCATTTTTGGTCTCAAGTCTTCCAGGTATGTACCCAGAAGTGGAATACAACAACTCTTTTAATTTTTCCATCCGGGGCTGGAGAGATGGCCTAGCGGTTAAGAGCGCCAACTGCTCTTGCAGAGGACCTGGGTTCGATCCCCAGCACCCACATGGTGGCTGAGAACCTAACTCCAATTCCAGGAGAACTCCAGTTCCAGGGGTATCCGACACCCTCTTCTGACCTCCCCGGCATTGCACGACATGGGTGCACAAACCTGCATGCAGACAATACATTCATACACACACACACAAACACAAAAAAACTTTTTCCATCCAAATATTATCCCCTATTTTTACCAGACACCAAAGTCTGATTTTTATCAAATAGAAATCTGCTCCTCCAGAGGATAGGGTTTGGTTCCTGGAAGCTACATGGAAGCTAACAACTGTCCATAATGTCAGTACCAGGGGATCCAATGCCCTCTTTTTTACCTTCACAGGCATTGCACACAGGCAAAACACTCATATAGATAACATAAAAGTAATTACCAACCCCCCCCAAAAATAATAAATAAAACACTGTTTTAAATCACCTGTGACACTCCTGTCCCTGGACAATGGCAGGTAATACTTCATTCACCTTGTAACCTTCTGACATTTGAGAATCACTCCCTTGATTTCTGAAAATACACTGCATGTTTCTCAGGGGTTTTTGTTTGTTTTTAATATCTTTATCTTCAGGCAAGTATTGACAAACCTTTTTCCATACAATTCATTTTCCAGGGGCCACTCGGATGTCCTCAGATCTGACAAACAGGGTTTGTTGTCAGCATCATCACTATCTACATTTATATTTCAGGAAAGTATAATTTGTTTATTTTTATTTATTTATGTGTATAAATGTACTGTCTGCATGTAGGTTTGTGGGCCCGCATCGTGCAATGCCACGGAGGTCAGAAGAGGGTGTCAGATTCCCCTGGAACTGGAGTTCTCCTGGAATTGGAATTAGAGATGGTTCTGAGCCGCCATGTGGGTGCTGGAGATCGAACCCGGGTCCTCTGCAAGAGCAGTAGATGCTCTTAACCACTAGGCCATCTCTCCAGCCCGGAAAGTATCATTTAAATATACATGACATAAATGTAAACTAAGTCCTGTTATTTCAATAGTTAACCACTGTTGCTCATTTAGAAATATTAGTGCATGATTGTGCATTTTGTTCATGATCCGACCTATTTCCTAACCTCCTTGTCATCCCTCTTCTCTGTATGAGATGCTTTCCCCTGATCTAGTAGGTTCCCTCTGCCTGTAGTTATACACAGATGCTGCTGCTGCTCCTGACTCTGCCTAAGAAAACAGAGGCAGAAGAGATTCTTGGCATTACTAAGACATTAAGTCATACAGCTAATTAGACAGTTAATATCATCAACGAGACAGTTTAGCAAGGAGGCATGGTGTAAATGGCCTCTCCTGAGGACAGCATAGTAGAAACAAATACTAGTGTCCAAAGTGAGCGGAGGCTCGTCACCACTACTAAGAGAGGAATGAAAGCTGATGTCCTTCTTTGGGGAAACTTCCTTAAAACAAAAGTAACAAGTGTTCATTTATCCTAGGCCAGCACAAAGCCAGTGAGCTCTTTGTCTCTCTCAGAATATCACAGAAATAGTTTCAAGTGAAAAGAACAAAAGAGTTTTCTCCAAGTTCTAATCACTTGATTCTACAACTGGTTAAAAATCTAGATCCTTTGTCCCTAGAGAAAATATGATACCAAGTATTAAATTTATTATATGTTCGGTTTTTCTGTTTTATTTCTTAGGCAATTTTATTTCATGGCTACAAATATAATTTTGCATTCTTGGTTCTAAAACTAAAAAGTAAATTGCTTCTAAATCCAAGAAAAACACATATATGCTCCAAGAAGCTTGAGATAACCTTTGGCTTCCTCTGCGAACACTGCAGGAAAAATCTGTCAACAAGAATCTAATTTGTAATGAAAAAGCCTTTGCTTTTCATTGGTTGCTGAATCACAGAAAAGGACAGAATTCTGGCGTAGCCTCCTATTTGCCTTTTGGCTGCACAGTCTGTTCATGAAATAAAGTTTTCAAAGCATGGAATTGGGGGCATGATATGAACTCATTTACTGGCAGACCTTGGGCTATAACATTGTACAAATGATCAACTTCATTTCTGTTGCATTCTTTTACTTTTTCTGCAGGAAAGAACTAAGCAATAATCATTTCAGCCTATGTATTTCTAACAAGTTAGAAAGAGAAAACATTTGTGAAAATTCTCACCGCTGTTATAAACTAAAGTCTTAAATTTAGTGGGGGAAAAATACCTTCAAGGATTATACTTTAACAACTGCATTGACATGATAGTTTGTAAAAAAACAATTCAGTGTGCATAAAGCTATACAGAGTAGGTCATGTTCTACAAAGCAGGATTAAAAAGAAGTGAGGGTCCTAGCACTTGGGAGGCAGAGGCAGGTGGATCTCTGTGAGTTCAAGGCCAGCCTGGTCTACAGAGTGAGCTCCAGGCCAGCTGGGGCTACAGGGAGACCCTGTCTCAAAAAGACCAAAAAAAAAAAAGAGGAAAGTTTTTGAAAGATTTTTTAGTTATATGTACATGTGTATGTCTGTGTATAAGTATGCACACACATGTGTAGGTGTGTCTGCAAAGGCCAAAAGGGACACTCAGATCCCCTGGAGCTGAAGTGATAGGCAGTTGTGAGCTACCCAATGTGGGTGCAGAGATCCAAACTAAGGTCCTCTGCAGGAGCAGCCAGAACTCTTAATCACTGAGCCATCTCTCCAGACCCAGAGGAGAAGCTTTTCAATTTTCATTTTTTTATCTTTTGTGTATGAGTGCTCTGCCTGCATGTATATAAATGCACCATGTGGATGCAATGCCCACAAAAGGTCAGAAAAGTATATCCAATTCCCTGGAACTGGAGTTACAGACAGTTATTAGCCACCGTGTAAGTACTAGGGACCAAACCCAGGTCCCCTGCAAGAGCAGCCAGTGCTCTTAACACTGAACTATCTCTCTAGATGCAGAAGAGAAGCTTTGAATATCAACTATCAAAGAATAGCTGCCTAGTCTTTGTTTACAAGTACATAAGGCTTTTAAAGTAATGAACATCAGTGAATGTATACATCTCGGTTCACAGAAGACAAGACTTAGATAGTAACAGCATCAGGTGGAAGTGTCCAGGTTAAGAGAATAGAGGCAGAAAATAGGAAAACATACAGAAGGTTTCAGAACAGCAAGAATAGTAACCAGAATCTTCGAGAAGGCTAAAGTGACCCTGGGTTTCTGGAGAAGCACTCTTAACTCTTGTTCCTCAATAATGTTACTGCCTCCTGGTCAGTCACCTAGTTCATAAGCTGAAAGACTCCGAACACCAGCTCAGAGAGCAGCTCACAGGAGCAGCTGCCTCTGGGCATTCACATTTCTTCTATATTTCTCCCGAAGAATTGCACCTACGTTAGACCTCACTATGTTCCTACTGACCTCTGAACCCCTCTCTCTGTGAGTCTAAGGTTCAGAGCTTTTCAGGGCAAGGTCCAAAAGTGCCACCTTGCAGGATGTGTGACAAATCTCTGCTGTTCCCTAGCAATCTTCAGACTCTAGAGTCCCTGGCCAAAACATATCAAACTATGCTGGAGGTAGGTACCTAACTGGTAGATCACTGGCCTAGCATGCACAAGGACCTGGGTTTGATCCCCAACATGACACAAGGGATAAAATATCTGAATCTAGGGACTGGAGAGATAGCCTAGTGGTTAAGAGCACCGACGCTCTTGCAGAGGACCTGGGTTCGATCCCCAGCACCCACATGGCGGTTGAGAGCCCAGGAGAACTCCAGTTCCAGGGGAATCCGAGACCCTCTTCTGACCTCCGCGGCATTGCACGACACGGGTGCACAGATCTGTATGCAGACAGTACATTCATACACATACAAAGATAAATAATAATAAAAAAAAAATCTGAATCTAAAGTTTTCTAAGAGAGAAGAGGCACTTGTGCCCTCTAAATCAACCTAGACTATAACACATATATACATATATATCTACATGTATATGTATTTATAAACTTGTATATGTGTGTATATTTCTTTTTTTCTCTTTTGGTCTTTTTGAGACAGGGTCTCCCTATAGCCCCAGCTGTCCTGGAACTCACTATGTAGACCAGCCTGGCCTCGAACTCACAGACATCTGCCTGCCTCTGCCTCCCAAGTACTGGGATTAAAGGCACATGCCACCACACCTGATTTGTGTGTATATTTCTAACATTCAAAATTAATCCCACTGAAAATATGAATTCATAAAGAAGGTACCTAATTATACCACTTTTCTCTCTTAAATAACACCCCCCACCTCTTGCAGTGCTAGGGATTAACTGTAGGGCCTCATGTATGCCAGGTAATTAAACTATGACTGCACTGTACTCTCAGCTCTCTTTCTGCTTTTTGTTTAGAAACATGTTCTCACTAAATTGCCCCGCCTGGCAGGGCTAGGCAGTCCTTGAATTTGTGATCCTCCTGCCGCTGCCTGCCTAACAGCTGAGATTACAGAGGCATATGCCACTGGGTCTGGCTCGATTCATCTTTTAAAAAGCATGAATTCACTAAACAAATAATAAAAAATCAATAGACAGAAAAGGTTGTAAAGACCAAGTGCATGGCTCTTCTGAGTGTCACCGACCTGGAAGTCATCGTAGGGGAAGAGGAGCATCTCCCGCAGACAGTCGTTCAGGATCTGTGTTTTCTTCTGGACGATGACATTTTCATAGTCAAGTGGCTCAATCAGCTTTGGCTTTGCCTGTAAGACCCAAAGAAAAGTCACCGGTCACTGAAACAGTCTTATAGATAGATGTACTTTATCCCTGCCACCTTTGGAGGCAGAGTCCCCACACTACAGCCCCAGGCTGGCCTGAACTCACTATATAGCTCTGGGCCCAGGCCTCTCATGAGCCATCATGCCCTGCTTGAGAAATGTACCTTCCAAAGATTAGAGAACTTCCTAATCTAGGCCATAAATTTTGTATTTTCCAAGTTTTCTATAATGACATGCTGGCTTCACTACTGAAAAGAAACAGAAATGAGAGAAAAATTGTTTTCAAAGGGAAAAGAAGAGCTTGCCAAGGAACGTTGTCTCCCACATTGATGCTTTATGAGATATTTAAACACAAAAGAGATCTGCATTTTGTAGACTTTCTAGCCATTTCTGTTTGTTTGACAGGGTCTCACGATCTAGCACTGGCTGACCTAGAACTTGCTATGTAGAACATTTTGGACTTTATCTCACAGAGATATTCCTGCCTTCGCTGTGATTAAAGGTATCCACCACCATGCCGGGGTTTCTAACTTCCCTTTTTTTTTTTTTTTTGGTCTTTTTGAGACAGGGTCTCCCTGTAGCCCCCAGCTGTCCTGGAACTCACTCTGTAAACCAAGCTGGCCTTGAACTCACAAAGATCCGCCTGCCTCTGCCTCCCAAGTGCTAGGACTGAAGGCGTGGACGCCCTGCGGTTTCTAACTTTTCTAAGGCCACTCCCCGACACATCAGTCCCCACCCAAATTTAGGACTATTAGAGCTGCCCTGCTAAGGGAATCCACCATGGCCTGCCACTGGAAACTCATCTCTCCTGACCCAGGACCTAAATGCACCTACAGGACTACTTCACATCGTTTTCCTTGGAAGCCTTCTGGGCCCTCATATATCCCTATGAAATACTATATACTCACATACATATTGCCTGATCCAAAAAAACATGAGATGGACCAAAACCAGACAGTCAAGAAAAACTACTTTGGGTGTGAAACTCCAGGGAATATATGTCAATCCCTAGCACACACTGAGCAAAAGAAAAAGGGTTTAAGCCAGGTATGGTGGCACACACATTTAATCCTAGCACTTGGGAGGCAGAGGCAGGCGGATCTTTGTGAGTTCAAGGCCAGCCTGGTCTACAGAGTGAGTTCCAGGACAGCTGGGGCTACAGGGAGACCCTGTCCCGAAAAGACCAGAGAGAGAGAGAGAGAGAGAGAGAGAGAGAGAGAGAGAGAGAGAGAGAGAGAAGAAAAAGGTTTTAAAAAGCCTGTGAGTAAAGAAAGACAACCAGCCTCTTCTAGCTATTTCCAAAGTTGGTCTTTTCAGTGACTGTCTCATGTCCAACACCATCACTCACAGTGTATCAATGCATCACTCTTTATGTGCAAGGGACTATGCTAGGCTATAGGCAGAAACACATATTCAGTAGGTCAAATGCCAAAACGGTTCAAATGTGATGAAAAGTAACTAAATCCAGAGACAGCGAGATGGCTCAGCAGGTGAAGGCATTTGCTTCTAAACCTAATGACCTGAACGTGATCCCCAGAACCCACACGGTGGAGAAAACCAACTCCTGAAAGTTGTTCTCTGACCTCCTCACATGTGCTGTGGCACAAGTAAGTCCACCCCCCAATAAAAAAATTAAAACTAAGTAACTAAATCCATCATTATCAATAGCTACTAAAACACTATTTTAAAACTATTAAGAAAAGACCTAATATACATAATCTATTGATTACACTACATATACTAATGTGACAATTTATATCTAGGAAATATATTAAGGACATCTGATATGTCATATTTAAATGGAAATTGTGACTGAGGCTACTCCAAATTCCCCAAATCAGTGTCTTTTCTTTCTCAATACAGTCAGACTACCTTTCCAGCCTCCCTTGGGTTAGGAGTGGCTATGTGATTATCTTCTAGCCAGTGGTCACAAGTAGAAGAGATTTGGCTGCTGCCCCCTTGGCCCTAAAAAGATTTCCCCAGTAAAGTCTCTGTAGTCCTCTTCCTCCTGAGGGCCATGTACAAGAGCCAGCAGTGGCCTGCAGAGAGGGTGGAGGCCTAGGACAGAGGGCATCTGGATGCTGAGTCACCCTGCAGAAGGCCACCTACCTGATACAGGCACTGAAATACCCCCTGAGTGAGAACTGGTAATGTGTTCAGGCCCTGGGATTCTGGTGTTATCTGGCACAGCAGTCAGACTGTTCCGGACAAAAGCTCAAACTTAACTGAAATACTTTACCTGAGCAGACATTACAAAGATGTTTTGACATTCCAAGAAAAAAAAAAAATACATAAATAAAGCCACAATTACTATAATTATACAAAATATGTTTTGGGGACAGAGGCTAAAAATATTCAAAATCAAAAATTTGAAACTATATATAGTAAAAGTCTAGGTAGCTTTTAGTTTGTAATTGGTGAGTAAGTAATGCCTACAAACTAAAAAGTAAAACAACTTACACAAAGTAATTTTTATTTTATTTTATTTATTTTATTATGTGTATGAATGTACTGTCTGCATGTAGGTCTGTGCACCCGTGTCATGCAATGCTGCAGAGGTCAGAAGAGGGCGTCAGATTCCCCCTGGAACTGGAGTTAAAGATGGTTCTCAGCCACCATGTGGGTGCTAGGGATCGAACCCAGGTCCTCTGCAAGAGCAGTGGCGCTCTTAACCGCTAGGCCATCTCTCCAGCCCCACAAAGTAATTATTTTTAAAATGAAAACTTTCACAAAAAAGTTTTCCAAAATATTTTAATTCAACTTAAAAAATAATTTCTGTTTGTTGTACAACATATAGTAGCCAGCCAATAAATGCTAGCTGCAGAAATGAATGGATGTCACAGTGAATAATATTTGCCTTAGAAACCATTTCCACAAGCCTAACAAAACCCAAACAGGAACATAGCTTTCTGAAATTCCATTACCAAGAGATTAGATGAACAGTTATCCCAGAATTCCAGCAACCCCTTCTTCTCCCCCAGCTTACAAGTGTCTACCACACAGCCATGAGGCAGACGTACCAAACTCTTTCTTCTGAGAGCCCTGGACTACCTGCCTGGGCTCAGAGTTGCTGGGAACATGGACTCCTGCCCCTTCACAGGACGGTCAGCAGCTCCACAGGGCTCCAAGGAAGGGCGAGGTTCCTTCTCACTGCCAGCAGACAACACTACAATGGGGCCCTAGTAGAGTGTGCTGGAAGAGTAGCCAAAGAAAGGGTTTCCCTGGGTTCTGATGTTTGCTTTGTCAGTTTTGGGAGGGGGTGTTGTGGATGATGATGAGGGGGTGTTGTCTGTTTTTGTTTGGTTTGGGCTTTTTACTTTGTTTTACCTTCCTCTTATAATAGACCAGCCAAAGAGCTTTCTGTTAAGACTTTAAGGATGCATATCTTCCAAGAAGATGCAATGTCACCCCCAACAGAGCTGCCAAATAAATCCTGCTCCAACAGAAACCTCCTGTGCCACATGGATGGTTCCCTGGCCAGGAGCTCCATCCAGTTCATCACCTCAACACAACCACACTCTCGCCAAAAGGCAGGCCTGAGGTATGGAAGAAGTTCTTACAGGACAGTTCACTTCTTGAGTACACTGTTCTCAGTATCGACAACTCTCATACTTTACAAAAATAACTTGCTGGGTTTTGTTAGTTAAGAACCAGAAAACAAGTCTTCTAAGCTTTGTCAGTCTTTTGAATTCTGTCAAAACTCATAAGCTCTACTGTTGGAATTCAAAAGCAGTTAGGGACAAACGGGCATGGAACTGACACAAGAATTTGTAAGAAATGGGAGATAGCCAGATTTGGCCCAAAGGCACATCCTTTACTGATCTAAACTTTAGAGCTGTTATCTTTACCCTAGGACTAGGCTAATGTTTCACCAATTCATTATCATAATATGTTTATTAAATTTTCCTTACTCAAATATTTGTGTTTCCTGCCTATGAACCAATATAGACAATATGCTTACAACTAAGAAAGATGTTCAATAATTATTTCTCAACTATTTGGTTAAATTTGAATTGCTTAAAAGGCTTAGTGATTTTTTTTTAACTTTATTTTATGTGTATGGGTGTTTTGCCTGCATTTAAGTGCATCATGTTCATGCAATGCCCATGGAGGCCAGAAGAGGACATGGATCCCCTGAGGCCAGAAGAGGACATGGATCCCCTGAAACCGGAGTTATGGATGGTTGTTATCCTCCATATGGGTGCTGGGAACCTAACCCAGGCCTGCTGTAAGAGCAACCAGTGCTCTTAACCTCTGTGCCATCTCTCCAGCCCTTGATTTTTTTTTTTTTTTATGCCATGGGTTATTTTGCCTGGTGAGGACAAAGAATAAGGAATCAGGTGACTCAGGGTCCCCTGAGGCCATTTTCAAGACTGGATGCAATGATGAGGATGTTGCTTTTATGTGCCAAATTTTTGAGGGGTTTTCACTCAGGTGGTGACCTTTGACTCACTCAACAATTGAGGCCAATCACATGTTAAGCTAATGGCCCTGCAAGACTGGATTAGGACTGTGTCTTCTGTCAAACAGAACTCTCTTCTCCTGTAATGGGTGGCCCTTCTAATATACTGTGCTCAGGGAGGCTTGGCCACGTTGAATGCAGGAAAGAGTGTTCATTCCTAAGCCAACATTTCCGTGAGAGAGAGATAACTTAGCTGGGTGTGGTGGTGCAAGCCTTTAATCCTAGCACTTGGGAGGCAGAGGCAGGCGGATCTCTGTGAGTTCAAGGCCAGCCTGGTCTACAGAGTGAGTTCCAGGCCAGCTGGGGCTACAGGGAGACCCTGTCTCAAAAAGACAAAGAGAGAGAGAGAGAGAGAGAGAGAGAGAGAGAGAGAGAGAGAGAGAGAACAAACTCATGTTAACCAGGAATACCCACGGGGCTAGTCTCATGGAAGGTTAATCTGTATCAAGGAACATGAACATATCAAACTTGTAGAAACTTAAGTACAGTGACCTGTGGGAAGCACTGTCTAGGACAGAATGACCGCCTCCAGTGAAGTGTTACTGAGAACAGCTCACCTGCTACATACAAGAAAGGCAAAAAGCTACTGCTTCGAATATGAATGGCCTTGAGTAATACAGATGAAGAAACAAAAACTATCAGCAGAGAACAGCTAGAGAAAGCAGCGGGGTAAGGGAAGAGAGGAAAGGATATCAGAGGGAGCCCAGAAGAGAAGGAGACAGAAGACATGGATCCCCAGGGCTGACGGAGGCAGACAAGAGGGAAGATAAAGACAAAAGAAGAACTACGAAGAAATCAAAATGAGCTTGGGCAACTCTGGAGGAGGGAGGTGATTGACTCTAGAGTCAACAACACTTAGAACATGTACAGTGGTTAAGTTTGGCTTTTATAGTAAATGTGGAAGTAACGTGAACCATAGTTCACAGCACAAAGCTTTCAGCTCAAAAGGGTAAAAACTCTCTATCTATGAACATTCATTCTCAGGCCACATGTGAAATCAGATAAGGAGAGACCACGGGACTTTCAGTCCACAAGTGTCTACAGCAGAGGTTCCTGTGAACAACTAATTCAGCCTTACAAATGTAAATTCTGAAGTCTTGCCCTGGGGTTGTATGACAAACTCCAGGAGCAGGGACCACCTACTGGTGTTTGCTCAGACTCTGGGAATGCTGAAGAGCTCCCAATAATAATGATACCCCAGGAATCTGAGTATTTTTCAGTTCAGAGAACAAGGAAGAGTTTTGGTGCTAAACTTCTTAAGTGGCTCCAGGACTGGGAGTAAGGCCACAAGAAGCTGAGTTTAAGAACCCCTGTCCTAGTAAGAGAGGCAGGCTGTGAACATTTACTTCAAGGTAGAAGGAGGTCCTGGTGAAGTCAAAGGCAGATCTGGGACAACTGCCATCCATGCGCTGTGACATTTTCTCACTTCTCACTTAGAGTAGGGAGGAAGCCTAGCAGGCTACACCGTGGTGGTGCATGCTTTTAATCCCAACACTGGGAGGCAGAGATATAGGGGATCTCTATGAATGGGAGGCCAGTCTGGTCTATATAGCAACTTCCAGGCCAGCCAGGACTACACAATGAGAGTCTATCCCCAAAAAAAGAAGGAAAGGAGAAAAGAAAGAAGTGGAAGTTGGAATGAGAACTCACAAATGGCCCCGAGGCAACAGAGCCTTAACCTGACAATGATGCTCTCCTTGACTAAGTGGATGGATGGGTCCCACTCAGTCTCTAAGCTCTAAGTCCTGCATCCACTGCTTCTGACATGAGCCTGCTTCTGTCAGTCCCCTTCCTGGACAATACATCCTTCCCATCTCAATAATCCTATAGCCCTCAATGCCAGTGGCTCCATTATTGTGGCAGCAGAATCCTTCCTCTAGAAACAAACCTTACACACAAAGTAAATGCAGCAAAAAACTAAAGCAAAGTAGCTTAGCTACCCCAGAGCACACAGAACCTCACCACCTCCCTCAACCTATTACCACTACCGGGGCGGGTCTTCTGTTGCTGCTAACTCATCCATAATAGTCTCAAGGAGGCACCGTAGATTATGAACAACTTGTCTCAAGGAGGCACCATAGACTATGAACAACTTGTCTCGACTGTCAGCCCCTCAGGACAAAGCTGGGTCTTATTATTATCTCTATGTCCCTCCAGCCTTCCATCTGTGACCTAGGCTAATAAAGCTTAATGCCATAGACTTATGGACATCTCCCACTCTAGGGGTCCCTACATGAGTCAATTATTACTAAGCATCTTACCTTAGAAAGATTTCCAGGAACACATCTGCTATGCCCCCCACAATATCATGACAGAGGTGTAGGGTGAGAGGCCACATGGAACCATAGGCATGTTTTGAGGGGCTCAGCCACACAACTACATAGGAGTACAGAGGATTAACTGAAAATAAGAAGCTTAGTAGATGATTCACAAATCATAAAAGTTTCCTGACATTAGCCAAATGTTGTAAAGCTAGAAGAAATGTGTCTAAACTCCCCAGGATGCCACGCAAATCCTGACTGGTCATGCCAAAGGAAAGACAGAGCAACCTGTCCCTGTGATAAAGGATGATAAGATGCAATCATGATCATGAGATGGTTAAAAAACTATGAAGCATGGGGCTGGTGAGATGGCTCAGTGGTTAAGAACACTGGTTGTTCTTACGGAAGACAAATCCCAGTACCCACATGGCAGCTAACAACTGTCTGTAACTCCACTTCCAGGGGATCTAACAACCTCTTCTGTCCTCCTCAGGCACTGCACGACATGGGTACACTTAAACATATGCAGACACATGAAATGAAAAAAAAAGAAAAAATTAAAAAAAATATGAAGCCAAAAAATGTAGAGAAGAAAGTTTTACATGGGTGGATCTGGAAGTTCATTGGGAAAAAGATGTGTTTTCCTGAATTGCTAGTGTCTGTGACTTAGGCCAGCTACTTGAAATTTCTAATTCGTTGAGATTTCAAAATCTTGAGTGATGGTTAATACTGTCAGTCTGACACAATCTAGAATCATCTCAGTAACAAGATGGGCACAACTTGTGAGTGACTTTCTAGCTTAGATTAGTTGAGGAGGGAAGATCCACCCCAAATGAGGGGGACACTATTCCATGCACAGGGCTCTTGGACTGCAGAAAAGGAAGAATAGGAGCTGTGTGTTCATTTCCTTGTGCTTTCTGACTGCAGGCTCAAGGTGACTAGCTGCTTCATATCCTGCCGTCATCCATGACAGACTGCAACCTCTAACTTGGAGCCCAGATAAACTCTTCCTTCCTTAAGTCGCTTTGAAAGGTATTTTGTTTCAGCAGTGAGAAAGCAACTAATACATATGCCTTATTTGATTTTCAAATTGTGAATGCCTTTTCTTTCATAAGGTCTCTATAAACTCAGTCCCTCATAAAGCCTGGATCTGCTATGAGAGGACCGCATGGACCACACGGGTGTTGATCAAACTGAGGTCCAGACAGCACACCGATGGGGAGAGGCAAAGTCAAGATGGGGCTGCTGTTGGGTTAGCTGAGTTAACACACATTAAAAACAGAGCCTGGCAGACCATAGGGACATACTAAATATACCTTATGTTACTATATACAGGGGAGATGTGAACTCAAGAGGGACTGCTGATGGGTTACCTGAGTTAATACACATTAAAAACATAGCCTGGTAGACCATAGGCACATAATAAATATACCTTATGTTACTATATATAGGGGAGATGTGAATCCAAGAGGGGCTGCTGATGGGTTAGCTGAGTTAACACACATTAAAAACAGAGCCTGGCAGACCATAGGGACATACTAAATATACCTTATGTTACTATATACAGGGGAGATGTGAACTCAAGAGGGGCTGCTGATGGGTTACCTGAGTTAATACACATTAAAAACAGAACCTGGTAGACCACAGGCACATAATAAATATACCTTATGTTACCATATATAGGGGAGATGTGAACTCAAGAGGGGCTGCTGATGGGTTACCTGAGTTAATACACATTAAAAACAGAGCCTGGTAGACCATAGGCACATAATAAATATACGTCATCATTATCATCATCATTATTTACAGTGTAAATATTGCTTGCATGGCAAATTATTTTTCTTTTAGTTAATGCTTCATATACATTCAAGTATACTGATTTATTCACACAAAAAACCCATATTATCTAGGAAGATATGACATAAAACAGACAGCAATGGCACAGACATGCACAAAGCAAAAAAAACAAAAACAAAAAAAAAACAAAAGACCTAACAGAGAAAGCTATAATGGAGATCATAGAGAGCCAAAGCAAATATAAATAGATGCTTACATTATCAGCTGAATTGAACACTGATGCAGTTTGTGAGGAAGGACTGAAAATATCAGTAGCTGGGGGTGGGGACTGAGGTGTTCACACACTTTAGACCAACTTCCACTGGGGTAACTGCACAAGGTGGCAGAGTGCAGCATGCAGAATGAGGAGAAAGACAAGCTGCCCATAAGGGTTATGTGGTACTAACCAGGGAAATACGGAGGGGAGCATGCTAGAGGCTGGCAGGCCCACAAGTAGTTTCTTCACCAAAAATCAAAATATGGCTTCCAGCTAGGCATGATGGCATACGCCTTTAATCCCAGCCCTTGGGAGATGAGGCAGGCAGATTTCTATGAGATTGAGGCCAGCCTGGTCTACGTAGCAAATTCTAAGCTACAGGCAAACCCTGTTTCAAAGAAACAGGGCTGGAGAGATAGCGTAGCGGTTAAGAGCACCGACTGCTCTTACAGAGGACCCGGGTTCGACCCCAGCACCCACATGGTGGCTAAGAACCGTCTGTAACTCCAATTCCAGGAGAACTCCAGTCCCAGAGGAATCTGACACCCTCTTCTGACCTCCGCGGCATTGCACGACACAGGTGCACAAACCTACATGCAGACAGTACATTCATACACATGCAAAAAAATAAAAATTAAATTAAAAAAACAACAACAAATAAACAAACAAAAACCATGGCTTCCAAGGACTCCCACAGAAATGGCCTGAAGCAAGGGCCATGGAATCAGATTGGCCTGGAAAAACTGCCCCCATCTCAAGGAACCTCATGGGCACAGTTTAGCCACAGGGACAGAAACCATGGCATTCCCAGCTACTGAATGCAGCTCCTGGCAGTGCAGAGACCCTGAACAATCACGCTTGCTTCCTTACCACCCTCATGGGTGTAGCAAGTCCATGGGTGTAGCAAGTCCATGGGTGTAGCAAGTCCATGTGCTCCCACTAACTGTTCTCCTAGACTGTCTTTTTTTTTTTGTCTTTTCGAGACAGGGTCTCCCTGTAGCCCCAGCTGTCCTGGAATTCACTCTGTAGACCAGGCTGGCCTTGAACTCATAAAGATCCGCCTGCCTCTGCCTCCCGAGTGCTAGGATTAAAGGCGTGTGCCACCACGCCTGGCTTAGACTGTCTTTTATAAACCCCTCCCGGTACGTGGCACTTTGGGCCAGACAGCCCATATTCATACAAACTGAAACTCCAGACGGAAAGGTAATCAGAACCAGTGAACCTTCCCAGTACCAGGAAAATGAGTTGCCTCTGGAATCCAGCCGAACTGGAGAGCATTCATTCACAAGATCACTTCAATTTTGGTCAAACACAATTCTGGTCTGGAAGCCACGGGAAGAGCAGGACTCAAAGCAACAAAGCAACCCCACTGTCTTTCCCTCAGCCACAAGAGCTTCTTGCAAACTTTCTAGACATTTCTTGCCTTTGCATCTCAGTTATTGAATGCTAGCTAACACACATGAAATCCCGAATGCAGCTTCTTAAAATAGCAAACTAAGGAAATGGCACTTTGGTGCGTTCTATTTTAGGAAATAAGAAACTCATCCCTGCTTATCAAGAATTTAGGACTTCCTTAACATCTATCTCTTCATGACAGTGAAAGCCAATTTGGACAGCTGAGACAAAGGGTCTCCATGAAACTTAGCTCGTTTTCAATACTGCCAGCAGGACACTAGCACTGACACTGGGGACGGCAGCAGGACAGGCTGTGGCTGCTGAGCCAGGTGACAAGTGTGGGTCTCGTGACAAGAAGGTAGGTCTCACAGGCTTCCCATACTGTCTTCTTACAGAGGACTCTTGCTACAAGCTATCAAGAACTTCTTGAAGTTGTTAGATTTGAGTAATTCTCATTTTCCTCTAATTAGGGTGAGCAAAGCAGATGAACAGCCAGCCTCCCTTCCTCGTGCACAAATATTAGCAGCATCTCTCCACAGGTGTTGACTGAGCCCAATGTGCATTGCAGGGCCAGCTCTTTGGGGACACCAAGAGGAGAGGGATGCAGCCTCTGCCCAAAAGAGCTCACAGAGGGAACATGTGACCAAAAAGGGCAAAATGAGTAACAATGGTGTACCCCGGGGTGGGGGGGGTTTGACTCACTATGACAAACTTAACCTGTCCCCGGGTAATTATTCTTCCTTGCAGGCTAGGCCTTCTGTTTCCTTTGCAGCCTTCTCCAGCAGCTAGAACTCCAGCTTGCACATGTGGCATGCCTGCACTCACTATCTGGGCTGAGTGAGAGAAGCCACCAACCTGGTGCTTCCTAAAGGAGGCTGGCTGGAACCGAACAGGTCAGCCAAGATTCAGCGTGGACTGAGGCTTCCTTGTGGAGAAAAAAAGAGAGAGAGAGAGAGAGACTCGAGGGAGCATGCTCATAGATGCAACTGGATTTTGTGAGGCCTAAACCTTATAAACTAAGAGGGGAGTGAGTTAGAAATATAATAAAATGGGTATCGAATTGCTGGAGCATCCCAAACCCCAACCTAGAAGGAAGCCATAAACTTCAGTTCCATCAAATGCAAATAAATCCTACGTGGATATGGTGGGTACAGAAAGGAGTAAATTGCTTAGGACAGGGCAATGGGAGGGGGTTGAACAGGGTGGCAGTAGGAGGTGGGTAGCAGTAGCGCTGGATATGGGACCCAGGCTGTGAGTACTTCAGGAACCCTGGAAATCCAGGAACCCAGTGTGAGGGAGACCACATTCGAGGCCTTTCTGAGACACTGCACCTACGTGGCTGCTGCCTGAGGAGAGCAGGGAACAAGGCCTTTGAAGAGCAAGGGACAGCCAGCCAGTCATGGGGCCCTTGTTCCTCTGAATGGGTGGGCAGCACTGGAGTCCAAAGGAAGGGGTCCTAGCAGGGGTCCTTGCTCCACCTTTGCCAATATTCTAAAGGTACGCGGTTGAAGGGGTGGTCAAGGACTAGTTCACTTGAAGACTGTCCCAGACTACAGCACATGAGGCAAGATGTGGTCAGCCTAGCAGCCTAGCAGGAGGACCACAGTGAAAAGTGCATGGAGGACGCTGCACACGGAAGGAATGTGGGGACTCAGACACGCACGCACTCTCCAGCAGACGAAGATGACCCAAGCATCGCCTGATGACCAGCTCCTCTGCCCACAGCTCGGGAGACTGCTAGCATGGTGACACACACTGCAACTGCCACGCTTTACAGGCTGAGGCAGGAATTCGAGGCTAGCCTGGACTACATGGTAAGAGCCTATCTCAAACTGTGAGATCATAATAACCAGGAAACAATCCCACTCTCATTGAGTAACACAATGTCTTTCCTAGTCTGTTCATTCACTTGTATAAAAAGTAAGAAACTGTTTGCAGACACAGAAAGTTTGATACTGTGACCACGAGCTTCTGTAAAGAAGTGACCTTGAGAGCTTCTGTAAAGAAGTGACCTTGAGATCATCTAGTCCTGCCCTGATGTTCTAAGATGGGCTCAGGAGAGTGGGAGGGAAGGGACTATCCTGAGCCTTCGGAGGGAGTCCCTCTGCAACCCCCAACAAAATGCTGCCTATGTTTTAATTTCTACACTTCGGTGACATGCACATAAGCATATTCTATAAACACAGGAGGCAAACAAGACCTTATCTAAGCTTGGATTTGGAAAGCCACTTGAACCAGAGTACTACAGCATAACAGTTGGCAGCTGAAGATTGGCAGGATGATGTGAAGATGGGCAGAATGCATAAGGGGTGCTAAACTCTCAGACATCTAAATATACTTCTCATATTGGAGTGTGGGATATGCTCAGAACAGGTGAAGGCCAACAATGACACACTTGTGAATTCAGTTTTATATTCCAGACCTTAATAAGATATCTAATTTCCCTTTTATGTGGTACATTCAAGAGTACTCAAATTAGAGAACCTGTTGCTGGACCATGATTTTTGTGTGTGTGTGCGTGTATGAGTGTACTGTCTGCATGTAGGCTGGTGCACCTGTGTTGTGCAATGCTGCAGAGGTCAGAAGAGGGCGTCGGATTCCCCTGGAAGTGGAGTCAAAGACGGTTCTTAGCTGCCATGTGGGTGCTGGGAATTGAACCTGGGTCCTCTGCAAGAGAAGTTGGTGCTCTTAACCGCTGAGCCATCTCTCCAGCCCCTAGACCATGATTTTATTAATCAATCATATTCATATGAGGGGAAGTTGGATGCTTCAAATTCAATCCGTTTGACAGAAGAAAAAGGATCCAGGTTTTGTAGAGGTCATTTTTATAAGCAGCCATAGCTTCCTAAAAGTATTAATCTACTGTTCAAGTGAACAGAACTAAGACTCTGTGGGAAACTGTCTGAGCAACAGCATCTGGAAATGTGTAAGAGAAATGCTAGAATAGAAGCTAAGTAGTAGCAATATTAATACCAATTAACTAAACCATCCCTCTGCTCCCATTGAGCCAGCTGTGCTCAGTGAGGATGCTGCTGGGAATACTAACGAAGAGAGGAAGACAAGACAGGAATTTAGGGAACTTACTCCACACCCAGTCCCACGAGTCACATGAGAAGAAAGCTCAGAGGACTGGGACTCACTCCCCTGAAAACACAGTGCTTAAAGCATCTTTTCTATCTCTGCCACAGGCCACAGGCCAAAGCCTTAAGGATGGGAATGAGAACAGAGGGACAAAGGAAAGTCACCACGCAGCTCCCCCACACATGCTCATTCTCCTGGCCTAGTCTGCCTACTGCTTTTGCACAGATGAAAGCCATAGTTAGAAAAAAAAAAAAAAAAAGGTAGCTGTGCCATGGATGGTAGTACCTACCTTTAACCTTTAACCCCAGAACTTGGAAGGCAGAGGAAGGTGGATTCTGTGAGATCAAGGCCAGCCTGATCTACAGAGCAAGCTCCAGGCCAGCTGGGGCTATAGGGAGACTCAAAAAGACCAAAAAACTAAAGTAAATAAAAATAAATTTAAAAAATCTATACCACAGGCTACTTGTAGTTTTTTTCCTTCTTTAGCATTATATTATAAATAATCGTTCATTCTTCATAACAATGAAAGCCTTTTTTGAAACTCCGAAGTGAAAGGTCAAGTAATTTAACTAAGAAGCTCTAAAAGGCAGCTGCAGTTATATTTCAAAACAAGTTCTTTAGGCTACTTATTTGAAGATATTGGGGTTGCAGGGTGACATGTTCATAGGATAGTCTCACGAAAGAGTGTGTGCAGGCTCATCAGAAAAAGGCAGTGAGTGCCGAGACCGATTAAGATAGGGCAGCTGCTGGAATAACTTTACATCCCCATCCCCGTCCCCAAAACGTTGCGTACTGTTGGAGATGGCATATGGGGGTTCAATATACCAGTCCAGGGGATGTCAAAACTCAGTCTCAGACCGACAGCACCAGCAGTATCTGGAACTTGTTGGAAATGCAAGCTTGCTTCAGGGCCCCTGAATCAGCAGCTCTGGGGTGGCCTGGCACTGTTCAGCAAACCCTCTGGATGGGTCTGATGCTGCACAGTTTGAGAAACACTCCTGTAGCCCGTCTGTTTCTGAGAACTCCATATTAGAAAGTATTTTCAACAACTTCACTACTTAAGGTCAATATGCCCTCAGGCTAGACTGCATACTTAGCCTCGAAGGATCCCTAATTGAGGCCTCACCACCAAGCCTGACAAGGGTGAGTTCCATCCCCTGGCCCTACAAGGTGGAAGGAGTGACTCCTGCAAGTTGTCCTCTGACCTCCACATGCATGTACACATACTAAAACTTAAAATGAAATAAATAGCCCTATCTGAAAAGTAACAATTTCCATTCTCATAACCACAGAGTTATTGAAGAGTCTGAACAGTTGGTGCCTGATACAGAGCAGGAGTCCACCACATGGTATGTGTGTATCTCAGATTCAATCCAATTTTAGCCCCCGACTGGTACATACTTTGCCAGGCTACATACAGCTTACCTCTCTAAACCTCCCCCAAACCCTGTGTGGTAGTATCTCCTTCATAGACAAGGGAGTGAAAAGATTTAAGAGAGGTCATACAATGGATGACGCTGAGGTATCTCAGCTCCAAGTCCCAGACTGTCCCCAGATGAGCAATAAGCACGTTGTGTGCACATGTCCAGTGCTCTATTCCTCCTGCTCTGCACTGAGCTTCTTCCACCTCCACACACCTGGAGATGACATAAGCACAGGGCTTTATGCTCAGCCCTGAGCTATACCAATGCTTCACTGTCACCTTCACAGAGAGAAGACATAGAGTTCCTTGACACTCGCATTCCACTCGGAGAATATTAATAATCATTTTCTGAAATACTAAATCTTCCCTGAGAACCTTCTTGGATACACACAGATGCCAGCAGGTACTGTATAATGTATATTACAAATAAGCATTTCTCGGAGTGAGCTTTACAAGGAAAGCCTTACACTAACATAATTCTTCCCTATAACTCACAAATGCATTAGCTCATCCAGTGATTCAGACCCCATGACAAATTCCTATTTTAAGGCTAAATGTGTAAATTTATGGATGTGTACTATTTAGTGGTATTCAGCGAGGTGGCTACTAGCCACGTGACTATTGAGCACTTAGAATAATGGTTATTCTGGGGCTGGAAATATGGCTCAGTCAGTAAAGTGCTTGTATTGCAAACATGAGGTCCATGAGGACTGGAGGTTTATAGCCAAAATCTACATAAAAGATCAGGGCATGGTGGTGTACCTATAAATTCCCAGGGTTGGGGAGGTGGAGACGGGGGGGGGCACGGTCCCTAAGGCTTGCTGGCCAGCCTAGCCCATCCTACTTGATGAGACCTTGTCTCAAAAAACAAGGTAGAATGGGACCCAAGGCTGTCCTCTACCCTGTGCACATACACACAGACATCCCCCCACCCCCCAAGACATGTACCTATTCTGAATTCAGATGTGCTGTAGGCAGAGACTAAATGTCAATGACAGGATGACTGAAAGAATGTAAAACTACCTTGATATTTTTACAAGGATTAACATAATTTTGGAAATACTTGGATAAAATTACATCAATTTCACCTGTACCAATTACACATGATTTCTATTAGCACTATTATAGACTCGGGAAATTTTATGTGCAGGCCATTTTTAAGAGGTGAAGACAAAGCAGAGAGAAAAGGTCCATCTTCTGAATTTTGGGGTAGTTTTCAGAAAAAACATCACAGGAGAGACAGAGCGATTAAAGCCAGCTTCGTGAGGGAGAACAGGAGAACAGAGAGGCTAGGGGTGTCTAAGCCCCCTCTGTGCCATTTCTACCCCCAGAAGGTCTGACTTCTTTATGCATCTTGCAGGTCTCTACCACACTCTAGATGTGATCAGGCCACATGGAAACCAATATGAGAAGATCACATTGCAGAGGTAATTCTCAGGATGCACTAAATATCCAACATAGCCTTAAGCTTTCAAGCTGTGGTACTCGTAACCAAGAGGTACTGGTTCAGAGGAACACAGAGCATGATTTAGGTACTGAGGTTTGGCTCAGCCATAAACATGTTCACTAAACTAGCATTGTATACTAACATTTTCACTAAAGCATAGGAGAGTTAGGACACAGCACTCACATCATACAGAAGCCCAGACACTTCCTTCACTGTCCCCGATTTTACTTTTTAACAATTCAACACATCTGACTGTTGGTGGCTAACGCTCTGGAGGTGGAGAAGAAGGAAAAGGAGTGTGAGCCTTCCATCACCTCCCTGGGGCATTTTGACACAATGTGCTTTTTAACACACTGTGGAAGCCACAGCAGGCAAGTTGAAGGCCAACCTGGATGAGGCAAGGAAGTCATGCTTTACTTCCTCTGCAAGGAGACTCAGTGATGACTGCTGAGGAGGAAATTAATGGCTGTTACAGTAGGGCAGGTGGCTCAGTCTGGCAATCCAAAGCCCACTCCTGATATAGAGCTGGCGAGTGGGTTCGGTCCCAACCACCAACACCTTTCCCTCGGGAGGAGATCCCAAAACAAAACTGTGGGACTGGCTCCCACCCTGGAAGTCAGCAGGGCCCTCAATCCCTGCGGGTAAGTAGCATGTATAGCTATCAGAGGTAGGGCACGGTGGCATGGGTAATTCTGGTTGAAGACTTGACACACCTGGGAAGATGAACCTTTGAGGAACTTCCTCCATCGGATTGGCCCATGGGCCTGTCTGTGAGGCATGTTCTTGACTGCCCATTGATGCAGGGGGGCTGAGCCCATGGTGGTCAGTGCCATCCCTAGGCAGGTAGGCCTGGGCGGTGTACGAAAGGTAGCTGAGCAAGACAGGGAAGCAAGCCAGTAAGCACTGTTCCTCCGTTGGTTTCTGTTTCAAGCTTCTACCTTGAACTCCTGCCCTCACGTCCCTTGATGGTGGACTGTAAACTGTAAGCTGAACTAAACCCTTTCCTCCCCAAGTTGCTTTTAATCATGGTGTTTATCACAGCAATAAAAAGCAAACTAGGACATACTGCAAATTTCCGAAGCCTCGAAATGTCTAAGAGAAACTCTGAGCTAGATATATCACATTACAGGGTATTTCGAACTTCTAGAAAGTTGAGTAAAAACTATAATTCCAAGCCTTCTTGCTTCTAAAATTACCATCACAGCCAGTTATATGTTGCCTGTAGACGCAAGTTGGACTTCTTATATCTCCTATCCTCTGTTCCAAATTCTTCTGCCCTTTGATTCATTTCCAAGTGGATAACCCAGTCAGTTTCTGATGAAATGTCCCATTTTTCAGCTCCCACAACTCCAAACCCAAGTGATTTAGGATAAATTAAGCTTAAAACTGGAAAGTAAAACTCCAGGGTCTTAGCCTTAGCCCAACCCCAGGTTATTCTAGGAAGAGACCGGAGAGATGGTCGACCACCTGCCTCTTATTTCAAAGATAAGAAAACTGAAGCCCAGGGAAGGTGGGGAACATGGTGGTGACCCGCAGAGTTAGAGAGGAATAGTTCCACTGTCGCTCTGGGCAAACAGCAGCCTCTTCCAAACACTACAGGCACCAAGGTGCCCAATTCACCATTAAGGGAACAAACATTTCATGGATGTCCTGGCTCACGCTGTAAATGAATTGAAAAAGGAAAGGTAGGGTGGAAAGCTACGTTGCCTGCACACTCTCCTCCCTCTATGGCACCTCTCTGAGAAGATTGTCCCTATAACACCTAAGGGAGGAGAAACTCATCAGGCCAACTTGGGTTTGTACTTCCAGCTCCTTTAAGCTGACTGTTGTCTCCTTCATGTCGTTCAACCAGATGTTCTGCACTTAAAAATTGATCTTTCAACATTTTTCAATGTTTTATGTTTACTCTTTTTTTTTAAGGTGTGTGTGTGTGTGTGTGTGTGTGTGTGTGTGTGTGCTGGTGCCCACAGAAACCAGAAGAGGGCTTTGGATCCTCTGGAGCTAGAGGTACAGCAGGTTGTGAGCCATCTAGTGCAGGTATTGGGAACCAAACTCCAGTCCTTTTCAAGAGCAGCAAATGCTCTTAACCCCTGAGCCACATCTTCAGGCCCAATTTTTAAGTGCTTTTACTTTTCTTATGTATCTTTTGATTCCCAATGCCAGCTGAAGTGAATACCCTTTGTCAATTTAGTAAAAGTAAAACTGAGCCGCCTGGTGTGGTGGCGCACGCCTTTAATCCTAGCACTTGGGAGGCAAAGACAGGTGGATCTTTGTGAGTTCAAGGCCAGCCTGGTCTACAAGGTGAGTTGTAGGACAGCTGGGGCTACAGGAGACCCTGTCTCGAAAAGACCAAAAAAAAAATAAATAAAAAAAAAAAAAACCTGAGCCAACTACCTAATGGCTCTGTGACAGTTCCTTGTTTATGAGAGGATTAATGACAGCTCTTGCCTCTGTGGACCATATGACTTCACTGAAATAAATGCATCTAACAGGCATAAAACTGCCAAGCACGCAGTAAAGGTTTGTTTTTTTTAATTACTATTATTTAAAAAAACTTTAATAGAAGAATATTAGCTTCTCTTTTTAAAATTTATTATTATTTTTTTTATGTGTATGAATATACTGTCTGCATGTAAGTTGGTGCATCCGTGTCATGCAATGCCTCGGAGGTCGGAAGAGGGCGTCGGATTCCCCTGGAACTGGAGTTAAACACAGTTCTTAGCTGCCACGTGGGTGCTGGGAATTGAACCCGGGGCCCCTGCAGGAGCAGTTGGCACTCCCAACCACTGAGCCATCTCTCCAGCCCCATACTATTATTATTACACCCAAACGAAAAGCAGCTAGCATTCATTCCTTTGATGTGCAGATCAGTGACCAGCCAGTCTGCCTCCACGTTAGGACAGAATGGAAAAAGCAAAAACTTTTGAACAGGTAGATTTTCACTTTTATTTATTTATTTATTTATTTATTTATTTATTTATTTATTTATTTATTTATTTATTTGGTCTTTTTGAGGCAGGGTGTTCCTGTAGCCCCAGCTGGCCTGGACTTCACTCTGTAGGCCAGGCTGCCCTTGAACTCACAGAGATCATCAGCCTGCTGGGATTAAAGGTGTGCACCGCCATGCCAGGCTAGAGTTTCATTTTCTATAAAGCAAGAAAGCAGTTGTGGCTTGGCATTATAAAGAGGTAGAGACAAAGAAGCCCTTCAGGACACTGTTATTACAGTGTCTGTCTAAGGACAGACCTAGATAGTGTCTATCTAAGGATGCACTTCCCAAAGATTGCTTCCCCTATCACTGCAATAGCGGATCCTCCTCTGTATTAGCTCTGGCCAGTCAGGAGTCCCTATATCTACTGAAAAGCCAGCTGTGGTGCTCAAACATCCCAGAGCCAATCTTTCCCAGTGAGGAGGAGTTGGGAGTTATATTGTCTGCCCCAGGACAGGAAGGGCTCTGTATCCCCCCAGTGACTGCACAGCAAGCCCAGGCAATAGAAGGTCTTCTAAATGTGGCTGAGTGAACGAGTGAATAAACACACGAGGTGGAAACACTAGCACACAGCCATGAAGCCTTGTAGCTCTTGAGAAGTCAATGTCCTGATTTTGGTCACCTGAGAATGTGTCACCACACAAAGGCTGCAGGGACATTCCTAAGCCCCAGAATACTGAAAAAACAAAGAAATGACTCATTAAATAACAATAACATATTATCACTACTTCTTTGTAAGGTAGTTTATGCACACGCAGAAGGTGAGCGTGATCCTTGTCCACAGCCTTGGTTTTCAGAACTTGTGCCTGCCTTTGCTTTGTCTGCTATGTCTAAAGCACAAAGTTCAGGGACAGAAGAGCTCCTCTCGTCTTCTCCCTCTCTCCATGGGAGAGGAGTTCCCAGGTCCTGCACTGACTTAGCCAGCTGGAAGCCTTGTTCCCTGGGATCCTTCTCTATACAGACTCAAGGGCTGCTATTGCCTGTAGCTCCTTGGTGATCACGTGTGAAAGAAAACACTCCAGTCAGAACTCAAATTCAGCTTTTAACACTTTTGATGATCCCACAGAAAATACAAAGCATGTCTGTGAAAACAACAACAAACACCTGAGTCCACCTTACATGTGAAAGTTCAGCTTTTCTCTATCTTGTGGAACCAACATTCCCCAAATAGGACCAGCATCGTGGTCCTTACCCACCACCCAATAAAGGAGCCACACCAAATGACTTAGAACTCAGCCAGAGTCTGTGCTCTAAATGCCCCACCCTTTCCTCTAAAGGGATAGAGGGTAACAATTAGAAAAATTCTTCCCAGGAACTACCCTAGAGTCTCGGGGGCAGAGATCGGTATTCAAAATGTGAGCAGAGTAACCCGTAGACACAACATCCTGACTGCTGCCCAGTTCAGCATCCATAGCCCAGTCATCTCTATGGTCTCAGCAGTGTGCTTGGGTGGAATGAGGAAGTTTCATAGTGAGTTTCTTCCTCGGCTCATTGTCACAGTGTAGGAAACAAGACCTATCTAAGAAGGTGCCTGTAAGGTGAACCCTTTAGCCTTTGAAGTTTTGCAATGTCCAAGTATATACTGCTCTTAAAAAACACTAACTCTGGGGCTGGAGAGATAGCTTAGCGGTTAAGAGCACCGACTGCTCTTGCAGAGTACCCGGGTTCGATCCCCAGCACCCACATGGCGGCTGAGAACCATCTGTAATTCCAATTCCAGGAGAACTCCAGTTCCAGGGGAATCCAATACCCTCTTCTGACCTCTGCGGCATACATACATGCAAAACAGTACATTCATACACATAAAAAATAAATAAAAATTTAAAAAACCCCACTAACTCTGCAGGTGGGTGTAGTGCCCCCCCAATCCCAACCCTCGGTGGGAGATGAGACAGAAGGGTTAGAATTCAAGACCACCACCACCACCCCCACTAGCTGTCCCAGCTCTAAACTCTCGCTACTTAGGAAAACCTCATACATTTCAGGGAAGAGAAAAAAGTGAATGCTATTGCCAAACACCAGGGCAAAATGAAATGTTTAGCAGGAAGTTTATAGGACAAAAACTATTCCTAGCTTGATATTAACATATATTTACCAGTCAGGCATGGTGGCACAAGTCTTTAATACCAGCACTCAGGAGGCAGAGGCAGAGGCAGGCACATCTCTGTTAGATAGAGTGCAGCCTGGTCTACATATTGAGTTCCAGGCCATCTGGAGCTACTGAGAAACCCTGTCTCATCAAACAAACAGATGAAAAAATAGCATATGGGCTATGGAGATATAGCTGTAGGTAAAGTACTTGCCATGCAAGCCTTGAATTCAATCCCCAGAACCCATGTAATAAAGCCAAGCATGGTAGCTGAGGAGACAAGAGGATCCCTGGGGCTTGCTAGCCAGCTTAGCCTAGCCTAGCCTAATCAGCATGCCTTGGGCCAATGAGCAACCCCATCTCAAAAAATAAGGTGAGAACTGGAGAGATGGTTCAGAGGTTAAGAGCACAGGCTGCTCTAGTAGGCTCAGTTCTCAGTACCTACACAGCAGCTAACAATCTTCCTTCCTTAACTCCAGTTCTATGAAATCCAATGCCCTCCTTTGGCCTCTGTGGGCACTGCACACACATGGTACAGTCGCATACATGCAGGCAAAACACTCATACACATACCATACAAATAAAGAAATAAAAATAAATAAATAAGCAAGGTGAACGGCTCCTGAGAAATGAGACCTCAGGGTGATCTCTGGCCTCCAACACACACCTTCACATACACATGTACACATACACACACACACACACACACACACATACAATAACAATCACATAAACCTTTATATGGTTCTTGATGTCTTCTGGGAGAAAATACTAAACTCTTTTATTCACACACTTTCCAAAGTATACAGAAATATACAGAGAGTTATTTTTAATATGCACAGGGAGACAGTCTGGAGGAACACAGAAGATTATTAACAATGATTACCTTCAAAGACCAGGATAAGGGCAACTTTTATTTCTGTTTCTAAACCATTGACAGGGGCTGGGAATGGAATGTGGCTCAGTGGTAGAGCATTTGCCCTGCATGTGTGAGGCTTTGCATTGGAGCCCAGCATAGGGGTGGACGATACCATTTACATTTCTTATTGAATGCATTAATTACCTCTTCTAAACTATTTAATACTTTCTCCTAGAGATTATTTCCATATATGAACAGTGCCACTTCCAAAATCAAGTATGTACCTATATCTAACATCTTTCCATACAGTTCGGTCAAAGTATAGGTTTGGGCATTGTCACCCATGCACGTGGGCCACTGATGTTACACTAATGAACAGCACTCCAACACACAGATCTCAGGGCAGTGTCAGAGAAATCTTAGCACAGTTCTGTGAGCAGCTGCAGTCACAGGTAAAGAGATCTGCCCTGGGCAGAGGCCTTGGATGAATATCCTTGCTTTTTCTAGCTGATACTCCTCCTATTATCTTGCTTGCCTTTGTGGAAGAAGAGAAACCCCTACAGATAAGAAAGTGTCTTGTGTGACAGCTTCCTTCCCCCTCCCTCACACCTCTCTGCTGGTGCACAGAGCTGGAACACCACACTGGACCAGAAGCTTCCAAGCTGAAGAGCATTCTCCCCAGTATGCCAGCCCAGTTTTGTCCCTTGCAGTGGGAAAAGACACCCATTTCCACCCCTGAAAGGAACTGTCTGGGGTGAGATTTTACCTAAACAACAACAGTATGTGAAGCAAATTTTTTGAGCACTAGTATAAAAAGTCCATTTTAAGTGACTTTTATGTGATTAAATTTTTATTTATTATTTTTATTTTATGCATATGAATATATTGGCTGCATGTATGTAAGTGTACCTGTGTCATGCCATGTCCGTGGAGGTCAGAAGAGGGTGTCAGATTCCCCTGGAACTGGAGTTATGAACAGTTGCTAGCTACCATGTGAGTGCTGGGAATTGAACCCAGGTCCTCTGCAAGAGCAGCCAATGCTCTTAACCACTGAGCCATCATTCCAGCCCCATGATTTTTTTTTTTAATCACATCACTGCGGTGTATTTGAACCTCTGGATAAATATCTCTACACATCTGGAGAATTCCTGACAGAAGATATTTAAGAATATTCACAAGGGAACCCAAACCACACAACTTCCTCCAAGAAAGCGTAAGTTCTACCAGCTGGGAGCTTAGGCTGGGAGCTTTAAGCAGCTCAATCGATGTAGTTGTGCGGGCAGCTAGCAAAAAAGAATCTAGGATAATGACATTCCTAGACATTACATGCCAGAAAGTGAAGGAAATGAAAAAAAAAGCTGAAGTGTTAATGATGAAAATCTGCTATGAAAAAGAACAGCGTATTTAGTTCACGGTTAGCAATGAAATTTTAAAGGCAAAGAAATATAAGGCAACTTCAGTTCAGTTCAAATCAAATGTGTTCTCAGAATATTTAAGTTCCCATTCATTACTGATTAAATAAATTAGAAATCTACACTTTATAGCAGCCGCATTTGAACCTCCTCATTAAACACACACACACACACACACACACACACACACACACACGGTATATATAGAAGTACTAAGTACTAGTTTAACAATCCCTTTAACAGATCATTTGAAAGGCCCAATTGTCCACTGTGCAGTGCATGTTGCTAGTTTTCTGCAGCTTGCTTAAAAAAGTTATGTGCCTTTATTGTACTAAAAACATTCCAAAGACAAGCACAGCCTACTCGCTGATGATAACAACACAGCCACTTTTCACATTCTTCCTTCAAGTCTCCCAAAGCACTTGACTTTGTCCAAACTGCTAAGAATTTAGCTAATGTTAAAGCATCTACTTTTCAGTCACTTGCCTCACAGCTGAGATTCTTTTCTACTTTGTTCAAAGCACCCACCCCCAAACACACACCAAGGAACACACGCAGTTTCAGCCAGTGCCTTTCTTAGAACCTCATGGGCACCTAAGGTTCTCTCAGTACCATAAATAGATAATGTAGAAAAGAGTTTAATTTTGCCAAGTAGAACGTTTTTTAATTCCATGGTTGCAGTTTAAAACATCCCTGGCTGCGTTTACTTCTGGAAAGCTCTGCAGCTAGGTGGGACACAATTCTGAACAATACTGAATTGTTTTCTACAAAGAAGACTCCTAGGAACTACATTCACCAACAAAATGTCAACACTTCTTTCGGGAGTGAAACCTAAGTCAGTCCACAAGGAAAGGCAGAAAGAAAGGTTCACTAGAGACAGACAAGGGCAAGTTTGAAGTGTGTGGGGGGGTGGCAGAGTTGCCAGCTTCTTTTACACCCTGCGACAACAGCACGGTGACAAGAGTCTTACCCTCACCGGGCCGGGGCTCTCTGCCTCCACGTCTCCAGGAGCCGCATCCTTGTACTGCAGGGGTGACTCGATCACCAGCTCTTTTTTGACATTTCTACCGCTGGTCCTGTACTTATCAGCCTGCATTCTCCACCCAGAACACCAGTCAGAAAGTCAGCGACGGGGACAGCTGCGAGCCCCTGGCTCTGCGAAGCACCAAGCATGCCAGTGGCCAGAAGATGGAAAGGAAACCGGTTTCCCAGGCACAAGGGGTCAGCAGCACTGGCTGGGTGTGCAGAGCCTGCGGGGTGGGAAGGCATGACAGGGAAGGCCGGCCTCCAGGGGTGTTACTACTGCTCCGGGGAAAATGGGAGGCTCCCAGCCTGCTGGCCAAAGGAAAACAAACCCCAAACAGAACAATACACAGTGTACTGCCTCTGTGATAAAGACCAGTCTCATTGTGTTTGTTCCACACTGCGTGGGCCATATCAATGTGAATCCAAAGACTGGATTCAAAAGGATTGAAAAGAAAGCCTGTCGCTCTCAGCGAGACTTCTGGGTAATTACTTCCAACCTGAAGCTCCCAACTAGGTTGCTTCCTGGTCTAAAAGTCGGACAGTTTCAGAATGCTTTCATTTGTGTTATGGCTAAGCACCAAATGCTTGGCTCGCGATCAAAGCCAGAAGGAACGCTCAGGCAGCAAGGGTGTTCCCAAGAGATGCAGTGTGAAAAGAGTTTCTCCCTGCAGGACACACTGCTCGGGGCAAAACTTCATGGACCCACTGTTTTATGCCAGAGAGACGATGCTATGTTTAATAAATTAATACTCTGTGTAACAAAAGCATTTACCATCAACATTTTCTTTCCTGGGTAACAGGAGGCGATGGGCGGGTACTAAGGACAGAGAGGGTCATGATGGAAATGTAAGGCAAAAAGTCTCTTCCTTCAAGAACGGTAGGCAAAAGATAGGAAAGCAAGATGTGGGAAGTGGCAGATGGGCAGAGTCACAAAAGTCCCGGAAAGGAGCCGGATCACTACCCCATGCTCCAGTGGTACTTGCACCTGGAACGTGTTGTCCCAGATGTTTGTTATTATTTCCTCATATTAATGGTTTAGTTTTTTTTTAATCACCCTTGTCAGGAGTATTACAGTATTTACTAAAAAGTTGGATGGAAAACATATACTAAAGGTAGGATTCGGTATTACTTTACACATCCTGGGAAGGCTTTCTATGGAATCCAAGCTTCCTGTTTAGTTCCTCTACTTAGTTCCTTTAACTCAGGAAACATTTAGTAACTGATACAGATATAGTAGCAATAAGTAAACAGTGACTCTGGTCTCAGGGCGTCTACAGGTTCAAGGATGTAGCACATCAATAAATCTGCAGACGGAATGCAGGGGCAAAACCCGCCACTGTCCAAGCAGTGACCGAAGCTGGCAGGACTCAGCAGAGGGAGCACAGGAACTCTATGCCTGCCGGGCCCCTCTCCCCACCGGCACCTGTCTCTGTCATTTAAGCACCAGGAATCCTTCTGGGCATGGGTATTAATTATGTAATGAATCCCAAGCGATCAGTGAATGAGTCCATTAAAAAAAAAAATGACTAACTTGCTGGGTGTGTTTACTCACTCCCAGAATTCCGCAACTCAGAAGGCTGAGGCAGGAGGATTGCTACCAGATCAAGTCCAGCCTGGGATACAAAGTGAGATCCTATTTCAGGAGAGAAAAAAGGTAGTAACTTTTGTAATAAATAAATAAATAAATAAATTTTAAAAACAGATAACTCAGTTGGCACAGTATTAGCCTAGCATGCATAACACCCTGGATTCAATACTCAGCACCACATTAATCGGGAGTGATGGCACAAGCCTGTAATCTCAGCATTTGGGAGGCAGGGGTGGGAGGGTTAGAACTTCAAAGTTATTCCCTTCCTATTATGCATTTCATAACCAGCCCGAGTTACATGAAATTGTCAAAAAAGTAAGTGAGAGAGAGAGAGAGAAAGAGATAGGAAGGAAGAAAGAAAAGGAAAGAAATGAAATGAAACAAAAGGAAAAGAAAGCGGAAAGAAAAAGACCAAGATTTAGAAACTGGGCAGGCTGTGGGTTATCTTTCATAGGTTTTCGAACCAGAGCTGCATTCCAAAATAATATGACCTATGAATTTGAAAAAAAATCTATCTTTTAGATTTTTTATAAGAGAATAGAAAAACTTACATATACATATATTTGAAAGAAGAACTAAATAAGTGGCCTAAACATCAGGCAGGCAACAGAAACTGACAAGAAAAAAAAAACCTGAGCACTTTTTGAAGTTCTTCCTCAAATCCTATCACTATTAAGCTGCCAAAATTCCTGGTCTTAAGAAGAGGCACACTGTCCAATTTGGTGAATCAAACTATTCTGGTAATCTTTAAGTGATGTAAAGGACTTTAAAAGGTTATATTAAAAGCGCTATGCTTACTGTACCCCAAACACTACTTGAAGTCACCCTGTACAGATATGTATCTAATCTTCATAACTTTGTACAACGTAACTCTGTTTTACACATAAGGAAACTGATGCAGAGTTTAAATGCATGCAGATGGCCACACAGCCAATGCTGGCCATGTAGATCAAGGCCACACATTCAACTGTAGTATTTACTCAACTAGTTGTTTATTCTAGTTTTGCTCAAATTGCTAAAAAGACGTCAACCACCAACTACTGATAATCTCTCTGGGGTTAATCCCATCAATGAGCAGTAAACAAGTCTGTAAATAGTCTTTAAGCACTGAAGCACAGTATGTGTGCACTTACTAGTAACTCTTGCTGATGGCAATGTTATTCCAAGCTAAAGAAATTAACCTTAATCTCAAATTCAAGACTCTGGCTACATGGCCTAAGAGAACAGTTCCCACCACTGTGCTGTTACAATGTATTACAAAGATCTCCAGCTATGATAAATATGACCAAAAGTAACTTGGAGAGAAAAGGATTTATTTGTTTCATCTTACACTTTTAGTCCATCACTGAGGAAAGTAATGGAAGGAGATCAAGCATGAACTGATGCAGAGATGACAGAGGAACGCTGTCTACTAGCTTGCTCCCTGCTTACATTCAGCAAAACCAATGAGCTCCAGATTCAGTGAGAGACCCCATCTCGAAAAATAAGTGGGAGAGCAATGGAAGACACCTGAGGTCGACCTCTGGTCTCCACAGTCATATGCACACATGTACATGCACACCTGCATGCATACATGCACACACCCACAAGAACACGTAAACATGTATATATGCCGTGCACACACACACATACACATACATACATGCACGCACACGCACACACATAAACGCTCTTCCATATTTTTGTTTTGCCAATCATGACAGTTGTTTTCCAATCAATATTCCTTTGGAATACCACACATTCATGGCATAAGCCAGGCATTTTTCTTCTTGAGATTTTGTGTATTTTCCCCAAACAAAAATTAACAATGACTTTATTTTTCTTTTATAACGAAGAAGGAATTGGCTCTGAGGTTCTAGGCAGCCAGGACAAAAGGACAAACATGATCAGTTCCATAATTCATGTCAGAAAGCACACCTAGTTGTAAAGCAAGTTTTTTTTTAAGTTTCTCATGCACAGAGTTAAGCAAAGGGGGCTGATTAATGTACTAGCAAAAGGTTCTCAATTGTTTACAGGAAATGCAGTGCAAAATTCACAAGGCTGTTGAGACCCTGACTCAGCTTTAGACTTAAATCCCCGATGAAGTAAAGCCCAAACCATCACTTTAGTCTGTCGTAAAGCAATCATCACCATCAACTTATGACCCAACTCAAGGAAGAAGAAAATTCTGGGTGGGCTTAGATGAATGGAAATACTATTGTCAGATGTACTGCTATGTAACTTCTCAGCCACTAAAAGCACCAGTGTTTTGCACTGTTCATTGAGGACAGATGGACACTTCAGAAATATGCCCACCAAGGAAAACCGAATGGTACAGCGTTCAACCTCAGATCCCAAGCCTCTGAATAGGATGTGGTTTCTCTTCACTTTAGTACATGAGGATGACATCTGGTCAGCACAGCCCCCAGAGGAAATGCCATTTCAGAAGGACAGGAAGTGGCCAAGTTATTCTTTACAACCTTTCTAAGAGCAAGGTATGTGTCAGGTCTCTGAATTCAAACTCCACATACATCACTGAGTTCCTGAATCTGCTGGCTTCAGTGGTTTTACACATTCAAAAGTTAAACTCATTCAATAAGAATACACTCAATAATGTGCATGGGGGGAGGGGCAGTGCAAGAAAGGCTGACTGTCAGAATGTCACAGCAGACCAGAGTAGTTCTGTAAGAAAGTAAGAATTCTACAAGGTGATACTGTACAACAGAGAAATTATAGAGAACATTTGTATGTGCCAATCCCAAAGTTGGGTGAATTTGATGAAATCTGTGCCTTGATTCCACCCTATAGTTATGTATAATACAACTGTCTTCTGGAGACTCATGGGTTAAAAAAAAGGGGGGGGGGACAGGACAGACACTGAAACCTTCTAGTCCAAAAACTTTGCAATTCAAATCTTAAAACTAACTTGGGAAAAGATTTGTTTGTTCCAACAGGAACAAATGTCACCAACTTAACGGCTGAGAAAGAAATACAGCTTTGCATGGAGTAGGATGTACCAAAAAGTGGCAACTGAAAGGTTGACCTTGAACACTGAAAGGAAAGAAAGCCTCAGATTGCTAAAACATCCAACCCTTCTGTGGATCCTACATGAAAACTATCTATAATGAGTCATGAAACTTACCTTCTGGGTGCAACAAGGTTTTGATATGACTTTCTTGCTCCCCCCCCATAGAACAAGGAGAAATATGAGGATGATGAGGTCATTCTCCCAACTGTAAATTGGAGACCACTATTAAGAGGTAATCCTCATATATAAAACCGGTAAAAATGCTTCTTTAATTGACTAATAAAGACATAGAAAGACCTGTGAAAAGGAATACTCTGTTCAGAACCAACCAAATATAACTATAAGTTCTTGGGCTATGCTACTTAGGCAAAGTATATATTATGCAGGAGCTCTGAACAACAGTCAATGGAATTTTCTACCTAGGGGGATGTTGGCCAGGGATTCCAGGCCCACAAAGGATAAGGGCGTTCCTATGCCCCTAATTGGGATACCTGCAGAGGAGAGGCGATAAGACCTGCGCCGACAGACCTGACGTTAATCATGGGAGGATGTATTGAGACCGCACATGCAAGGTACAGAGGCCCTCTGGAAAGGCCAGAGAGTGTTTCCCAAAAGGCAACTAAAAAACCAATAAAGCAAAATACGGGTCTCCCTGAGTACAGCAATACTCCACCATCGCACAGCTACCGACACTTCACCTGCCTGGAAATACTGTCAGCAGAAGCAGCCATGTGCCCTTATAATCCCAAATCTAATTGGCTGTTGTCCTCTCTCCTTGGAGGAATAAACCACGGGCGTGGCCACAAGCCTGACATCCTCGTACAAGGTTAGAGATGTATATAAGCACACGTAAGACTGTATAAGTTTAGACAGGGAAGAAAATAAAATTCATGGATTAACATATCATCCAAACATTTGTGTCTAATGCCAAAGTACTACCATAACTATTAGTGGCTGCTTAAATACCTAATTCTAATTGCTTGGTGCTTATTAGTAGGATCGAAAGGTTACTTCCGAACAAACTGTCAGCCCATGAAAGGAAACAGCATAATTGACCAAATGTCCAAGGCAACAGCTCCAATAGAGAGAGACAGTTGTTACTCTCATCCACTGTGCCTACCTGTGCCCCCTTTTCTAAGCCTAGGTGAACATCTGCGGACAGATGGCGTGGTAGAATGTAAAGGCTCGTTGGGTGGGTGATGGTGAAAACTACAGGATGTAGTCTGGACACTCATTTGATATCGAACCTTGAGTTGAACAAACACCTGTCCAACCTCCACTGAATGGTGGCTGTGGGGGTTTGGATCAGCAACGTCCTGATAGATTGGTTTTTGCACGAAGGAAGCTTGTACTCATGGATTATCACTTATAGCTAAAAAATGAAAAAAAAAAAAACCTGAAAGATGCAGGACAGTTATGGCAGAATACATGATCTGGGATGGGGTGGGGGTGGGGGGGAAGGGAAAGGGAAATATGCCTGATCTGAATTGGGAAAATGATGTATAAAATACACAAACCATCAATAAAAATTAAATTTAAAAAAAAAAAAAAAAAAAAAAAAGAAAGTAAGAATTCTTCCAAAGAAGACTAAATGGATGCTTCTGCAAATGGATATTTAGTTCTCAAATTTTAATATACATTCATACCTGCTGGGCACTCAAAACCCTCAAAACATGGGAAATCTAAGGAATTTTCCTAGGGCAATTGTTGATTCTGAGGAAACCGAGCTTTAGACTTCAACCCTGTCTTCCTCTTCCTCCCAGGAGAATGCCCTTCACATTTTGAGAAGCTGTAGACCCCTGCACAGGCCCAAACTCCATTTCAATGCCTCCTTCCCCAGGAAACCTCTCGTGATCCTCCCAGACAGGATGAAGTTGCTGTTCCCTTGTTAACTCTCTGGCCACTGCTCTCCCCTCCCTGAAGGAGCTTTCCACAGCCTGCCCTCTGGTACATTTGCTTCAAATTTCAGTGAGAATGCACACTCGTTGAGAGTAAAGACAGCATCAAAACCACCTTAGAGACTGAACACACTCAAAACTGGCTGCTAAATGCAATGATGTCAGTGTTTAGTCACTGGTCACCTTTTACCCTAAAGCAAAATGTAATGTTCATTAAAAAAAGCTCACATTTTCATTTGTCAAAGGACTGAGTTAATCAAAAGCTAAGGGAAATTTTACTAATGATTAAAATATTTCTTTTCCTCAGCTAAGAAAATGTTATTCTGCAAAACTTGCTAGATGATTTATAAAGCAAAGGTGTCTTTCAAAACAGAATAACTAGTCTTTTAAAACTCATTAATAACAGGGCTGGCAAGATGGCTTGGTGGGTAAAGGTGCTTACTGCCAAGCTTGATGACTGAAGTTTGAGTCCAGAATGCAGAAAAAAATAAAAATTTAATTAAGAAAAAAAAGCACACTTAAGAGCATGGCAGCTCACATCTGTAGTTCCAGCACTAGTAGGCTGAGGCAGGAAAAGCACCGTGAGTTTGGGGCCAGCCTGAGGTAAAGGATAAAACCCTGTCTCAAAACAAACAAACAATAAACTTGTTTTTTAGCAATAAATCTATGGACAATTTGAAACTGTACTTGCTGTAACTGATATCCATACAAAGAATAACTATTTTCTAAATTTTTTTATTTCTTTATTATTTTTTATGTGTATGAGTGTATTGTCTGCATGTAGGTTGGTGCACCCGTGTCATGCAATGCCACAGAGGTCAGAAGAGGGCGTTGGAGTCCCCTGGAACTGGAGTTAAAGACAGTTCTTAGCCACCATGTGGGTGCTGGGAATTGAACACAGGTCCTCTGTAAGAGCAGTCGGCACTCTCAACTGCTGAGCCATCTCTCTAGCCCCCAGAATAAATATTATCTCAGCCTAAAGGCAAATTTTTTACCATCTTTATTAAGGCATCTTAGTATATTGAAAGGATATTTAAAATATAATAATTAACTTTAAAGGCAAATGAAAACATATATATATATATATATATATATATATATATTGCATGTGTTTTGTCATTCTTTTTCTTCGCTCTGGGTTATAGAAACAGTAAGTAGAAATTAAGAAAAAACTGGTCAGGCATGGTGGTGCATGCCTTATTACCAGCACACGGGAGCGGAGGCAGGCAGATCTTTGTGAGTAAGGCCAGCCTGGTTTACAGAGTGAGTTCCCGGACAGAGATGGGGCTAGGAAACCCTGTCTCAAAAAGACCAAAAAAAAAAAAAAAAAGAAATTAAGAAAAACTGCAAAAAGGAGAAAATTGGCTAGAGAGCCCTTGGTGTACTGTTATTGGTCAGCTTGCTGGCCAAAGAAAAAAGGTGTCAGGAAGTGATGTGCAGTTCTGAGAAAAAGAAAAACAGTAGATAGAAGGCATCAGAAGCATCCAAGCAGAGAACAGAGAGGCACTGGGCAAAGCAGGAAATAGTGAGCAACAGTAGGGGAGGGAGACGCTACCGAAGGACAGAAAAGATAGGGGTGCAAAGCTGGGAAGAGTCCCAAGCTGGAAGCAGGGAGGTCCCCTGGCACAGTCAACACAATGAACAATGCGTCCTGACTCAGGTCTCAAAATCACCTCAGTATTTTTATCATTAGAGATTTAACTGGATAATCACAAAGGAGAAATCCACATTGCCATCTATGGCCAGAGTTTCTTGCCCTGGAACTTCAGACTAAACTTGGGGGAAAGGTGGTCTGTAAGTCCTCTACAATTATAAGGTGTGTGACTGTGAGTTTTCTTACAAAAAAGGCCCACAGAGCTCCTCTAGTTCCTAGAAAAGTGTTGTAAAGAGAGCTTCCAATCACAGAATGAGGAAACCCATAAATCTCAAGGTGTTGCCAGGTTCACAGTCTATTTAAGGAGGATAATAGCAACTTAAACAGACATTAGACTGCAATTAGCCATGTGACCATGGACACAAGTCAGACTGGCTGCCTGACGGCCAAGGCATTAAAGAGGTAGTAGAAGCCTCGTGACCAGTGGACACCTCAAGGCCAATCCTTACAGTTAGGAACCAGGGCGAAGAATACAGCCACTCAAAACTGTTGTCCAAGAGCTTTTGATGCTACCGAGAAAATGCTTATAATATTACACACATAAGATTGCTTGCTTGCTTGTTTGTTAAGATAGGATCTCCCTGTAGCTGCAGCTGGCCTAGAACTCACTGTGTAGACCAGCCTGGCCTCCAACTCACAGAGATCCACTTCTCTACCGCCTGAGTGCTGGGATTAAAGGCATGCACTACCATACCAGATACACATATAGAAGATTTTAAAATTACAAAACATGACTACATTAAAACATGATTACCTTTAGCATGTGGAATTTAGATTTTCTCTCTCTAAAATCACCTACATTTTGCAAGTTTCCTTCAAAAGTGCTTATTAATACTAAATGAATAATAATAAATGAATGTGGGCTGGAGATAGCTCAGCAGTTAAGAGCACTGGCTGCTCTTCTAGAGGACCCAGGTTCGATTCACAGCAACCACATAGAGGCTAAAAACCACCTGTAACCACGGTCCCATGGGATCCAATACCCTCTTTGGGCCTCCATGGGCAATGCACAACATGCATGCACTTACATACATGCAGGCAAAACACTCATACACATAAAATAAAAATAAATCATTTTCTTAAAAAGAAAAGCACAAAGACTAAGGAGTGGCTGTATTTTTGCATGTGTCTGATTGTCTCTTGCTTCTTGCGGTTCTCATCCTCAGCCTTTCCCCACTGTGCTATCCCCACAGCCCGCATGTGTCTGATTGTCATTTCCACCAGGGCAGCTACTGTCAACAGCACTTAGAAACTGTTAGAAATCACTGACTCCTCCCTTGGACCCACAAAGACCAGCAAAGCCTCCCAGGCAGAACAGCCTACCCCTAGGATGAGAACAATTATGGATGACGAACAGACTATCTCTGGAGCAGATCTCGTAGAAACCAGAACAGATGCTTTGGAAAAGTGTGGGGGTGGCATGTCATTAACAGACACAACAACTGCACATGTATCACTTTGCAGGACCTCAACTGAAAAAAAAAATGATGGGTAAGACCACACCTAGGTCAGGACTGCTTAGCTACACACACATCTTGGCCCCTGCCCCAACTCCACCTCTACCGCACCGCACAACTTGAGCTCACAGGCTTCATGTAGCCAAGAATAGCAAAGAAGGCTGCCCGACACAAAACCATAAGCTTACATTTTGAGGGTCTGGGGGGTTTCTTTTTGCATTTGCTGTTGTTAACTCAATCACGTGGTTCTTCAATGTGAACTTTGCAGATGACTATGTCATATCAATATGATGTCAAAGGGCTGGACACTCATAAAACCTAAAGCTCATATCAGTACATCAAATATAAAGTTGGGGCCACTGAACCCTCTTCCCAATATGCAATGATCAAGTTGTCTTTCTCTGGACTTCATCATCCTTCATCTCTTTAACTGACCATTCAGACATGTATCCTGGCTGAGCCTATTGGGGTTGCCGGATTCATAGCTTCTGACTAAAACTCTAGTTACACTGTCTGTGAAGAACATTGTGGAGGACTCATACCCTCGCTTTAGCTAATTCTCTGGTAAATCCACAGTGCTGGGAAACAGGGAGCAGGTCCTGAAGGAGTCCTGAAGGAATAGAGAGGTATGAAGAAGGACAGTCATGATTCTCATAAGTGCCACGGTACAGAGAGGCTTTGCCCACAGCCACAAAATATTTGAGAAGGCTCTCATAAAGTGTCCCACCCTTACATATAATATTTTCTTCTCCTCTATTCTTCCATAGCTTCTGTCCTCACACAGCAGTCAATATTCTATTTTCCCTTTCCCTATCTGTTTAAAGCCTGCCTAACCCTCTCTTCAAAAGAAGTTCTATGAGGCAAGGATTTCTTGCTGGCTCTCTGTTTACTGCTTTAACCCCAGACCTACCAGCAGGGTAGGTACTCAAAAACATTTATCAAATGAGTTTACTAAAGATTTGATATCACCTCAGTCTGGAAGTACAACTGTTAAGCTCTGGACACTAAAAATTATTAACTTATTTTGATTGTGATAATGACAACTCAGATAACAGTGTCAATAATTTATTTCAGAGGTGGAAACTTCCAAAGCCAAGAAAAGCATAATGTGCCTGGGATTTTTCTCAGGAAACTAACTCCCGGTGTATGTTACTGAAAGCCAGACTCAGCCATGTTTGGAGTAATGTGCCAGTGTTTATTCTCTCCTTGGCAGCTTTAACACTGGAAGGGGAAGGCAGGGAGGACTGGCCCCAAGTGCCTGGCACAGTGCTATGTACACGGTAGACAATACCTAACCTAAATAATGCTTATAAAACAAATGATGAAGCAGCCTTGCCTTGCACGTTTTACATATACCCACACCTCAGAGGAGTTCACATGGGCTAGAATTTTCTAGCTTTGCTCTGTCCATTACAAACACTGAGATCAAACACTAGGGAATGTAGTCTTAGTGAGAAAAAAACAAACTATAAAACCATTTTTTAAGCATTCTACTTTTTCATGTGTGATGCTGGCATTCTCCTTCTTCTCGCTAAATAATAAAAAAGCCTCATTCAAGTGTCACTTTTATTTGTCACAAATAAATGTTCATTCTTTCCCTCACGCACTTTCCCTTCCAATGCACTCTGAAGAAAAATGCAAATTGCTTTCCACCAGTTTGAGTGGTTCTGTAACATTCTCTATTTGTACCTAGTTAAGTTTACCTACAGCAAGTTGCATGCAGGTTTTACAAGGTACAAAGCTAGCAGGCCATCATGATTTATATATTAGCGGCAGAGCAAGCAGGGAGGGGGGTCACATGGCTCTAATTATTCCCGGGAGGCACATAAGAGGCAGATCAGCTGTCACACAGGAGTGCAAGGGACAAGCCTTGAGGCAAACCCCCAACAACGACTTCTGCAAAATGGAGAAGGGAAAAGGGTACAAGGGGAAAGTCCACCTTGAAGAAATTGTGCAAATAGGACTGCACCATTTCCTTCAGCACTTCTAGCTCAAATTAATTTGCACTTAAAACAGTGATCATGTACGGTAATACCTGTTTCCAAACAATCATTGGGAAGTCCCCTCATTTAAAACTCTGTAGGTCACATCCCTTCCCTAAGATAACATCAACAGCAGCAAAGATGACGAATCCCTCCTCATTCTGTGCCTCAGTGAGGGCCAGTTGTTTCCTCTGAGCTCCCTGCTCATTTTAACTGAGTGCCCATGTGAACTTAGGAGATGGATGAGGACTAGAAGCCACAGCCAGTGTCGAGGGGGCTCCCACGTTCTTCTTGGGTAACTCACACTCCTACCCCAGTGCTATAAAAATATGTAACTAGGGGCTGGAGAGATGGCCTAGTGGTTAAGAGCGCCGACTGCTCTTGCAGAGGACCCGGGTTCGATCCCCAGCACCCACATGGTGGCTGAGAACTGTAACTCCAATTCCAGGAGAACTCCAGTTCCAGGGGAATCCGACGCCCTCTTCTGACCTCCACGGCATTGCATGACACGAGTGCACAAACCTACATGCAGACAATACATTCATATCCATAAATACATAAAATGAATAAATAAATAAATAAATAAATAAAAATTTAAAATTTTTTTTAAAAATTAAAAAAATATGTAACTAAACCAAATAAATTTCTCCACTGATAGGCTGCAAATGAAAGTGCCTAGAGCTGAAAGGGAGGGCATTTTAAGAGAAGAGTGACTATCAAGAGGACCATCAAAGCTTCCCTTCCCTTCCCTTTGCTGCCAAAAGGAAATGGACCACAAAACATAGAAAGCAATGAGAGTGATGCTGTGGTGGGGTGGAGCTACAACGAATTTTAGTCTCCAAAGCTTCTGCAATAGTCTGATGTTACTTTAGTAGCTTTCTACATAACTTCAAATATTCCTTAAAGATTAGATTTTAATTTTAATTAGATTTCTCTCACCCAGAAAAAAAGTAGATAAAAAACATTTGGTAATGGAGATGCTGACTCAATGCCTCATTTAATCATTTCACAGTGTAAATGCATTATCAGAACATCCCAGGTTATCCCATAAATATACATAGTAATTGTCGATTACGACAAAATTTTTTAAAGATTTTATTTTATTTATTATTTTATGTGTATGAGTGTACTGTCTGTATGTAAGTAGGTGCACCCGTGTGGTGCAATGCTGCAGAGGTCAGAAGAGGGTGTCGAATTCCCCTGGAACTGGAGTTAAAGACGGTCCTTACCCGCCACGTGGGTGCTGGGAATCAGACCCAGGTCCTCTGTAAGAGCAGTCGGTGCTCTTAACCACTGAGCCATCTCTCTAGCCCCTAAAGATTTTTAAATTAAGAGCGTGTGTGTGTGTGTGTGTGTGTGTGTGTGTGTGTGTGCACATGAGTACAGGTGCTTAAGCCCAACCCAAGGAGGACGCTGAATTCCCTAGAGCTGGAATTATAGGTGGTTATGAGCCACTGACACGGGTGCGAGTAAAGAGAACCTGGGTCCCCTGGAAGAGTGGTATGCGCCATCACTCTAGCCCCCACAGCAATTTTTTTATTTAAAAATTTTATCTTATTTTCTCTCTCTCTCTCTCTCTCTCTCTCTCTCTCGCCTCCTCCTCTTCTCTCTCCCTCCCTCCCTCCCTTCCCTCCCCTCCCGTCTCCCCCCATTCCCTCCCACCCGCCACGTCACCATACGGGGGTATGTTGTTTTATGCATTCAGGCATGCATGTGACAGAGTACGTGTGGAAGTCAAAGGACATTTTCTGGAGTTGGGTGTCTCACCGTCCACGTCAAGTACTTCTACTTGCTGAGCCATCTCATTGTCTCTAGAGTAACTTTTTAAAAAATAATTATACATGGAACACAGTGGGCTTTATTTTCCACTTCTCACACAAGGAAAACTGACTGAGATGATTAATGAAACCTCTGAGAACTGAAGCATCGGGACATGCAAATATTCCCGTGGCCCTCCCACAAGGGAAGCCAGGCCTTACAGCCTCCTGTCTGTCCAAGCAAAGTTAAATGCAAAACAAATGAGGCTTCTGAGCTGCACAAAGCAATGAGGACACTCCAGACACACTCTTCTATTTATGATTTGCCAAGACCTAAACTGGTAATGTGGAGACTTTTATATTATAACTATGGCGCATGTGTGTGGAGGTGGGGGTTGGGGGGAGAACACGACAATGACGGGGGCCAACAATCCACTTACCAAGTCTCCAGGCACTTGGCATACATTCTTATTTAATTTAGTACAGTTTAACCCTCACAGTACAGTGAGTTATTTACAGAAATTGGATACTCATCTAAATTACATAGCTTATCCTAAATTCACATGTAATAACCAATGTATAATATGGTTATTACATAAATTCAAATATTTAAGGTTTACTGCAGATATAATTTTATGTCTCTTTTCAGCATCTATCATGGAGGGGTGTGCACAGAGGATGGTGGATTATTTTCTAAGCCTGAAAATGGAAAATAACAAGTACTAAAAAAAAAAAAAAGAAAATTCAATGATTGTGTCTGAAATATAAAACGGTTTCTTTTCCTTCTACTTAACTGATTTTTAATTTTTCCTTGATAAGCATTAATCACTTTTAATATTTTTTTTTAATTTCAAAGCCATTACGCCATGTGGAAAATACTTTTGAAAGAGTGTCTGTGAAAGTGACCAATATTTATATGCAGCTTCTTTGAGGGCTAGAGTGAGACTGGTGACGCCTGCCCTCAGTAATCAAGTTGACAAAAGTACTAAACACCCTAAGCATCAAAACAATAATGCTTTAATGAAACACTTGAGCAAAAAGTAAATATCAAAATTTGCCCTCAAAAGCCATGATAAACACATCTAAAACTTGAAATAAAGATGGGATTCAGGGGCTGGAGAGATGGTTCAGCAGTTAAGAGCACTGACTACTCTTGCAGATGACCTGGGTTCAATTCCCAGCACCCACATGGAGGCTAAGAACCATCTTTAACTCCAGTTCCAGAGGAACCTGACGCCCTCTTCTAACCTCTGCAGCATTGCACGACACGGGCGCACCAACCTACATGCAGACGGTACACTCATACACATACAAAATAATAAATAAATTAAAAAATATATTTTAAAAAGATGGGATATAGAGAACAGGCATGTGTCTTTTGCCTTGGGTCCCAGGCACTGGAGGAAGCCCTCCATGAATTTCTCTAAGGTCCCTGCCATAGGACTTTTTATGAATAATTTTATGAATAAGAACACAGACCCAGAAGGTAAAGAACTCATTGCATCAGTGAAAAGCTCTCCAGTCGCAAATAACTCTGAACAGATTTTTGAGAGGTATTTTTTTTAACGTTCCTTGACCATAAAGAGAAAATCTAAAGTTGCAAGTGAGTAGAGCTACAGAAACCATCCACAACTTGAGAGTTTAAAACTCAAGTCCAGCATCCATGCCACTTAGAAGGAACATAACACTCGTGAGACAATTGGTGCAGTAAACTGAAACCCCACGCTATTGAAATCTTTTTGTTTTCTTGTTGAGGTGTGTTTGAACCTGAAGGCTGCAAGCAGGGAAGAGAGCTAAGAAAAGAAGACTGGAAGAAGCAAGAGTAGAGACTTCCCTGTGAACTTCCCAACAGAAGGCAGGAGGGAACAGAATAAGTTGGGACTGTGTTCTCAGAGAGGGCAGTTTCTCCTTGCGCTGACCTGCAATCGCCCCTCACAACCGTCCACCAGCAGGGCCCACCCTTTACTACTGCCTTCAGCCATGATGGGCCCCATGGACCTGGACCTCCTGGGTTTCCTCTCCTGAAACGTTTGCACAAATGACACTGCACTCCCTCCTGATACCTCTCGTCTCTGTCTCTGGAAATGCTATCGTCAATTTGGAATGCTCCCCACCACTAAATCAACTCACCCTGTTGGATGTTTGCTCACCTCTCAAGATTCAGCATGAATGCCTCTTTCATGAGGCCCCAGGACACTCGGTCCTCCTGCTCCACACTCGAGCAACAGTGAGGTGAGCAAGGGCCCTGTCTCACAGGGGGTCGCCAAACCTGGCCATCCACCAAGTTTATCAGAGAGATTGAAAGTAATAGTTACAATGTTAGTAATAACGACACGGATTCCGGACCTTCAGAACTGACATTTGGAGCTGAAACCCAAGGATCTGCATTTTCCTGGGCTCCAGAAGTGATTCCATGCTGAAGACATGTATGTTTCAGAATTACTGGTTTTCTGTGTGATGTAAGGTACAGGAAAAACAAGCACAGTGCAAATCAGAAACAAACAAACAAACAAACAAAAAACCCAAACAAACATCACAGGTAGCTCACATCTTTAATCCAAGACAGAAGAATGCTTTGAGTTCAAGGCCAACTTGGTCGACGTAGTGAGTTCCAGGCCAGCCAGGGCTACATAGTTGAGACCCTGTCTCAAAAAAAAAGAGTTGAGCATTGTGGTGCACACTTTTAATCTCAGCACTCGGGAGACAGAGGCGGGTGGATCTCTGTGAGATCAAGGTCATCCTGGTCTACATAGTGAGTTCCAGACCAGCTGGGGCTACAGGAAGCCCCTGTCTCCAAATTCCCCACCTACAACAAAACAAAATACTTGTGCACTTCTATGACCCAGGTGATGCTACCTGGACCAGATCAGAGATTAAGGCCCAATGTCTACTGTCCTCTTCTGAATGGAACACATGCCTAGGCTTCACTCAACTGTCTTAAAGATCTGCACTCTTGTCATTGGTCATTTTCTACTTAGTCAACCTTTTAAGGGAAGACCTCCTTTATCTTTCCCTGATGAAATGTCTTTCATTTTCCAGAATAGGACAAGCTCACATGGCTCTCAAATATTTCTAGTGCTATAATCACACATGAAAGACGGGCTTAGCGGCAGTTTCCTAATAGGGTCTAGAAAACCCCAACACCAGCAGGTGCTTCCCCACCACCCTCGCTCGCTTGCAGGCTGAGTTACAAGCTTCTACTCAAGTTCAAATCTGTGGCTGGTGCTAATTAACAACAAAGAACAATCTAGACATAGGTAGAGTGAAATTCCAGGGATTTCCTTTCTTTCCATCATAAGAGGAATAAGGGATGCAAGTGTCAAAGTCACATCCTCCATCCGCATCCTCCATAACTCACAGCAATCAGGCCAGAGGAAAAAATGCCAATATATCACAGGCTTCTTAGTTTCCAATTGTTGCTGTTCCAAAAAGAATCAATTCCTCAGAGTTGCCTTGTACTGCTGTGCCTTTCATGAACTTGTCTAGTCTCTGATATAAATCTTATTGGAAATATAGTAAAATAAGAAATCTAAACCAGGTTTTATTTGGCAGCAGCATCATTTTAGAGTGTTTGTTTGTTTTGGTTTTGGTTGATTTTTGTTGTTGTTGTTGTTGTTGTTGCTAACTGGTATTTGTCCTGGTAAGTGTTCTCAACTGACACCACCTAGAGTCACCTGGGAAAAGGGATCCACAACTGAAGAATTTCCTTGATCAGAGACATGTAGGTATGTTGCAAGGGGCAGGGATCCGGATTGTTAATTAATGAAGAAGTCTCTAGCCTACAACAGCTAGTGCCCATCCCTAGGCAAGAAGTCCTGGGCTATATAAGAAAGCTGGCTGGGAGCTGGGCATGGTGGAACATGCCTTTAATCCTAGAACTCAGAAGCCAGAGGCAGGTGGATCTCTATGAGCTTGAGGCTGGACTGATCCAAGAGTTCTAGGCCAGCCAATGCTTTTCAGTGAGACCCTGTCTGGAGGGAGGGAGGGAGGGAGGGAGGGAGGGAGGGAGGGAGAGCTGAGTGAGCCAGAAAGCAGGCAGGCAAGCAGCCATCCCCCCGTGGTTTCTGCTTCAAGCGCCTATCTGGAGTTCCTACCCTCATTCCCCTCAATGATGGGTTGTGACCGAAGTGTAAGCCAAATAAATCCTTTCCTTCCCAAGTTGCTCTTAGTCAGAGTGTTTTATCACATCAATAGAAGAGTAACTGTAACAGCTGGTAATGATGGCTTTCTACTCTTTAAGACAAGATCTCACTATGTAGCCCTGGCTGGTCTGGAGCTTACTATGACCTTGGACATATCCTTCTGCCTCCTGAATGCTGTGGTCCACAGACACCTACACCCATGGCTATTTTTTTGTTTATTTTGAGACAGGGTCTCAATACTATTTATCCAACCTTAAACTTGCAATCAGCCTGTCTTTAATTTTCAGAGTGCTAGGATTTTATGCCTGAGCTGCCTACATTATGTCTAGATTAAAGTTTTCGATTACCACACTGTCAAACAACACTTTCCCAAACACCTCATTTTGAAATAACTGCATTATATTTTACCACACAAGGCCATTAATTCAGGCAATACTGAGAACGTGTAGACTTATGACAACAGAATCAGCTCTCCAAATCTCTGAATCATCATCTATCTCAGGGACACACAGTCACAGAATAAAGGTACCTGTGCTGGATAGCTTTAGTGTCCCTCAGTTGGGGATTGGCTCCATTGGACTGGCCTGTGGCCATGTGTGCAGAGTATTTTCTTGATAGTTAAGTGACGTGGAGGGCCCAACCCTAGGCAGGTGGTTCTGTACTGTATAAGAAAGCAGGCTGTGCATGGGCCAGGGGAACTAGCCAGTAAGCAGCCTTCCTCTATTGCCTGTGCTTCAGCTCCTGCCTCCAGGTTCCTGCCTTTAGTTCCTGTGTTGGGCTCCCTAGTGATGAACTGTGACCTTGGAGATGTGTGCCAAATAAACCCTTTCCTCCTCAAGTTGGTATTGGTCAGAGTGCTTTGTCATAGCAGTTGAAAGGAAACTAGAACAGGACCAAAGCACTGACCTGACCAAGTTCCCCAGTCAGTGTCTCTGCAGTTCACAGACAAGTAATAGGGCCACAGTTATTCTGGTCATACTCTGAATGCCTCAGTACTTTTCACAAGAGAACACTTTAGGAATGCATGGTGGTCCACGCCTTTAGTGCCAGCACTGGGAGGCAGAGGCAGGCAGATCTCTGAAAGATTGAGGCCAAGCTGGTCTATACAGCAAGTTCCAGGCCAGCCAGGAATACATAATGAGATCCTGTTTCAAACAAATAACAACAACAACAACAACAACAAAAAAAAACCCACAAGTATATGCTACGACACTCAGCATCTTATACATGTGTTCTAGGGATCCAACTCAGGTCGTTCTGTGGGCAGCTTACTAACTGTGCCATCTCCTCACCTCCTCTACATGCATTTTTTGGGAGATGAGGAATGTTTGAGACCAGGACTCCCTATAGCCCCAGGTGACCTGGAACTTGCTCTATAGATCAGACTAGCTCAGTGTCACAGAGATCTGCCTGCTTCTGCAGTTGTGTGCCACCATGTCCAACTATAATTATTTCTTAACCATGGAGCAATCTACAAGAAATGTTGCTATTCAAGAACCACACAACCTCTTAGAGGAGGTGTCTAAAATGGTCTAAAACGAATGCAAGCAAACAGTTTCAATACCAGCCATAGGAGGAACTGGCTAGGTCTGCCCTGTCCAGTATGGTAGCCACTACCCATGTGAGTACTCAGACTATGCAGGAAAAACGAAACAATGCAAAACATGGGGTGTGTGTGTGTGTGTGTGTGTGTGTGTGTGTGTTATTAGAGACTAAGCCTAGGGCCCGCTCCCAGCTAGGCAAGTAGTGTACTATTAAGCTATATCCTCTTTTTTTTTTTTAATTTTAGAGACATAGTCTCAATAAGTTGTCCAGGCTGGCCTTGAACTTGCTCTGCTATCCAGGCAAACCTTGATCTCATTCTGCCTTCACCTCCTGTGTCATCATCAGGCCCACCTAGCTTATTACTAATTCTTTATTGACTGAACTTGAAAAATATTTTTAATTTAATAGTTTAACAAAGTATATTTTTTCATAATTTTTTTCTTTTGTTTCTTCTATTTTTAATGTGTTTACTAGAAAATATTAATGTAAAAATAAATATTGTATAAACACATACACAAAGTTACATATATAAAAATATGATTTGGCCAAGTGTGGTGGTGCACACTTTTAATCCCAGCACTTAGGAGGCAGAGGAAGGCGGATCTCTTGGCCAGGTATGGTGATGCATGCCTTTAACTGCAGCAGTTGGGAGCCAAATGCAGGTGGATCTCTGAGTTCCACCCCAGCTTGGTCTACATAATGAGGTCCAGGCCAGTGAGAATTACATAGTGAGAATCTGTATTAAAAGAAAATTATAATCTGGGGGTTTCGCTAGTGGTAGAATGCATATTTAGCATACACAAGATCCTGGGTTTTATTGCCAGTACTTAAAAAATAATAAAAATCAGCTGGGTGTGGTGGCTCACGCCTTTAATTCTAGCACTTGGGAGGCAGAGGCAGGTGGATCTCTGTGAGTTCAAGGCCAGCCTGGTCTACAGAGTGAGATCCAGGACAGCTGGGGCTATAGAGAGACCCTGTCTCAAAAAGACCAAAAAAAAAATAATAATAAAATCAAAATAAGGCCTTTTTATTGAACAATGCTAAATTAGATGATCTCTAATTCTGTCACTTTTTCCTAGGCAGAAAACACACACACACACACACACACACACACACACACATATACCCACATTTTCCAATCTTGGTACTTGGGTCAAATTTCTATAATTAGGCTCTAGCTAAAGGAAATGTTTTGAAAAATAGTGTAGCAAAGTCTACATGCAGTCATAAAACATGCTGCTCAGTCATCCTTGCTCTCCTCTCCACCTCTGAAGCTGGGACTCCAAAGGCAGCCCTCAGGGCGGCCCGGGCAGAGTGCCGCCACAAGATGTAAGGCAGCTAGCTCCTTCCCCACACGGAAGTCCTCCCAGCGTCCAACCGATGGGTGCATGTCACAAGGGGGAGGTCAACATCTGCAGGGTGAAGTTCCTGCAGTTCAGTTACTGCCGTCAGCCTACCCTGCCTAATTACTCCACTATGAAAAGATCCCACAACACAACACAACACAACACAACACGAGGGATGCCTGAGTTCAGGAATTGTGGGGATCAGAGATGAGGTGTCATCAGAATGGCATCTCAAAGTGTTGCTTCCCGACTCCACAGTGTCAGGATCACCAACCAAACTTGTCAGAACACAATTGCTGGGCCCTCTGCTAATCCTCTCTAGGGTGATCCAGCCAAGGAGGTCTGTGTGGGAGGGTTGCTTCCCAGAGGGCACTCAGGCTTCCCTCACCCCAGGGCCTCTTCTGAGCTGCCAGCAGTCTGGCCTCCCACGGCCCCTGATTTGGTAAGGCTGATTCACACATGGAACATGCAGTTGAAAATCAGTTCTAACGAGCTCCCCTCCGCAGCTGCTGCTGGTCCTTTAAGGCGTGAAGTGTTGTAGAGTACACTTGAAAAACCAAGTCGAAGGGGATAGGCAAGATTCTGTGAAACAGTGAAGAAAATAAAAGGCCCTGAAGGAGAAAGAAACTACATATCTCAAGGTTCCGAAAGACTGGAAGAGCATGGTTTGCAGAGGGCGAAGCAGCATCCTGGGCCTGGAAAGCAGCAGACACGGGAAAATGCTGAGAAAGGGAGATGGAGTCAGATTGCAGTTGTATTCTGTCACCGTCAGCTAGTGTTTCACCTTTGTTGATAACTGTTTAAAAGATGTGTATGTGTGTCTGTGTATATGCACATATACATGCAGGTGCCCACGGAGGCCAGAGGAGGGCATCAGTTCCCCTTGAGCTGGAGTTATGGGTGGCTGTGAGCTGTCCAGCATGGGTGCTGCAAACCCAACTCTGCAAGAACAGCAAAGATGAGACCACAAAATTGTCATTCCTGAAACTGCTACCCCTTTGATATGCTCTCATTATGTGACCTGACTGACAGCCCCCTCCCCCAAACACACACCAATAGAACTTCCTTGTCTGTGTCATAAGCAGAGTAACACTTGTTCTCAATCTACTTCACAAAAAGCTCTGGGAAGTCAAATGTGAAAAATTATTCCTAGGAAAAGGTCTAACATTTACATGCAGAGCATCGGTTCATTTAACCAGCTAGGACTCAAATCTGAAAAGATACAAATGGCTAATTGTCTTGGGGAAAAGCGACCAGGACTGAGAAGCCATAAGGAAAGAAGGCCAGGACATAGGGACAACGTGCTTCACTAGGAATAATTTCCAGGAGTTCCATTTTGAGTGCCCGCCTGCTGGTTATCGAGGACAGACCAAAACAAAGCTAAATACGTTTCTCAGCTCATCACACTGGGTTAAAAGCCAGATGTTCATGCTGAGTGTCTGTAAAATGTGGTGTGTGTGGTATAAAAACCCTAGGATCACAGTGAACAATTGTCTACACACAGTTCAATCTCTGAGTGTTTATATCTGCAGGCAATGTAAACACATCGTGAAAGGGACTGCTAAGTACAAAATGCTAAAACAGATCTACTGTTAGTCCTGTAGGGAGGAGATTTTAGTAAATGTTTTGTATTTAAAAGTGCTGAGAAGGGTTCTGTGTGAGCTAAATATATCCTTTATATAGAAACTGGAGAGTTCCTTCATGAACAGTTAGAGAGAGTCATCCAAGTCATTTTTAAAGGTTTTCTCTCATTGCAGTTAGAATTATATAGCAAATACATAGAATTTGCTTATGTTGGATAGTTAAAAATAAGCAGTTCCATTACAAAGAGAAAAGACCGTGACAGCACATCAAAAATATACTTTCGGGCTGGAGGGATGGCCTAGCAGTTAAGAGCGCCGACCGCTCTTGCAGAGGACCCGGGATCGATCCCCAGCACCCACATGGCGGCTGAGAACGGTCTGTAACTCCAATTCCTGGAGAACTCCAGTTCCAGGGGAATCCGACGCCCTCTTCTGACCTCCGCGGCATTGCACGACACGGGTGCACAGACCTACATGCAGACAGTACATTCATACACATAGAAAAATAAATAAATAAATAAATAAATAAATAAAAATATACTTTCAGCACATCTTTAATCCTAGCACTTGGGAGGCAGAAGCAGGCGGATCTTTGTGAGTTCAAGGCCAGCCTGGTCTACAGATTGAGCTCCAGGACAGCTGGGACTACAGGGAGACCCCATCTCGAAAAGACAAAAAAAAAAAAAAAAAAAAAACAAAAAAAAAAAAAAAAAAAAACTATCTCAAATTATAAATAATAGTATATTACACACTACGAGCACACACACACACACACACACTTTCAGCCGGGCTTGGTGGCGCACCCCTTTAATCCTAGCACTCAGGAGGCACAGGCAGACGGATCTTTGTGAGTTCAAGACCGCCTGGTCTACAGAGTGAGTTCCAGGACAGCTGGGGCTACAGGGAAAAAAAAAAAAAGCCTTGGCTATGTCTAAAATCAGATGTTTGGGATCCCAGGAGGGAGAAAAAGCAGATGTTCACAGAAGTAAAAGTGATGCAAGGACAAGAGCCTTGAAAAGCTGGCTCTTAAAGAGTAAGAACTAGCACTTTGAAATTTAAAAAATGTAAAGCAATGAAGTATAGACTTTACGTACTTCAGGAATGCCCTGAACAGAATACCCACTTCCAGAAGGAAGCTGGGTTCATGAAACCCAACAGAAGCTGAGGTACAGATAGCATCTCCCAGGTGGTAACTCTGATGTAGATGGGCTCCCAACCCTGCCTACCTTGGCTTGTTCTGAACACCTATCTTTTGTACTTAGCCTAAAGTATCAAATATTCTAATCTGCTGGTTCTCAACTGGGGACAATTTTACTTTTTCTCCAGGGGGGGCATCTGGTCCTATCTGGATATAGGAATGGCTTTTATAAAACAGACAGAATCTGCAAACAAACTCACTGAGCCATGTGCTCTTGTGACCTGGGTACCTCATTTTGTTGTTCCACCCAGGGTAGAGAATGAATGTGGAAATGCTTGAGAATTAATAAATGAAAGCACTGAAAGGTAGTGCATTGAGACAATGAAGATTGAGAATGCTTGACATTGTGTGTATGAGATGTTTTAGGCCTAGGGATGAAAGAATAACATAATGGATCCAAAGTGAAGCCGGAGATACAGTTTTGAGTAAAATTATGGGTGAGGCCTAAGTCAGCAGCACAGTTCCAGGAGACAGATGGAAGGAAGGGTACCCTCCAAATCAGGCCCACTCTTAAAAATAAAGTTGTCAGGCTGTTTATTCATATATGACTGTAATGTTGGCATGATAAAGCCACATCTGGAGATATTTTTGGTTGTTGTGACTTGTGGATGAGAAGACTGCTATGTTACTGGTAGAGCTCTTCACACCTAAGAATTCAATGTGCTGAGGCTGACAAGCCCTGCCCCAATCCTACCAAGGGAATGACTTTCCACCTGTGTAAACCTTCTTCTGTGATAAAAAAAATATGTGTTCAGAGAATTCAGTGTATTCATCCTGTAACTTTATGTATAGATATGCTATTTACATATAATCATAACATATACTTTATAGTCATACTAATTATATATAATCATTACTGTATATAATATTGTATGTACACATATATTTATAATTACACTCATAATCAAGATCAATTAATTTATCATCTTCATTCTTTCCTTTTAATGGTGCTTTTAATATGTCATTTTTTGAGATTTATTTTTATTATTTTTATTATGTGTGCATCTGTTTTTGGTATGTACATCTGAGTGCAGGTGCCCTCAGAAGATAGAGGTTGTTAAGATATAGGTTGATGTGAGCTGTCTGATGTAGGAATTGAACCTCTGAGTCACCTCTCTACCCCCAATATAATGTCATTAAATTAAAAAAAAATTATGTTTGCTGTTTGCACGCACGTACGTGTGTGTGTGTGTGTGTGTGTGTGTGTGTGTCACAGTGCACGTGTGGAGGTCAGGGGAAAAATGCGTGAGGACCTGAGTTCTGATCCCCAGGCATGTCAGAGCACTCCTGAGGGGAGACGGTGCGGGGGGCATGGGGGGACATGGGGACAGGGGGACGGGACTAAGGGAGTACCAGCATGCTGGAGAAAACTCCTCAGCAAGCCTTCTTGCATAAACTTTCTCATGAGACAAGGCCATCCAGACATACATGCTCAAGGTTACAGCTTAATTTATCAAACATATTTTCAAAGTTATAGGAACACTATTTCACAGTTCCTCCAGTATTTGACTTCAGGCTACTGAAGTGTCTTCTGCTTTTATTTCATTAAACTTATCACAATTGTAAATAAACTAGTTATTATGTTGTAAGCTACTTATTGGACGATTCCACTTCAGTCCCTGGGCACGCCTCTAGAAACCGGGGACATTCAGCCCACCTCCTGGTACCCCTTTCTTCTAGCTCACCTGGGAGTACTCGTGATGATCCACGATGATGCTGCTATTTCAGATAATGCCCCAAGGGAGCATTACATGAGTGAAATAAATTAAGAAAATGTCCACAAAAGTGTTTTGCTTTCCTCATGATGTGACTTGGAGTTCTTGATGGCCCCGGCAGCTGAGAGTCATTGTCCTTCTCCAGACTCACCAGTAGCACAACACATACCCTGTGATTTTCTTTGTTCATGTGCACATTTCTTTAGAACACATAGTTCATTTAAAAAAGGTAAAATAGTCATAGCTTCACCTGACTAAATTCCAGTTTTCACTTGTTTATAATGTAAAGGGAACAGAAATGTACATCTTAGTGTTTGATGTTGTTGGGATTCCAAAATATACTACTCTAAAATGTGGTTTGTCTGTCTGTCTATCTATCTAGCATAATTTGAGGCCAGACACTTCTCTCAGGAAGGCATATTATGGCAGTAATGCTATCTTGCTCATGTTTCACTGAATGACTATATTCTGGCCACATTATTATTATTCATTGTTCTATAAATATTCGTCTGTGACTCTAATGAGTATGAGTATAAAAGCAGAGCTCTCTGTGTCTTTAGTGCTCATGTGTGGATGAAGAAGTAAAGCAAAGACAAAAAAAAAAAAAAAAACACACGGGCCCCCTGGTTCCTTTTTTTCAGAGCCGTGTAATATCAGGTCACTGGCCGTGTAAACTCAGGTCGCTGGCCGTGTAATCTCAGGTCGCTGGCCGTGTAATCTCAGGTCGCTGGCCGTGTAATCTCAGGTCGCTGGCCGTGTAATCTCTCAGGTCACTGGCGGCCACTAAATACACCTTCTTTGAGGAAGATACAGAGCCAGACGCATAGGAATGGAATCAACGGAGTTAAGTTGGCAGGAGCTGAGGGAGGCACTCATGTGCAGAGGCCTTGAGGGACTAAAGAGTGTGCCCTCCTAGGGAGGCTAAAAGGCAGTCCGTAAATTCTCAGTGAAGTGATCCAGGCGAGAATAACACACAATGGAGTGGTGGGGTAATCAGAGTACAGGCTTAGTTGGCTATGATGGGTCTATTAAGGATTGTGTGTTTCAACCTGAGATAAATAGAAAGCCATTAGCAGATTTTCCAACGATGGCCCCATGTAAATTGGTATGAGACGCAGGCTCTCAGAAGACCACATATCGGCAGGTGGTGGCTAAAACAATGAGAGTGAATGACATCACCTAGGAAGAGGACGCTGGCCAAGGACAGAGCCCTTGGTAAGCCAGGTGCTACTGTCCAGTGCCATGAGTCTTCCTCATCATACCATATCCATCCATAGCACAAACCAGAACACAATGAGAGGGATCCCATCTCTTCTTCCAGATCCTGATTACTTCCAGGATGAACTATTGTTAGCAACTCATCAAGATCTGACTATGCTAAGCCAGATGTGACAGCCTCCGCCAGCACTCAGGAGGCAGAGGCAGGCAGATCTCTGTGAGACTGAGGCCAGCGTGCTCTACATAGCAAGTCCGCTGGGGCTACAAGGAGACCCTGTCTCAAAACAAAAACAAAAACAAGATCTGTCCCTTTAAAACATTTTAAAGCCATCCTGAGCTGAGAACAACACAATTACATAGGTATGTGACTTTTTTTTTTTAATCATTTTTTAATTTTTATTTATTTTGTATGCGTACGAACGTACAGTCCCCATGCAGGTCTGTGCACCCGCGTCACGCAACGCCGCGGATGCCAGAAGAGGGCGTCGGACTCCCCCGGAACTGGAGTTAAAGACGGTTCTCAGCCACCACGTGGGTGCCGGGAACCGAACCCGGGTCCCCCGCAAGAGCAGTCAGCACCCCCAACCACTAGGCCATCTCTCCAGCCCCTGGGTATGTGACTCTTAACCCATCACGTTTCAGACTCTAACTGGACTCCAAACTTGCATTACCTCCATTTCCAATAATTAATTTCAAAATCAAAGTACTCTGCTGATCTGGATGAGCTATTCTAACCCTTTACCTTTGTCTTTTCATATTTCATTAAAATAATGGCTTGGAATTAAATTGTTCTGCACTTATAAGCAAACAGCACAGCTTTCCTCAGAGGTGGGTCTTCCAAACTCCAAAGAAACTTCATGTGTGCCAAGCCCATGCTGCACTCCCTTCTCAGCTTTTACAACAGAAAGAAAAAAAGAAAAGTTACGTGCTCCCTTTCTTTTTTTTTAAATTTTATTTCTGTATGTGTATGAATGTACTGTCTGCATGTAGGTCTGTGCACCCGTGTCGTGCAATGCCACGGAGGTCAGAAGAGGGTCTCGGATTCCCCTGGAACTGGAGTTCTCCTGGAATTGGAATTATAGACGGTTCTTAGCCGCCATGTGGGTGCTGCGGATCGAACCCAGGTCCTCTGCCAGAGCAGTTGGTGCTCTTAACTGCTAGGCTATCTCTCCAGCCCCATGTGTTCCCTTTCTACAGCTCTGCACAGTCAAAGAAGCTGACCAACATTTTTTTAGAAGATTCTCCTTCACGAAGTGCTTCCCAAGGGTCCACACAACTGAGGTGCTTCAAGGACCACAGAGAAATCACTTAGTAGATAATTCCACCACTCTCCACTTGGACACCTTGGAGTCTAAGCATGAATGATTTAAAAATGTAAAGTAAAAATGAACTCATTCATTTGTATCCAATATCTAAATGAAACCTTCCGTTTGACTGTCTCAGTCCTAATGAGCCCCTCAGATTATTTCCCTGAATATCTCTATAAAGAAGACCTCTCCCAAGGCCTGTCGTACCTTATCTGCTGGATGGCTACTGGATTCCTATCTACTACATCTGAAATCAAAGGAAGGTGGTAATGATTGGAAATAAAAGCATTTTTTTGCCTAATGCCCTTTCTCATTCCCTATTCTCATCGGACTATTTTCCAGGGCTCTGCCATGTACAGCCTTCACCTCTTCCTTATGAGAACTCCTTTTCATCTCAGCATTAGTGACTATTCTTATCTTTTCACAATGAGGCCTTCAAATGCTGGGTGGTCAGAAATACTCCTTTTGCCCCCTCCATTTCCTGCATATTTGTGGGGATCATGGGAGAACAGTTTAGAAGCATGTTTTCTGTACTCATGGTTAGGGAGGGGTTAGCTCTGCCTAAGTGTGGTATTCACCCAGCCCCACCTTTCACCAACAAAACAAATCCCCGCTGTGTTATCCCCGGGATCAGAAGCTGAGGCCATTAGGCTTTTCCAATATGTACACCCAGGAACATCACCAAGACAGTGGTAAAACTGACACCAACATGCACAGCCAGGCATTCTCTTCAGCCTTTCCCTTGTGTTTGGTGAGCCCAAGTGAGTCAGCTGAAAACAGCTGTCATGGGGCCTTGGGCAGACAGTGGGGTGTTAGAGCAACCAGCAGGCGTGGTCAGAGAAAAGCCATTGTAAATGGTGTACTAGTGCCTGGGCAACACACAGCTCTGCACACATCTCACCTCCAAACAAATGGAAGTCTCCTGCAGGCAGGAACCACCCCACCATGCTGGTTCAAACTTTGTGGACCCTCTGGGCATCAACTAAGTCTGATCACTTGTCTAGGCAGGCAGGCAAACAGAAAATGCTTGTCACCAATTAAGTAATGAGCACTTGAAGGCCCTTTCTAACCTCCTGGCCTTGGTTTTCATCTGAATCATGTCAGCAGAATCCCAGGCCAAGCTGCCAAAACTCTTTTAAGAATTTCCAACCCAAAAGATTTGGTCAAATCTATTACGGAAGAAGACCTGTGGTAAAAGGAACCGTAGTATTGGTCAGCATCTCTCCCCCAAAATCTCCCCCCAACTGAGCTCTCCAAATAGGCTCAATCACAGAGCTACTGGTAACGCAGCAGCCTAAACAGGAGACATACAAATGCTTCTGGATTACCCACCTCACTCTGCTCTGCTTCCCAGTATGGGGCAGACTGTTCATCACAGGTAGGCAATCCAAAGCCATCTAGAGTTCCCTATAGATCTGAGCAACCAGAATCATCTTCCTAATGTTGTTCACTGTGGGTTATCAAAAGCGGTTTACAATCCCAAACACAAACACACAGTGAGTGTGTGGTAGAGGAACAAAGCGATCACATCCTGCGGAAGAGAAAGAGGAAGCAACCTCAGGGTCCTGGTTTGCTATGGAAATCACCTGACCAAAGACAACAGGATGGACAGGAAGTTAAAGATAATGACCAGCGCTCCCTGTTACTGTCATGATAAAAAGGACCCAACCCAAACTCAAAGATACAAACACAGCAAGCTGAGGTTCTGTGTATTTTAGAAATTAAACCCTAGTGTGGCAATGGCTTAAATTCCTTCAAAAGTTCTTTCCAAATAATTAATCCTTTTCTTCCCATGCTCAGAGGCTGAGTGGGAAGGTGGGGTCTAGAACATGGGTCAAAGGAACACTTTATGCTCACAAACATACATGTATGGGCACACAAAACATGAGAGAGAGAGAGAGACAGAGAGAGAGAGAATGAGAGAGAGAGAGGAAGGTGACAAAGAGAAGATATCAAAACAAATCTTTTCAAAAAAGAAAACAAAAATTGTTTTAAGTTGCTTTTTAAGAATTCATTTCCTTTCCTGCCTGGCATGGTGGCACACACCTTTAATCCTAGCACTTGGGAGGCAGAGGCAGGAGGATCTTTGTGAGTTCAAGGCCAGCCTGGTCTTGAATGAGTTCCAGGACAGCTGGGGCTATAGGGAGACCCTGTCTCGAAAAGACCAAAAAAAAAAAAAAAAGAAAAAGAATTCATTTCCTAATGGAATTCTTACGTGATCATCTCTCCTTGTTTCAAGATTATCTGGGCTTCTCCTGCAGCTCTCTAACTGCCCGTTGGGAGCCAGGTCCAATATGTCTGAGGTTGCAGGACAGGCAGCATAAATAGCTCTAAAACTTATCCTTGATATTTCTTTTTTTAATGTTTATTTTTTTACATAAAGAAGGTGGTGAGAATTTATATAAACAAATAAGGTCTTGAATGTCTGTTGTCACTAGAGGTTGTTTTTAAAATTAAGACCATTCCTGCATGCTTTGCCTTTGGGTGGTGGCCAGGCCTTTTCAGATAAACACGCATCTGCACAAACTATCAGAGTTTCCACTTGTACAACACTGGTCACCAGAGAGTAGGATTTGGACAGCAGCCTGCATCCTTCTATAACACAGCAGCCCAGAGGTGGCTCAATGCTCGGGGTGAAAAGTGAAAGGGACAATAGGCCTCAGCTCTCTCCCATCTAAGTTCTCAAGTACCAGCACACCGTGTCTGTCCTTGGGCAAAGAATGGAGGAAATCCCACTGAGTTTGTAGACATCAAGATAAGACATTGAGGTCCATGGGGGATTGAGGGGGATGGGCAGTTAGGGCTCCGCCTGCCTTCAACGCCCAATCACTGCAGACCCCTAAATCTAATCTGTAAACTCCATAAGTTGATCTAACCCTTGACTCTGTGATAAAATATACACAAAACGGTGTCCTACCCACCAACTTTAGTTAGAAACAGAAAGGGAGCCTTTTAACCCTTCTCTGCATTTTCTCCTGTTGCTATGTTGTGTCCGAAGACAAAGCCCACCCACCCCACTCCCACCACCGAACACAGAATCCAGAACTAGTAGACATAGACTTGAATGTGCTTGCAACATCCTTCTGCCCTCTCTCACATGGCCCCCGGATTCTAGAGCCAACAATGCACCCTGGCAGGTACTTTGAGTTCAAAAGAACAGCAGCCAGCTTTCCAGAGAGAGGAGCCACATTCCCACATGCAGAAGAGAGTCATCTCCAGAGAAGGCCACTCACTGAAAATCTCAGTCTTCCCAAGTCAGCATTAGAAATCTGCTATAGAAAAATAACTGGAAAACTGGAAAAATGAGGTGAGAATTTTCTTCTGTTAATCAGAACAATAACCCAAAGCCATATAAACCCAGAGCCATATAAACAGACTCCAGGCATATAAACGCCATTCAGTTTGGCAATGAATGACACACTGCTCCAAAACCTCCCAGAACCCCTCCAGTGCCAACCATAGTTTAAAAACTCCCTTCTAAAATGCAAATATCCTTGGGCAGATATCAGCCTGTTAGCTATTTATATCAGCAGTGTGACTCTGTAAAATCAGATAAGAGCCTAACATCTAGCTGAGATCATTCACACACTGAAACTGTAAAGTTCTGACAGGGATTAAAAGGGAATGGGGGTAGTGTCTGAGCTCCCAGGGTGGGTAGTGGCCACCCAGAGGAGGCACAGAGAGGGAGGCTAGGGTGGGGGGAGGGAGAATAAAAGGGAAGGCAAAAAAAAAGGGGGGGGGCCTCTATGCACCTTCCAACCTTGGTGGTGATGTAGCAACAGTCTACCTGCAAGGAAAAACCTTCCACAGGTCAAAGGCACAGCAAAAACACAGACCAGATTCTCTCCATTCCCACGTAACTGCTACAGAACTCACTTCCTAAGCATGACTGGGGTGCCTGGGTCCATGTATCGTCTTCCAGTTACTGTCCAGCATGAAACCACTGAAACTGGGTTTCAAATGTTCTGGTCTAGGAGGGACGCTCAAGGTAAAGCAGCCCCAGATTGCTTTAATAGCGGAACTGGAAGTGCTAATATCCGAATGAGGAAGAGCATCTATCTTCTCTGCCTCTTCGGGCATGAGAAGTGAGACTACACCGGAGCCCTCAGCTCCTATAGGCCCCATGGGGCCTTTCCTCTATGCATTTCTTGTAGGTTTGAAAAAGGAAGCAGAATACTCTCTTGGGAGAAAAATAAGAAGGTGCATCGCCATGTTGCCAAGGGCCCTCTGAGACACCACACTGAGAAAAACTCTGGATTAACCAAAACTAGCTCTCACAGTCTCAACAAAATGACCACCAGATGAGAGCCGAGAAGAGCCATCAGGGACCTTTCTGACGGGAAGCGTGACATGGCATGAGGCTTCCTGGGAGTCTCAGACACCTGCTGCCAGGCAGGGGCAAGTAAGAGGAAGTTTCTAGACCCTCCCCCAGAGCCCCTCCCAGGGTCCTCTACTTCACCTGGTATTTGTCCTTTCCTATATTTTCTTTCAAAGGGACTCCAACTTGGACAAATGACAGGGCCCCACAAAAGCTGGACCTTCTCTGGCCTGGAGATTTCTCAGGCATCCCAACTCAACAGATCACATGTGACTCATGAGCTATCTGAATGCACCCCAGCCACACAGCTACCCCTTCTGACTAGCGGCATTGCTACCTCCTGCATCAGGCCGTGTTTTTAATGCACTCCCAGCATGCAACAGTCAAGGAAACGCTAGCTCCAGAAAGGATCCTGACCTTTCATTGGCCATTTCCTCCCATCCCCCTCCCCCAGTGGTGGGGGTTGGGAAACTCTTGAGCTTTTAGCCCTGGCAGTCTTTTGCTGTGACCCCACTCAGGTGTGACAGGAGGGCCTGGCTCTCTGCACCTCCAAAGGCTCTGCAGGCTTCTAGGCTGAAACAGACTCCTCAGCTCACAAGGCTACTCACAACACCCTGGCCGGCTCAACCTGACCCCAAACTCTGAGCATGCCCACATTCCTTGAACAACAAAGAAACGACCTGTACACTCCCACCCTAACATCCCAGATCTTGGAGTTTATTCCTCAAACCCTGCTCAGACCTCACACATTCCTTCCTTCCGAGTCTCCTGTCAGTCCATACATGCAGACCTTTGATCTTGCCCTTTTTTTTTTCCAGCCTTTTTTTTTTTCCCTTCAGTTCGCTTTTGTTTCCAAGATAGACCCAGCTACATCCCTGTTCAGATGTGTCTTTTTCTCATTTGCATCTATTGCAGGTTCACTCCTGGATATGTTTCCATTTTCCTCGACTCAGCTTTTCCACACTAATCTAGCCTTTATACCTTGTGGATGAAGACACGGGCTCCGCTGCTCTGACACGTGCACTCTGGTGTTAGCAAAGCCCACAAGGCTCTGGAAACCAAGCGGCTGGCCTCAAACCTGGCCTGTGTTGCTTTTTGTTGCCATTCTTGTTTTTGTTTCTTTTGCCACTGTTTTGAGACAGGGACTTACTACATAGTCCTGAATGGCCTGGAACTTCCCATGTAGACCAGGTTGGCCTCACACAGAGAACCACCTGCCTTTGCCTCCCAAGCACTGGGATTAAAAGTGTGGACCACCACGCCCAGTGAACCTAGCCCTTCTTACTCAGTAGTTGCAGAACTACTTTCAACATCTTCATCTATAAAAATAAGGTAACCAACTAGCTCATGGTGCTATCATAAGGATTAAAATACTGAACAGGCATAAAGAGCTTAGAAGACTCAATGAACATGAGCTTTTCTGATGGAGAAGAGCTGGAAGACAGCTTTATTCAATGACTGATCATTTCTTGATTACTATATAAACCCCTTTTAAAGGGCAAAGGAGATATCTTGAAATTCTGTGATACCAAGAAGTATACTATACACACAGAATATGTTGTTTTGGAGGCAAGAAGCTTAAACAAGCAAGAGGTTCAAGCAAAGTTCTTCAAACTGAGTATTAATTTATCCCACTCTAATTCTATCTGCAAATGCAAAGCATAATCTCCTCCACCTTCTGGACTACTCAACTCAAGACCTTTTCCAATTCCTTTCCTAAGCTCTTCTTGGGGCTTGGACTCCTTTCTGAATCCTCCCACCAGGAAGCCTCATCCACTCCCATGGCTACTGTGCCAGACATCTCCTCTCTCTCTGCTGGGATCCACTGTACCACTGTATTCAGGATGTCTGCAACAGAACAACAGAAATCCTCCCCTCCATCCCAATCACACACACACACACACACACACACACACACACACACACACACACAGCTTCTCATGTCCCCTGCTCAGTACCTGGCACCCTGGAAGTACCTGAGGCAGAAGACTCACCTCTTTCCTCTCTGGTTTACCTGCCTTGTCTCTCATTGAAATTTCTCTGAAATCCAGGCATTCCTTTCCATCTCCATGGCCACTGTCATCTTGTCAGAATGATCTCATTAGTGACACTATTTTCAGAATTTCTTGCTCTAATCCACTACGGACTCAGCAGTCTAAGTGAGCTTTTTAAAACAGGAATCTCCAGGCGTGGTGGCGCACGCCTTTAATCCTAGCACTTGGGAGGCAGAGGCAGGTGGATCTCTGTATGTTCAAGGCTAGCCTGGTCTATAGAGTGAGTTCGAGGACAGCTAGAGCTACAGGGGTACCCTGTCTCAAAAAGACCAAAGTAATAATAATAATAGTAATAATAATAATTAAGAAAATAAATAAATAAAACAGGAATCTGACCAGGTCTTTCCTAGTTTAAAATTTTCAGTATTAGGCCTATAAGCCTAGCATTCAGGGAGCTCACACAGGAGATTCATGGATTGCACACTAGCCTGGGCTATGGAGCCAGACCCTGTCTCAAAATCACCACCACCACCACCACCACCACCACCACCACGACCACCACCTTTTTCAGTATATGACTCTCTGAAATGTTAGAATAAAGTTCCAACAAGACACATTATGAACTCATCCCTGCTTACACCTCTGCAGCGTCATTGGTCACCTTCATAACCCACATTTGTCTTTAACCTGACCAGGCCCCTCCAGCACTGTAGAGTTACTAGCAGCTCTGAGAAGGCTTCAGCTTTACCTCCATGAAACTCATCTAAAAATGGCCCTCTCTTTACCTTCAACCTGGTTAAATCCTTCCGTGGGGACTCTGACAGGCTCTCCTGCTACTGACACTCACTCCTGCACAGCCCAGATCCCACCTGCGAACTCTCCAAGCCCTTGGGGACCAGAATTTGTAGTCCCTTCAATGGCACCACCTGTGATTAGCAGGCATCCAGTAGCTATTTGATGACTGAAGAACTTATGGGACAGGAGGCAGTGAGGTTAAAGACTGAGGGCATTTTTCCAATTGCTCTTAAAAATAAAACACAGAAAATAATAACTTCTAAGACAGATCCTCCAAAAATGTTACCTAGTTCAAAGCCTAGAGAAAACACGGAGAATACTAAAGGCATGAAAGGGTGAAACTATTTAGCACATGGGACTGCCACCATGCCCACATCTGAACACTCTCTCCACAGAGATTTGGCACAGCACAACCTACCCAAGACAGGAAGAAAGCCAGGTATGGTGGTCCATGAATATATAATTCCAGCTCTTGGGAGGGAGAATTCAAGGGTAGCCTCAGCTACAAAGCAAGGTTGAAGCCAGCCTGGGATACATAAGACACTGGCTCAAAAAACAGAACCAGAAAAGAACAGGAGGAGGGAGGGGAAGGGAAAGGGTGGGGATAAAAGTCTCAATAGGCAACTGGTTCAAATTTGTACTTCTACTTTGTCACAGCTAGAATTTTCTAGCATGTTCTTTGTCTGGAAATCGTGCTATGTAGAATGCATCCCCAGGAGTTGTTCACTGATGCTGAAAAATGAATGCCCTCTTATCCAACATTCTAAGGCTAAGCTGACAAGAGAAGCTACATAAACACATATGGGCACATGTACACACACACACAGGCACCCAAACTTGCACAAACATGTACAAAATCCAGGTAAGGAAGGATATTATCTTTAGAATTGGTAAAAAATGACTAGAATTTACTCTGTCTGTAAAGCTATGGCTAGATTCCCTTCAGACATGCATATACTTTGGAATCTCTGCTAACACCTTTGTTCTTATCTTGCAGAGATTCCTTTGTTATTAAAGACCGGATATACCGAAAAATGGAGAAGCAAACCAGGGTTGCTGGAGGATGCAGCTGCTGGAACAGAATTTTTCTTTCATCAAAATGAACCAGAAAACTCCATATAAAGACTGGTATAATCTGCTTTATGAAAAGGCTGTTTCCTGAGGACAGGCATTTACAAATACACTTAGTGCTACACTTATATCATAACTTAACACTTAGCTCCTGAATCACAGCCAATATATGCTTTAAAATAGGTTTTCAAATACCTGCCTACAAACTTCAAGGAAAAAAGATTACCTGGTTTAGAAATTATGCAGCATAATCTGTTTATTCCAGTTTTTAAGATTTTTAACATTTTATTCATTTATTTATTATTTTATGTGCATGAGTGTTTTGCCTGCATGTATGTAAGTGCACCGTGCCACACAGAGCCTGCAGGGGCCAAAAGAGAGTGTCGGATCCCTTGGAACCGGAGTTAAGGACGGTTGTTAACTGCCATGTGGGTGTTAGGAATAAGAACTGGGTCCTCAAAGAGCAGCCAGTGCTCTTAAATGCTCAGCCATCTCTCTAGCCCCAAGACTTTTAGATTTATGAGTATGTGTGTATATGTATGAGTATGTATGTATATATGTATGAGTATGTGTGTTTATGTATGAGTATGTATGTGTATATGTATGAATTTATGTGTACCATGCGTATACAGATGCCCAAGGAAGCCAAAGAAAGTGTCTGATCCCCCTGGAACTGGAGTTAAGGTGGTTGTGAGCTAACATGTAGGTGCTGAGAACTAAACCCAGTTTATCTGCAAGAACAGTCAGCACTCTTAACCACTGAGCCATCTCTCCAGCCCTGTTTTCTATTTTTAAGACAGAGATTGCTATCTTTTTCTCCAAATGTATTTCCATTTTCTTGAAATGCAGTGAAACTGGCAAGTGAATAAGATTCTGCCTTCCACAGTGCACACAGAGCAGTACTGAAGCAAAGGCTAACACAGAAAACACAATTCTCCATAAGGAATGGCTTTTCAACCAACAAGACGAGTAGGAAGAGATCTCCTGAGCTAAGCTGAAGTGCAGGAAGGTAGGGAGGAGCTGGGTGCTTCAGCAAGGCTGATTGTTGATTGACTTAATCTAGTTAATCCGTTAATCCAGTTGTGTTTGGCTTAATTGGCCTTTGTGGCTGTGGGGGTGGAGTTATCCTCCCAGCTGGTATAAAAGGCAGGGTTGTGTGAGTCTTGAGATCTGAGATCTCCTGAGACCAGCTGAAGCGCAGGAAGCTCTCTTCACAATAGCAAGGAGCTGGAACCAACCCAAATGCCCCTCAACTGATGAGTGGATAGAGAAAATGTGGTACATCTACACAATGGAGTTCTATGCAGCAGTAAAGAAAGATGACATCATGAGCTTTGCAGGAAAATGGCTGGAGCTAGAGGACATCATGCTGAGTGAAGTAACACAGTCCCAGAAAAACAAACGACGAATGGTATCCCTCATCTGTGGATGCTAGTGCCAACTACCTAGTTGTAAGTATTTCTTGTGCATGGTCCCTTGAGCTTTTGTCCAAAGCAGTTGGGAGTGATGCATATTGGAAACAACAACAACAACAACAGAAAGGACTGCATCGAAGAACTGACTGAAACAGTGAACTTCTGCTCAAAACAGTCAACTTCCACATGGAGAATATTGAGAAAGAGATGAAAAGCATGTTTGGCAGAATGCATGAGCTCTGGTGGGGTGGGGGGATGGGGGGGACATGGGTCTAGATTTGATAAAAAAAATATAAATAAATAAATTAAAAAAGTCATGTGGGAAAATGGGTAATAGGGGTAAAAAGGGATCAAATTAGGACAACTAAACTATATATCTAAGCACATTTGAAATCTACTAAAGCAGAGTCAGCAAGCTTTCTTTGAGGGCCAGACAGTAAATTATAAATCAACTAGTAAATACTATGGGTCTTTCTCATACTAATACAACTTAGCTACTATTAAAGCACCCACAGTCATCTATGGCTAGTATCAATTAAAAGTTACTTATAAAAGCAAGTGAGAGCCATATTTGTCCCACAGGCTATCACTTGCAGATCCCAGGGAAGAAAAGACAAATACTAAATAAACAAAATACACTACAAAGGATTGAAAAGATGGATCAGTAGTTAAGAGCAGTGGCTGTTCCCACAAAGTACCTGGGTTTGGTTCTCAGTATTATATGGTGGCTGACAACCATCAGTAACTCAGGTTCCAGGGTATCCAGCGCCCTCTTCTGGCCTCTGCAGGCATTGCACACATGTTGTGCACTTACATACGTGCAGGCAAAACACTCATACACATACGATAAAAATAAATAAACCAAAAATTTTTTAAATATACAATTGAAGAAAACGCTGACAAATATTTGATCTCAGATAGGCAAGAATTTCTAAGCATAAAAGTAATAAAAGAAATTACAGAGGAAAAGATGTGTTATGTGTATCACATAGACGTAAAACTAAGTATAACAAGTACGGTAAAGAAGTTAAAAAAGAGCTGGCAGGATGGCTCAGCTGGTGAAGATACTTGCAGCCAAGCCTGACAACCTGAGTTGGATCCCAAGTCCCTCATGGCAGATGGAGAAAACTGACTCCTGCAAGTTGTTCTCTGACCTTCACAGTCATAATGTGACACATAATAAATAAATACAGTACAATAAATACAATAAAAATATGTTTAGAAAGTAAATAAGACTAAAAGACAAATGACAAAATAGAGAACTACTTTAAATGAACATAAGATTTAGAGGCTTGAATGTGGATCTTCTAGCTCTCAAAGATGTTTACAATATATTAAGCAAGCACTAAGAGTCACTGTTGCTGGGAAGATAACTTTGATCAATCTTCAATAATAAAGCAATGTATTAAAGCCCTTTAAAATAAATTCCTTCTGCCAAGAGCACTGTGGTAGCTAGGGCAAGAGGATCACAAATTTGAGGCTATCCTGGGATATATAGTGAGACCAGTCTCAAAAAAATATAAAATAAAAAAAAAAGAAATGTCCTTTGTGCCTTAATAAATTCACTTTTATAAATCTAGATTACAAAAATCATTATAGAGCCACAGAGTACTTTGGAGCAAAGAAGCCTTCTATAATTCTTAATTTTATAACAATGTATAACATATGTCTCAATAATTTTAGTAGTATATTATAATGAGCATATTATGCACATACTGAATCATGTTTTAGATGTTCTGGCCTTAAGAAATTACTCATAGGGGGCTGGATAGATGGCTTAGTGGTTAAGAGCAACATCTGTTCTTGCAAAGGACCCAGGTTTGGTTCCCAGCATCCACATGGCAGCTAACAACAGTCCATAACTACAGTTCTAGGTCCAATGCCCTCTTCTAAACTCTGCAGGCATTGCACGCCATGGGTGCACTTACATACATGCAGGCAGTACATTCATACACATAAAAATAATAAAACATTTCTTTACAAAATCAGTCATAATAAAATAGAGAAAAAGGCAAGAGAAACTTCTTGAATGTTATCCCATTTTTAATATTTACATGTACAGAGAAAAATATTAGAAAACAATATTAACACATTAAGCATAGATGGTTTTGCAACTGTGGGGTTAGTTTTATTTTCTTCTTTTCTCCTTAATCTCTGAAGTTTCTATAGCAGTTACATATTCTCAATTTGAAATATAACAAAAGTTACTTTGAGAAAGCAAGAAAAGTATGGCTTCTCACTACGGCTATGGGAGAAATGCAGGTGGAAAAGCAGAACTGGGGCAAAGGCAGCAGGCACTGATCATCTGTTTCTACTCAGCATCTCTGCAGCTTTTGCCCTCTAAATGTCCATGAAATAGCTATCCTAAGTCTAAAAGGGTGAAGACCTCCCAGAACAAACACATTCCAATCTCCTCCATGGAACATTTCAGAATTCTCCTAGGAAATTTAAGAATGCTAGTGGTCCTGCTTCCAGAAGCAGAGGCAAAACCAGTGTTAACTTGAGGCCTGGGAAGATGATGTTGCTCACCTAAGTGTGCAGACTCCCAAGTTGCTGTGCTCTGTTCAACAGATAACTCAATGACAGCTTAATGAAGAGCAATGTTGAAGGCTACCCACTAGCCTTCACCGGGGATAGTGCAAGCTTTCTTGTCTTGATATTTTTTATGTTTATGTAATGTGTGTGCACGCACATACATGCCTGTGTCATGGCACACTTGTGGAGGTTGGAAACAACTTTCAAGAATCAGTTCTCTTGCTGGGTGTGGTGGCGCATGCCTTTAATCCCAGCACTTGGGAGGCAGAGGCAAGTGGATCTCTGTGAGTTCCAGGCCAACCTGGTCTACAGAGTGAGTTCCAGGCCAGCTGGGGCTACAGGGAGACCCTGTCTTAAAAAAAAAAAAAAAAGAATCAGTTTTCTCCTTCCAGCCTGTGGATCTCGGGATCAAACTCAGGTTGTCAGATGTGCTGGCAAGCCCCATCATCTGCTGAGCTATTTCACCAGACTTTGCCTTGAATTTTTTAATTGCCTTCATTTTTATTTATTTATTCATTTTTATTTTATGTATCTGAGTGTTTTTCCCGTACACTCATGTCTTGCAATGCCTGCAGAGGCCAAAAGAGGGCATCAAAATCCCCTGGAACTGGAGCTACGGACAATTGTTAGCCACCATGTGGATGCTGGGAACTGAACCCAGGTTCTCTGCAAGCCAGTGCTCTTAACCACTGAGCCATCTCTCCACTATTTAAGGCATTCCTATCAGAGGAGGTCCCATTCATTTAACCTCAATTACCTCCTAAAGTTCTTGCCTCCAAATACCCGAGAGGGCAGAGCATATGAATATGGCATCAAGCTGGACACAATTCACAGCATATCAATTTCAATGCATTCTATGAAGATATCTATAATCTACAAACATGGATAAAGTTCTAATACATTTGACCTAAAAATATTTACAGCAATGCTTTTCTCTGTGCAGTAGACATGAACTGATTCATTTCCACAATCAGTGTTCATTGCCTGTTTAGCATCCTGCTGTTAAGACAGATGGTGAATGTTAACAGATCTGTGGGAACAGGTCCCTTCCTCCTCAGCGGTAGGTCACATAGGCCACACTCCCAATAATAGAGCAGGGTACCCTCAGTTATGATAAAAGAAATGTAATCACAGCACAATGCTCCTTGAAAACACCAGCTGAATTCACTGCTGCAATCTTAACAGACAACAAAATCCACTGAGCATCACAAGGAAGGAGATTAAAGGTAAAATGGAAAAGGTAACCTACCCAAAGTCATGAGCCTGTGGTCAGAGGTGGACGCAGAGAGCTCAGGCATGGGTGCCTCCACACAAGGCAGCCCACAGGCTCCTCCTGACTTCCTTTATGCCTCCAGACAGATGGACTGGGGAAGGAAGGCATTATGAAAGGACACTCACGATAATCAAGAACCAGCCTCAACTTTCCCAATGGCCTCAAGCTCATGAGCATGACACCATTTCTCACATATGACTTCTACCTGCCTCCATTACACGCATCACTGCCCCAAATACATAGGCAAACACATGTGACACGCATCACTGCCCCAAATACATAGGCAAACATGTGAGCAAGATCCGCAGCTTTTAGTGCTCAAAGAGAACGCTGTTTTCTATTCTGTTCTCTGACTGTCAATAAATGGCTGTTAAATGAGTTATAGGTCCAAGGATTTTCATAGCCACTGGGTATTCTTTAATTAGGAAAGGATCATTTAGCCTAGGAAGGTTCAAGCAGTCAGAGAAAATTCTATGGTGCTAATAAGGACTAAGGACACAATGAAGATATTTAGCAAACATTATGAAAGAAAAACCATTAAATATTCCAAAGTTTTAAGGTGGTAAGGACAAGTTTTTAAATTTACAATACATTTAAGAGTTGCATTATCCCAAATATGTCACACAAAAAATTGAAGGGCCTAAGGGAATGGCTCACAGTAAAGGAGGACCCAAGTTCAATCTCCAGAACTCATGAAAAAAATGCCCTGAAATCCCAGTGTTGGGCAGGCAGAGCTAGAAGGACCTGGGGGAGGGAACTTACTGCCCAGACAGTCTTACCTGATTGGTGAGCTCTAGGCCAACAAGAGAAGCTGTCTCAAACAAGGCAGAGTGTTTCAGGGGATGATACCCAAGGGTTTCCTCTGGCTTCCACATACAAGCAGATATGTGTGCATGGCACTCAAATAAATAAATAAATAAATAAATAAATAAATAAATAAATAAATAAATAAATAGAGAAAACTTTCTCCCCCTTGTAACTTCAAGCAGTTTGCCTTTTCAAAATATTTCTTTAATTTTATTTTATGTGTATGAGTGTTTTGCCTGCATGTATGTAAGTACACCACATGTGTACAGTATATCTGCAGGCCACAAGAAGGTAATGGATTCCCTAAAACTGTGGTTAATTATGGTTGTTAGCTGCCATGTGGGTACTGGTAATCGAACTCAGAGTAGCCAGTGTTCTTAACCACTGAGCTACCTCTCCAGCCCCCCAGTTTGCCTTTGTATTGCTCTCTAGTATTCAGCTGCTATCAAGGTTATAACTGAACAACTTCTTCCTCATTGGTTATAATCAGCAAAAACAGAGTGTGTCACAGAATAATACAATAGGTCTTTAATTCTTCTACAATCACAGTAAGGAATAAAATATGACATTGCTAGCTATGTGTAAAATAAGAGTTTTCTGGACAAGGCAAAGTGGAATTTGTAACATTGCATCTCAGCTCAAGGGTCCCTTTCTCAACAAAGGTCTGGACTGAGCTACACCTTGCTGCCTGCAGACAGCCGCAGTTCCGTGTTTCTCTGGTAGTGGGCTGATGATGGAGCAGAATGGAGGATGGAGGGCTTCCAGATGTTGGGCAGCAGTTTCAGCCTTCTCTGAGTATTCCCCATAATCCCCCCTCCCAAGGTCCCAGGTTGTGTGTGGCAGTGGCTTTGCCACTGTGTTGGGCTTATACTAGGGACAGGGCAGGTCTCTATCATTTGCAGATTCTGATTCTGCATCAGAGGACTGATTCCCTAGCATAGATTTTCCACCTCTCCTGGGGCCAGATATGGTCTTGTCTCACACGTTTGTGGGCCCCAGGCCTTGATGCAGGTCCTCTCCCATTCCCAAGTACCAAGAGGTTTTCCATCATTTTTCTATTTGTCCTACAGCCCCAGTGTACCTTAACCTGTGCCCTACAGAAAATGTAAATCACCTAATTGAACTTCTAAAGATAAAAATCATAGTCTGGGAAGGAAAAAAAAAAAACCACTTATTTTAATAACTAAACTGATATAATTCTCAAATGAAAACTATATAATTGTATTTCATTATGTAAATTCAGAGCTTGAGAGTTGGCTCAGCAGTTAAGAGCACTAGCTGATCATGGGGCTGGAGAGATGGCCTAGCGGTTAAGAGCGCCGACTGCTCTTATAGAGGACCCGGGTTCAATCCCCAGCACCCACATGGCGGCCGAGAACCGTCTGAAACTCCAATTCCAGGAGAACTCCAGTTCCAGGGGAATCCGACACCCTCTTCTGACCTCCGCGGCACTGCACGACACGGGTGCACACACTTGCATGCAGACAGCACATTCATGCACATACAGAAATTTAAAAAATTAAAAAAAAAAAAGAGCACTAGCCGATCTTGCAGAGGACCAGGGTTCTATTTCCAGCAACCACATGGCAGCTAACAACTGTCCTAACTCCAGTTCCAGGGGATCTTCTGACCTCTGCAGGCATTGTACAACACAGGTGTACTTACACACATGCAGGCGATACGCTCATCACATAAAATAAAAATAATAAATATTTTTAAAAGAATGTAAATTCATAATTCTATATGTCTACTATAATTTTTTAGTATTTTAGTGCCAAAATTGTACTACCAAGCTTCAATAATAATGTGAAAGTTATCACTGTTACTGTGAGTTTGGCATTCAGTCTCTTTCCAAATTATCCAAGCTACAAAGTTTTTCAATGTAAATCATGTTAGTTTTTTAAAATAATACTAATAAAAATGTTAAAAATTTAAAAAGTACAAGGCACTGGGCGTGGTAGCACATGCCTTTAATCCCAGCACAGGCAGATGGAGCTCTGAGTTTAAGGCCAGCCTGGTCTACATAGTGAGTTCCAGGCCAGCTGCGGCTAAAGGGAGACCCTGTCTCAAAAAAAAAAAAAAAATTAATTCAAGGCAAAGAATATTTTAAAAATATCCTTGGGTAGTTAGAGGTACCAGAGGGTGAGGTACAATGAATGATCTCTTGGGCCTAGGAGTTTGAAACCAGCCTAGCAGCCTGAGCCCAATTAAAAAAATTAAAGGGAGCCGGGCATGGTGGTGCATGCCTTTAATCCCAGCACTCAGGAAGCAGAGTCAGGTGGATCTTTGTAAGTTCAAGGCCAGCCTGGTCTACACAGTGAGTTCCAGGCCAGCTGGGACTAAAGGGAGACCATGTCTCAAAAAGACCAAAATAAATAATAAATAAATAAACAAACAAATAAGGAGGGGGCACTAGAGAGATGGCTCAGTGGTTAAGAACACTTGCTGCTCTTGTAAAGGACACAGGTTCTATTTCCCACGTCTGTCAGATGACTCACGACCACCTGTAACTCCCGCTCCTGAGAATCTAACGCCTCTTCTGGGCTCCTGGGGCACGTTCACTCACATGGCACACATTCACAGGGATGCATACACATAAATAAAAATAAATCTTTTTAATTATTATTTTTACTTCTTATGTGTATGAGTGTACTGTCTGCATGCAGGTAGGTACACCCGTGTCCTGCAGTGCTTCAGAGGTCAGAAGAGGGCATCAGATTCCCCTGGAACTGGAGTTAAAGATGGTTCTTAGCTGCCATGTGGGTGCTGGGAATTGAACCCAGGTCCTCTGCAAGAGCAGACAGTGCTCTTAACCGCTAGGCCATCTCTCCAGCCCCGAGTAAAAGTTTTAACTAGTGGGGCTGGAGAAATGGCTGAGAACCGTCTTTAACTCCAGTTCCAACACCCTCTTCTGACCTCCGCGGCATTGCACGACATGGGTGCACAGACCTACATGCAGACAGTACATTCATACACATAAAAAAATAAATAAAAGTTAAAAAAAATTTAAAAATACAAATACACATACATGTGACAGAGCCTATGTAACTGTTAGAATTGAGTCCTTTTTGAAATTTAAGCTAAGTTCCCATGTAAGAACTGTAACACACACACACACACACACACACACACACACTCAGGAAAGTACAACTACTCAGAATATGAGAAGAAATTTCTTTCAGGGCTGACCATAAAGTGAATACCAAAACAAAACAAAACACAGAAAAAAACAATGGCAACAATACCTCACAATTAGCACTTACGTACACCCAGACAGTGTCCTAAGTGCCTTAGACATTTTTAGTGTTTAATATCGCTATGAGGTAAGAGCTGGTAAGAGCTGTTTTAATCAGTATTTAACAGACATGAATAAGGAACAGTATGACTGAGCAAATTACCCACAGTTACACAGCAAGTTATACAATTAGGTTTCAAGCACCAAAGGCTGGTTCCAGAATTTTACACTCGTTTGGGTGTGTGTGTGTGTGTGTGTGTGTGTGTGTGTGTGTGTGTGTGTTAGAGAGAGTGTATTGCCTGGATGTATATAAGTGTACCCATGTCATGCAATGTCTGTGGAAGACAGAAGAGGGTGCCAGATTCCCCTGGAACTGGAGTTATATATGATTGTTAGCTGTCATGTGGGTATTGGGAGTTGAACCCAGGTCCTCTGCAAGAGCAGCCAGTGCTCTTAACTCCTGAGCCATCTATCTCTCCAGCCTCAGAATCACACTTTAAGATTTTTTTTGGGGGGGGGTCTTTTTGAGACAGGGTCTCCCTGTAGCCCCAGCTGGCCTATAACTCACTATGTAGACCAGGCTAACCTTGAGCTCACAGAGATCCGCCTGCTTCTGCCTCCCAAGTGCTGGTATTAAAGGCATGCACCACCACACCCAGCTAAGAATTATTTTTATTTATGTGTATGTATATCTGTGTGTAAGGGCATGTGCATGTGGGAACCCATAAAGGCCAGAAGAGGGCAATGTAGCTCTGGAACTGCAGTTACAAGGAGTTGGGAACTACCTGACATGGGTGCAGAGAACCAAAATTAGGTCTTCTGGAAGAGTGGCAAGCATTCTTAACTACTGAGCCATCTCTCCAGAACTACACTCTTAATCCCTAGATTTCAGTGTCTCTCACTGACCCCAAAACAAAGGAGTATTGTACCCACCCATCCTATTCTATCACTGTCATAGGATATCTCTCATGATGCACCTTGGTATAGGACACGACAAAAACACAAAGCTTAACTCAGAAGAAGAAATTCCACTGAGGCCAAAATATAGGCACATGGCTCTCTAGCTGATGGGCAGACACTGCGGATATTTACTCTCTAGAACGGGTGGCCTCAAGGCCTGAGCCTCTCACCACCATAAACAGAATATTCCCCCCAACAAGCATGGCATGTGCTGAGTGCTTAGGGTAAGGCAATGCTCTCTGACTGTAGGTGAGGTTCAAATCGTACCTGTGACACTTATGACAGAGCCACAAGCTGGAGTCACCACCAAGGCTGCAGGTAGGGCAGACACCCCACCTCCACCCCCAACCAAGGCCAGAGACCCTGACAAGGGCCCATATCTGTCTGAGGACTAAGCCAGTCTACCTTTGCCTGGAGGCGACTCCAGGGAGGGACACTGGCTTTGGTCTCAAGTCAAAGGTCAGTAAGCTCCTGAAATGGCACAGGATAGGTCTCAATAAAGGCGAGGTGAATAACAGCCAAAGACAGTTTCATTAACTACCAACCATGACCAAGCAAACCCAGAGAACATTCAGCCTTGAACCCTAAGACTTCCAGGTGCAGCTCTAAGATAAAGAGGTTGAAAAGTCTAACCCTACAAAGCTGAATGGTCTACAGGGTAGGAGAGATTTCTAAAGATGAGCTGGCTTCCGTCGGGGGAAAAATATATTTTCTTTGGCTTAAGAGTGATTATAAACTAGCCTCTCAAGGCTTCTCCAAATAGAGGACCATAAAACCACTTCAGAATTCACCCCCAGGCAGCTCCTTCTTTAAAAGCCTATCCCCTGGCCTAGGGGTTAAGAGCGCCGACTGCTCTTGCAGAGGACCCGGGTTCGATCCCCAGCACCCACATGGTGGCAGAGAACCATCTGAAACTCCAATTCCAGGAGAACTCCAGTTCCAGGGGAATCCGAGACCCTCTTCTGACCTCCGCGGCATTGTGCGACACGGGTCCACAGACCTGCATGCATTCATCCACATACAGAAATAAATAAAAAATTAATTAAAAAAAATTTTTTAAGCCTATCCTCATGCTCTGAAGTATCCTGTTATTCCTTTCTTGAGCACGTTTCTCTCTATTTTTAATAAAACATCAACTCTGCTTCAAAAAAAAGGAGGGTGGGCTCAGTGGATAAAGGAGCTTGCCACCAAGCCTAGGGACCTGAGTTTGATACCCAGGACTCACATGGTGAAAAGAGAGAAATGACTCACCCAAACTGTCCTCTAACCTCCACATGTGTGTGGCACTAGCAAACCCCCCAAATAACCCACTCCCATCTCCAATAAATAAATAAATAAATAAATAAATAAATAAATAAATAAATGTCATTTTAAACAACAACAAAGAATTCACTCATTAACTGAATACTGATTGTGACACAGTTCTCTAGTTACTACATTTAGAGCAATAAATACGACAGGCAAAAAGTCCAGCCATCATGAATCTTACTCTTGCAGTAGAGTGTACTATAAGACATGTACAAGCAATATTGCTTATGCATATGAAGAATAACTTGACTGATTACTATTACTATGTTATTCTCCTGGACTAGGGGTATGTCGGGTAGAGAGCAATATTGTAAGGAAACTACAGGCCTACAGAAAGGGCTTCCTGAGGCACTATGGGGTAACATGAGGCGTTGGCAAGAGCCTTCTGAGGAGGAAGATCTGAACAAAGACCTGGAGGAGCCCAGTTAAGAGCCATGCAATGCCTGAGTGGCGATGTCCCAGAGAGGGACCAGTAAGCCAGCCTCAGTGGCCAGAGTGAGGTGAAGAATGAGAAGGGCAGGGACGGAGCAAACAGGTAGAGTGGAGGAAGAGTGGACTAGTGGGTGGTACAGGAAACCAATGTGGAGAAGGCCCTGCGCTACCCGAGGGTCCTGGGCAGAGAAGTGACCCCTCTGCCTTTCTTCCCAAAGGCTGACTCTGCCTACTATGTGGAGAGGACCAAGGGACACAGACAGAAGCCAGAAAGCCAAGGAGAGTTTCCATCCAGCTGTGTCTTGACAGACATCAGCAGCCCACATGGTAAATCAAAGCAGTGTATCAGAAACCCAGGCCCAGAACTCTGACAAAGCAGGTTACTATTCGCTTGTGTAATCAAAGAGAAAAGAAAAACAGGTGGAGCCTCTTCAAGTCAGGTTAATAAAAGATAAGTCTGTCTGGCCCTGAGGAGCACAAGCCTGCAGCATAGGGGGAGCACTACCCTGAATGGCCCAACTAGGTCCTAGGCTGCTGGCTGTGGGTACACTAATGGAACAGAGCATAGCAGTCCTCCCAGTCTCCGACATTGGTTATTCCCCAAAGCATATTCCAAAACACATCACAGCTTAAAATATTTAACAGTTAATATAGCACCACTTAAACCCCCTACAAATATAACACTGACTTCCAGACTGCAGCTGGCATCTCAGATGATGCTCTCCTTTCTTCCTCCGGAGAATTTCCAGTGCTAATCACATAAACCCCTCCACAAAACACATTCTCTGCCCGGTCGTCTGTGAGGACCCCATCCAATCCCAAGGTACATATGGCATGCCAACACCCCCTCCTCAGGCTCAGATGGCAGCTTCGCCACCAGAAAGGGTTCCCGCCTCACCCTACCAAGTCACTGCCAGCAAGATTCCCACACAGAAATTCCCACACATATTTGTCCCCACTCGTTTTGACAAAAATTGTGGTAAGAACAGAAGGCAAAATGGCAAGGCGTCCTGAAGGAGGAGGAGACCAGTATGTGGCATCCTCGCAAGCCTGGTACAGATTAGAAGGTCATCAGGAGGCACACCCATCTGTGACCTGACTCCTCTTCAAGCACGGACAGAACACAGACACACCTGCTCAAACTCAGCTTCCTCTCATGACCCTGCGCCCAAAAGCATTAGAGTTGAATTTTAAGAAAATATGACTCCCATTGTTACAGCTTTCTTTCATGCTCCCTTTAGATTCCTCTCCCTGAATAAAAAGGCTGACCACAAGCTATTTGCAAGGAAAACCTAGCCAAGTAAAGGGCTCAGATATAAAGGGACAGAATAACTGACCACCACTAGGAGAGGGGTGGCAGGACTCTCTGAAAAGAGACTTTGCTACCCATCATTGCTGAGACTATACCAAGAGATTGGATCCTTACAAAGCTACCTTAAAGGACTTGTCTGTGATCAAATAACTCACTCCATTTCCTCTATCTGTATGTAGCTTGCATTAATACATGACACCTTCACACATAGACACAGGCACCTCAAGATTTAAACCTAAGACCACTGATCACTCATTTCTACACAGAGACTGTATATACATGGAGTATATGTACATATATATTATATATATATATATACAAGCACAGAAGCATACTGAAATAAATATAGTTACTTTACAATTAAAAACTAGCTTATTCTAACATCATTACACTGCTTGTTAATTATGTGAGGCAACATTTACCAGACAGGAGGAGATCAATAGTTCTGAATCTTCTTTTGTCCAATTGTATGCTGTATATTCAAGGGCAGTATTCTCGCCTTGCTGCTTGCACATGTAAGCACAGTTTCTTTCAAAAACGGTGCGGATGCCTTTGAAGAGAATCACACTAGTAGTGCAACCCATCCCCAAGGTATGGATGTTCAGATTTCTAGCAATCTCTACTCCATTTCCACATCAGCTTCCTTGGCTCTTCAGACACAGGCTCCCACTGTACTGTCTTCATGACAAACAGTTACCGGCACCGGAACAGAAGGGAAGCTTCAAGCTGTCACACTAGAATCCGTTCCTGCCCAACAGCCTAAAAAAAAAAAAAAAAAAATCCAGGCTCCCCGTATAAAACAGGAAGGGTGTATAGTGCAAAAACAACATGACACACCTCAGATGTACCAAGACCTTCAAAGTATCTTTTTTTCTCCCCAGTGGACAGCTTCCCTGTTAAAACAGAGAATAGCTGTGCAGGAGATTTAGATGGGGTTGTTGGGAAAGTGCCGGCTCCTGTGATTTGCCTGGGATTGTTCTGAATCTCAGAACCTGCCCAAAATGAAAAAGACAGTGTCAGACAGCCACACTGCTGCAGATGCTGCTGCTGAAGGCACAAAGGATGCTCATCTCCTGCAAGAAATCACTCTCCCAGAATGCTTCGCCAGCATCTCTATTAGCAAACATCTCTTTCCTTGACCTAAATATGCCGTTTGTTTAATCCTGCATCAACCATCAACGAGGAGCTAGAGAAGCAAAAAGGAGGAAAGAAAGTCCAAAATGCTGATATGACTGCTGCTATGGAAACACGTGTAAGCACACTTCAAACAACCTTTTACGTGTATGGATAACAGCCTGCTGGCAGCAAAGCACAAGGGAACATAGCATCGCTGTGTGATCCTGACTTCTGCTCACCTCCGCTCTTTGCTAGAGAGGGATAAGTGAGTTTATGCTACTTAAAAGGATTCCTACATCTCTAGTTCCCAAAGATGCCAATGAGAGCACAGGCTGAGAGCAACCCCACCTGGCTGGAAACACATGCCTATGAGGCAGCATTGTAGATGTGGAAGTTGCATTCATAGCTGTCATGATGAATATTTTTGATCCACAACTAATTCAGTCCCTACCAATGTAGACTAAACTCAGTATTACTATATTGCCCTTGAAATAGCTAATAGGCAAGTTTGCTCTTGATATAATACTGATTCTTGCCATTTTCCTTTCTTAAAAAATTAAAGACTAGCTGGATGTGGTGGCACATATGTTTAATCCCAGCATTCAGGAGGTACAGGCAGGTGAATCTCTGTGAGATTGAGGCCAACCTGCTCTACATAGTGAGTTCCAGGCCAGCTGGGGCTACAGTGAGATACTGTTCCAAAAAACAACAAAAAGACTATCTAAAAAGACAATGTATACTTGTCAGGAAAGCTCTCTCACTTACAAGGGCTGTCATTCTGTTAAGGGCTGCAATGATGTTATTGCTTATATCCTAAGGCAACAGACAGTTCTTTTTATCTATAGATTTCCAAGCTGGACTGAACTAAAACAACTGGGCACCTGGGGGAGGTAACAGAAAGCCATGCCATGGATTTAAAACTGTGAGCATCATCTGTCATTCAATCCCCAAATAACTGGTTTGTATGGCTAGTTTAGCCATTAGACTCCACAGAAAGCAAAACTCTAGCCTTATTCTCTCTTTGAAAAAAATTATATCATTCTTTTAACTATTTTTATGTATATCAGTGTTTGCCTGAATGTATTTCAGTGTACCACGTGTGTGTGACACCTACAGAAGCCAGAAGAGGGCATCAGATCCCCTGGAACTGGAGTGAGGAATGGTTGACAGTTGCCATGTGGAGGTTGGGAACTGAACCAGGTCCTCCATGTCCTCTGTGAGAGCAACTCTAAACAGCAGAGCCATCTCTCGAGCTCGTTCTCTTCAGCATTCTTATGCAAAGTGTTATCAAACAGCCATGCACAGAGATCAACAAAAGAGATCAAGGAGGTGGAGACACTGAACACTTGCACAAAACAAGAGCTCTATAGAGTCTAGGCCAGCACTCCAATTCCAAGGGGTAATTCTCTTAAAAGAAAACTCTGGAGGCTGAGGAAATGGCTCCAAATAAGAGCACGTGCAAAGCAACTATAAGGACCAGTGTTTGGATACTCAGAGCCCACAAAAAAGCTGAGCAGGCATAGTGGCTGCCTAAAATCTCAGCACTAAGGAGGCAGAGGCAGAGGATCCCCAGGGTGAGCTGGCTAGCTAGACCAGCCAAATCAGTGAGCTCTGGGTTCAGTGAGGGAGAAGATACTTGGTATTAAGCTATGAACTCTACATTCACACATGTGCACCCACACATATGCAAACACTCACATACACAGGAATACTGAGAGAGGGGGAGAGAGAGAGAGAGAGAGAGAGAGAGAGAGAGAGAGAGAGAGAGATTGTAAGATTAAAGAATGCATTCACCATCTAACAATGGAAGATTCAAGCCCTGGTAAGACTTACAAAGGGAATGTTGGGGATTCTAATAAAACACTGAGCACTGGGCAAAACTGCCTAGAGAATTCAGAAAAATCTCTCAGTTACTCTGTCTATTGCATACTCAGTATAGAGATACCAAGAAATTTTAGATGCCCTAGGTGCAGAAGCCAGTTTGGAAAAAAAACGAAAATTATGTTTAAAATTTTTAATGGATTATTAATTATAAACATGCAAATTTTATGCTGTTCACATATTCTGTTCTGTTTGATTTCCTTTTTAAATCCCGTGTTAATAGTCAGGCATGGTGGTACATGCCTATAATCCCAATATGCAGGAGGATCTGGAGTTTGAGACTCCCCCTAATTAAAGATGTGAGAGTCAATATCATCTCCAAATCAAAGTTTCATCCTTCGGTGGTTGTGCTGGCTGCCGGGAGATACTACCATCTCTTCATGTCCTTTGATGAAGCTCATGGGAATTACACTTGTAGATCCATTCAAGATTATTCTTATACAGAAAAATTAGTGAAGCCAAGTCAGTGAATATACATTTAGAGTTGTTCATTTGGTTGAGCATCTGTTGTTGGTAGCATGGATATTGACTCTCACATCTTTAAATATCATCTCTAATTTACACAGCATCCAAGAATCATATCCTCCCTTGACTTTTGTTTGAAATCTAGGTTAATGTCTTTCTTTCCTGCTAATACTGATACCTGACCATGCCACCACTACCTCACCTTCTAGTATAATAAACTCACATGGCACAGACACAGTAAGGTACCATTCTGTCATTAAAAAAAAAAAAAAGGAACACTCCTATGTCTTGGAGACTGCTACTGTAGGAGTTTAATAATCATCTGAATAGTCCTTTAGTCACGCGTGGCCCACATCCACATGCTGTTCTTCCCTCCTTGTATTTTCCAAGGCTGTCTCCTGCCTTCAGGCAGACAATCTCTTGGCTTAGCTCTGGCAGGGAGGGGGGAGGGGACCGCGAGAGGGTTACCCAATGGAATAGAAAGACAAGGAAAGATAAGGACAGATATACAGACATGGACTCAGAGAGAGCCGGGGAGAATAGAGTCTCTCCTTTATTTATGCCAGCAGTGTGTTTATATACCAAAGGTTTCTGTGCTCTGGGCAAGGGAAGTGGGGGGCAGGCGGAAGGGAGGGGCAAGCCACCTTGGCTCTAATTGGGGGGCTGCAGAGCTCCTGTTTGTGCAACAGGTAACTAGAGGTGGGACATTTTGCTCAATGCCTCAAGGGAAGGGGACATCGGGTCCTGGAACTTTGCAGAGATAGGCGAAGCAAGAAAACATTGTAATATCCTGAACCTTCAGGAGCTACAGATAACTCACAGAGGCAACTGAATGCCTACAGAGATATCAGATAACTCTCCTCAGAGGTCTTACAGAACAGGTCTTACAAGTTCTTGCCTCAAGCCACGCAAAGTTTAATTCCTACATGCTACCAATTTTTTCTTCTATCCCCTTCAAAGTTTCAGGTTTCACGTTGAGGTCTTTGATCCATTTGAAGTTGATTTTTGTACAGGGTGAGAGGTAGGGGTTTATTTTTGTTCTTCTACATATGGTGATCCAGTTTTGCCAGGACCATTTGCTGAAGATGCTATCTTTCCTCCAATTAGCTTTTTTGGCCCCTTTACCGAATATGAGGTGGCTAAAATTGTATGAGCTCAAGTTAGGATCTTCAATTTTGTTCCATTGGTCAACAGGTCTGTTTTTGTGCCAGTACCAGGCTGTCTTTATGACTATAGCCCTGTAGTATAGCTTGAAATCTGGTAAGATGATCCCTCCTAAGTGGCATTTTTTGCTCAGGGCTGCTTTAGATATTTGGGGTCTTTTGTCTTTCCATATGAATTTAAGGATTTTTTTTTCCCAAGTCTGTGAAGAAACTCATGGGGATTTTAATTGGGATTGCATTGAATCTGTATATCAATTTGGGTAGAATAGACATTTTTACTATATTAATTTTTCCGATCCATGAGCATTGTTGTTGTTGTTATTTATTTATTTATTTATTTATTTATTTATTTATTTATTTAGTCTTTTTAAGACAGGGTCTCCCTTTAGCCCCAGCTGGCCTGGAACTCACTATGTAGACCAAGCTGGACTTAAACTCACAGAGTTGTGCCTCAGGAAAAGACTTTCTAAATCAAACAGCAGCTGCACAGGAAATAAGGTCAACAGGTGACAACTGGGACCTCATCAAACTCAAAAAGCTTCTGTACATCAAAAGAAACAATCAAGGAAATGAAGAGAAAACCCACAGAGTGTGAGGAAATCTTCACCACTGATACATCTGACAAAACATTAACATCCAGAATATATAAACTACACAAAAAGAAGAAAACAAATGAGTCACTCAAAAGATGGAGTAAAGAGCTGAGCATAGACTTCACCAGTGAAGAAGTAAAGAAGGCTGAGAGACTTTTTTTTTTTTTTTGGCTGAGAAACATCTTTAAAAAGTGTTCAACATTGTTAATAATTCAGGAAATGCAAATTAAAACCACTCTAAGAAGTCAGGCATGGTGGCTCACGCCTGTAATCCCAGCACTCAGGAGGCAGAAGCAGGCAGATCTTTGTGAGTTCAAAGCCAGCCTGGTCTACAGAGCGAGCTACAGGCCAGCTGGGACTAAAGGGAGACTCTGGCTCAAAAAGACCAACAAAACAAAACAAAACACTCTAAGATATCATCTCACTCCAATAAGACTGGCTAAGATCAAGAAAACAAAAGAGTAAGATCAAGAAAACATAAATGCTGGAGTGGTTTATAGGGAAAGGGAAACACTCATCCACTGCTGGTGGGAATGTAAACTCGTACAGCCACTATGGAAAGCAGTGTGGAGAACCCTTAAAAGACTCAAAATGAGCCTACCACCTGATTCAGCCATACCCCTCCTGGGTATATACCCACAAGACTCATCCTACTGCAAAGATACATGCACATCTATGTTTACTGCAGCTCTTCACAATAGCAAAGAGTTGGAACCAACCCAAATGTCCATCAACTGACAAGTAGATAACAAAAATGTGGTACATCTACACAATGGAGTTGTATGCAGCGGTAAAGAAAGGTGACATCATGAACTTTGCAGGTAAATGGATGGAACTTGAAGTCATTATGCTAAGTGAAGTAACACAGTCCCAAAGAAACAAATGGGGAATCGTTTCCCTCATTTGTGGATGCTAGTACCAAATCCCCCAACTGAAAGACAAGCTGACCAACATTATTGTTATATTTCTTTCTAGCTGAAAGCAACTGTGATGTTATAATGTGAATCTCTTAATGAGCCCTGGAATTAACTTACAACTTACTTTCAGACATGGTAATTAATGTATATGGGCGGAAGGAATATATTCATATTTTAGAGTAATATAAAATTAAAGAAAAAAATGTGAACCAAAAAAATAAAAAAGAAACAGAGGGAGCTGGAAAGATGCCTTAAAGGTTAAGAGTGCTGGCTGCTCTTGTAGAAGACTAGGGCTCAGTTCCCAGCACCCACGACACAGCTAACAACCATCCATAACTCCAGTTCCAGGAAATCCAATCCCCTCTTCTGACCTCCATGGGTATTACATGCACCTGGTGCACTTACATATGTGGAGGCAAACACTCATACACATAAAATAAAAACAAATAATTTTTAAAGGGAACTCACATAGTGTGAGCCCATTTAAATGAAATACACCAAACGAACAAATCCACGGAGATGTAAAATAGAGCTGAGTGTGGTGACTCATACCACTTCACTGTTTATGGTGTTTGAAGCTGAGAGTTTTAGAGCCTTACTCCTTCTGCCCCCCTCTGAACAAGCTGATAGGAAAATCTAGGTGGATCTTTCTTTTGACATCAATAAATTCAAATGACTTAAGGGAACCCTAATCCCATGTATCCTCTCCGCAAAATCATAAGCCAGGAGTATCCTTTCTTGCCCTCACATCTATCCTAGGAACCGTTTGGGAGCTGCCTTGTCATACTCATTAATATCACATTTTGTGCGTAACAAACCTTTTCTTGCCCTCTTGGGGGAGCTAATGTACTATTATTAGCTCTGATGTCAAAGGAAAAAGAAAAAGAATTTGTGAGTATGGTTGGGAGTATTCACTCTGTTAATGTAGAGTGGGTCCGCAAGCTATCTGGTTCAAAGCAGGTAAGAGGTGAAAATGTTACAAGCACAAGGAGTATCTGTTGTTCCACACTTCACAAGGAATTCCTTGTATCATCTTTCCTGAATGCTGCTCTAGTCCCATATCTTCAGAACAGACTAATGGCATGCTAAGGGACTCCAGGACCAACAAGCCACCAGAAAGCTGTATCAACAGTAAGTTCAGGTTGTGATCCATTGGCCTACTCAGCGGTCACAACAAACTTGACCGTGCAGTCGGGGACCACAGCGGCAGACTCCAAGCTCAGAGCCTCTCCGGCTGGTGCTGCTGCTCTCCCTCCTGCAGCTCTCTTCTTGCCAACCAGCTTTCTGTTTTAAATGTCTTCTAAAAGTCAAATTTGTTTGTCTGGTAGATTTCCTTATTACTTACTATCCTGGGAAATGTAGATAAAGAATCTGAAGTAATACCTAGAAAAATCTTGAAGTATAAAATAAAATGAGTGCAAGCCAGGAGTGGTGGTGCACACCTTTAATCCTAGCACTTGGGAGACAGAGGCAGGTGGATCTCTGTGAGTTCAAGGCCAGCCTGGTCTACAGATCGACTTCCAGGCCAGCTGGGGCTACAGGGAGACCCTGTCTCTAAAAGACCAAAAAAAATAAATAAATAAAAAATAAAAAAATAAAATGAGTGCATTTCAGAGATGTCTTCTACTTAGATCAGACCTAGGGTCTACCTTTGAGGTTAAGGCAGGAGATAGAATTCTCTCCTGTCTTTTTTTGGGGGGGGGGTGGAAGATGAGTGTATCGCATGAGGATAATACATCATACATGCCAGATACATCTCACAAAACCTAAGTAAATAGAACCTGGATGGAATTCAATCTAATATGCCATTCATTCTACTTATGTGCCATTACAAGTGAAGCCACTGGGAGGGTTTTCTCTCCATCTCTGACAGACCATATCCTAAGAAGCAATTCAGTGAATTCTGCAAAGCAAGGAAACCTTTTACATAAACAGGGCTCTCTATGTCTCATTCATTTAATGGTCAATCAGTATCATCAAATATAAATAAAGTGTAAACACAGGACAAAGTATCCTATACCACATGGCCTTTCTTCCTCTTTTGGCCTGAATTAACTTTTTTTTTTTTTTTTTTGAGACAATGTCTCCCCACAGTCCCAGCTGTCCTGGAACTCACTTTGTAGAGCAGGCTGGCCTTGAACTCACAGAGACCTGCCTGCCTCTGCCTCCCTAGGGCTGGGATTAAAGGCCTGCACCACCACGCCTGGCCCTGAATTAACTTTTTATCTGCAGTGCTGGGGACTAGAGCCATGTACATACCAAGCAAGTGTTCATCCCTGGTACAAAGACTAAAATTGGGGCAATTACTCTGAAGCTACAAACATCTTTTACACAAAATTCAAAGATAAAAGATTATCAAATCTAATTTATTCCAATTATTTCTCTTGATAAAATGATCAAATCAAGGAAATAGGGGTGCATGAAAAGGGAGTTAAGATTGGTAATGAAAGAAAGACTAGAGGTTTAAACAAGGAACACCCTGTAAAAGGTTTCTTTTAAACAAAAGAAATTCAAGCAGGGCATGTATGGTAGCCTACACCCACAATCTCAGCACCTGGGAGGCAAAGGAAGGAGAAGTTTCAGCCCATGCTGATATACATAGCAAGTACCAGCCCAGCCTGGGCTATAGAGTGAGACTCTACCTCAAAATAAATAAATAAATAAATAAATAAATAAATAAATATTAAATAAGAACCTTCAAAAAGAAAAGTGTGTGAACTTGCTTAGCACTGTGTATTTCAGGAGCATAGACCTCAAGATTTAAGCTTTTATCAAATATTTAATACTTCAGATCTATGAAATATTATTCAGTCTTAAAATGAATAAGTCAGACTTTTGAAAACTGTCTCTTAAACAACATGGATAAAATTTTTACAATGAAAGAAATTCTGAATAGGATGCAACACTGATGAAATTTGAGGACACTGTGCTGAGTAAAATAAACCCGACACAAGGGAACAAGATTGCATGACTTGGGAGGGCCAATTGGTGCATGCCTTTAATCCCAGCACTGGGAGACAGAGGCAGGCAGATCTCTGTGAGTTCTAGACCAGCCTGGTCTATATAGTGAGACACTATTCAAAAAATAAATAAATAGCAGGGCTGGCAAGATGGCTCAGTGGTTAAGAGAACTGGCTGCTCTTGCAGAGGACCAGGGTTCAATTTCCAGCACCCATATACTATAGAGTGAGACTCTATCTCAATAATTAAATAAATAAATAAATAAATAAATAAATAAATAAATAACTGGAGTTACATAAGTAACTCCAGTCTCAGAGGATCCAATGTCCTCTTCTGATCTCTATAAGCACTGCACAACATAGGCGTACTTACATACCTGCAGGAATTACACTCATACACATAAAATTAAAATAATAAAAATTTTAATTGTATGATTCTACATAGATGAAGCCCCAAGAAGAGCAAAATCTGTAGACAAAAAACAAACAAACAAACAAACAAAAACAGAAAGGTAGTTCCCAGGGATTGCCTAAGGAGAAATGGGGGTTCCTGTTAATAGGTAGAACTTCTGTTTGGGAAAACAAACAATTCTGAGAATAGAGTAGGGCTAGGTATCTGTGATGTGAATGTGCTTAATGTCACTGAACTTCCGTACACTTAAAATGACTAAGATGGCAATTTGGATGCTACATATGTCTTACCACAACCAAAATAAATAAGCGAAGGGAAGACAACTAACTGCGCGTTGCTCTCCCTTCCTTTCTGGAACAAGTGAAGAACAGAGAGGCTGGGAGGGTAACTGTCTTTCCTCCTCTCTCCCACACTGCCTGTGCCCCTCACAAAGGGCAAGTAAGCTGGAGAAACCAGCTTCACAGTGTTACTTTCCTCTTTCCTTCTTCCCCTGGTACTAGCATTCTAGGGAAAGCTCTCTGAACAAGCATCATTGTAGAAAAAAAGGTAGATGAGCTTTAAATTATGACTCAGACAATTTCTACTATTTTCATTGAGAACTATAAAGAATGAAGCAAGAGAGTCACACGGGTCAATTAACCCCTCAGCTCTGGAAGATGCTGGGAGCAGGCAGACCAGTTACTGTTATGGGAGGTCATGCAGCAAAAACCATGGCTTCTGAGGGAAGCTCAGTTCTTTGAAGAGAAAACAATAAATCCATAAATGCTGATCTACGTCAACTAGAAGATGCTGCCAAAAGAGCGCTGGCTTCGGTTCCTCCCTGAACACATCTAAAAGAGAGGGAGGTGCCCGGAGAGGGAGGCTGGCCACACAGAGGATGGCAGCCAGGCAGGAAGACCAAGGATCCAGCTGTAGAGAGACTGAATGGACAACAAGGAAACGGCAAACTCTCAGGGGGATAATGAAATCGGCACTCACACTGACCTCTTCTTGGCCTTCGCCAGTCTCTCAAAAGGAAATTTCCCTTCCAGGCAGACCTCTGGAAAGGTCATACAATAGCAGAACACACTGAACTTGAACAAAAAGAGAGGTGTGCAGTGTAAGACACATGTAAATGCCCCTGAAACAGTTTATGTGCACACAGAGAGTTGTGGCTGTTGAAAAGTTGTTCTGGGGGCTGGAGACTTGGCTCAGTGGTTAAGAGCACCGACTGCTCTTGCAGAGGACCTGGGTTCGATTCCCAGCACCCACATGGCGGCTAAGAACCGTCTTGAACTCCAGTTCCAGGGGAATCTGACACCCTGTTCTGACCTTCTTCAGCATTGCACAACACGGGTGCACCTACTTACATGCAGACAGTACACTCATACACACTTAAAAAAAAAAAAAAAAGTTCTGACAATGGCAAAGAGAGAGACTAAACTTCATACTCTTCAGGTACTTGTATTTTTTAAGTAGCTGGCTATCTTAAGTCTTTTACTGTCATTGTGGCGATACGGAAATATTGTCACAACCTATAAGTTTTGTGACCAAACAAAAACATTGGGTTAGTATAAGATTTGTATATGAAATTTGAAAATTACAATTTATTTTTATATTTTTTAATTAGGTTAATCAAAAGGTAGATGGTAAGAACAATAGTAGTTATCCTTGCAAAACATAGGGGGAAATGTAATTTTTCAAAATAGTACTGTATTTATGAAAAGCAGTAAAAAGGCAAAAAATATGTACTTCTCTGCTTTGACTTCTTGTCAGTTCAAAAGGAATTAGCTGTAGCCGGGCGTGGTGGCGCACGCCTTTAATCCTAGCACTCAGGAGGCAGAGGCAGGCAGATCTTTGTGAGTTCAAGGCCAGCCTGATCTACAGAGTGAGTTCCAGGACAGCTGGGGCTATGGGAAACCCTGTCTCGAAAAGACCAAAAAAAAAAAACAAAAAACAAAAAAAAAACAAAAGGAATTAGTTGTGTCCTGTATCTTTGTTAACCAATGCACATAAAATGCTATTCTTTTTTTTATTTTTTTTTTGGTCTTTTTGAGACAGGGTCTCCCTGTAGCCCCAGCTGTCCTGGAACTCGCTCTGTAGACCAGGCTGGCCTTGAACTCACAAAGATCTGCCTGCCTTTGCCTCCCGAGTGCTAGGATTATGCATCACCACACCCGGCTATAAAATTCTATTCTTATTGAGTAAAGTGGCATTCACCTGTAATCCTACCACTTAGGAGGCTAAAGCAGAGGGATCCTTGAGACAACTTTGAGGCCAGCTTGGACTAAGTAGCAAAGTTCTGCCTTAAAAAAAAAAAAAAGTAGGTTTAAATCATTTTTATCTGACTCCAAAGTTTTCTTCTCATAAAGACAAAGACCAAAACTTCAGAGCCTTAATGTGGTAGTTTGAATGAGTGTCCCCCATAGATTTCAAGTGTTTGAACACTGGGCCCCAAGTTCACACTGCTGTTGGGGAGGGCCACAGAACCTTTAGGAGGTGTGGCCAGGCTTCAAGGGCACATAGCCACACCCACTTCCGGTCTGTCCCTCTCTGCTTCCGGTGCCTGCTTGAAGATGCACTTCTCCTAGGGCTGCCTGCCTCCTGCCATGCCCCCACCCCGCCCCCCCGCCCCACCCCCGACTCCAGCTATTATGGACTCTAATCTCTCTGGAATCATAAACCACATAGATTCTTCTTTCTATAAAGTTGTCTTGGTTATAGTGTCTTATCACTACAGGAAAATAACTAGTAACATTCTTTCTCTTTCTGTTTTTTTTGGGTTTTTTTTGGGGGGAGGGGATTGTTGTTATTGTTGTTGGTGTTGTTGGTTGTTTTGTTTGGTTTGGTTTTTGGTCTTTTTGAGACAGGGTCTCCCTTTAGCCCCAGATGGCCTTGAACTCACAGAGATCCATCTGTCTGCCTCCCAAGTGAGGTATGTGCTACCACACCCCGCCTATCTTTGTTTTTAATATAGAGTTTCATGTAGCCCAAGTTGCCCTTGAATCTCCAACCCCTGTAACTTTTTAAAGAATATTATTTCAGTCAAACATTCTGTGATATGTAAGTAGATTTAACTAGGTCAGAGAAGTGGAATAATTTTAGGAGAAACTACCCTATACATAAGACTTGGACAGGTTACAAATACTATCATCCAGACCAAGTAAAACCAGAAAGGAACAAAAAAGGATGGTCAATAAGCAAGTGCAGTCACTGGGGAGTAAAGAAACTGAGAGCCTGTACAGTGCTGGTGGAAATGGAGAACAGCACAGCTGCTCAGAAGCCTTCAAAGACCTTGTTTATATATGGTCAAATAGTTACTGTATGATTGAGCAAGTCGACTCTGACCTAATATCCAAGATATAATAGTCCAGCTCCACACAAAAACTTAACCTGTCTGTTCTTAGCAGCAATATTCACTCACACACACACAAAACCCAACTTGGAAACAACCCAAATGTAATAGTCCTCAGAAAAGCAGTGGTAATTACTGACTGACCCAGATGACCTTTGAAAATGTGCTCAGTGGGGGCTGGAGAGATGGCCTAGCGGTTAACAGCTGGTTAAGAGCACCGACTGCTCTTCCAGAGGACCTGGGTTCGATCCCCAGCACCCACAAGGCAACTGAGAACCATCTTTAACTCCAGTTCCGGGGGAGTCCGACGCCCTCTTCTGACCTCCGCGGCATTGCACAACATGGGTGCACAAACCTACACACAGTACATTCATACACATAAGAAATAAATTAAAGAATTAAAAGCTGGGCATGGTGGCGCACGCCTTTAATCTTAGCACTTGGGAGGCAGAGGCAGGTGGATCTTTGTGAGTTCCAGGCCAGCCTGGTCTACAGAGTGAGTTCCAGGACAGCTGAGGCTACAGGGAGACCCTGTCTCGAAAAGACAAAAAAAAAAAAAAAAAAAAAGAAAAGAAAATTGTGCTCAGTGGAAGAAGCCAGGCACACAAAGGACTCCAATTCACTGTCCAGAATAGGAAAATCCACAGAGAAAGAAAGTAGATTGGGGGCTGGAGAGATGTCTCATCTTGCTGCTCAATCACCAAGAAAAGAGTTCAGATTCCAGCATTCATGTCAGATGGCTCACAAACTCCTGGATCCAACACCTTTTACTGCCCTTCTGTGGAACCAACACATGTGTGCCCATACACTAACACAGAAACACTCAAACACATACAAATAAAAAAAGAAACCTTTGAAAAATGTAAGAGAGTAGATAAATGGTTATAACCTAAACGGGCTGGAGGCTAACAGATAGGAGTCCAGAGTTTCACAGGAGATGGGGAGTGGTAACAAAAAAGGGGTGGGTGGGTTGGGGTGGGGGGAAAAGAAAAGAGAGAAGAAAAAAAAAAAAAAAAGTTCCAGAAATAACTATGGTTATGAACACGTAACTCTGAAATACTGAGTGAATTACATCGTAAAAGAATCATATCCTGGGGCTGGAGGGATGGCCTAGCGGTTAAGAGCGCCGACCGCTCTTGCAGAGGACCCGGGTTCGATCCCCAGCACCCACATGGCGGCTGAGAACCGTCTGCGACTCCGGTTCCAGGAGAACTCCAGTTCCAGGGGAATCCGAGACCCTCTTCTGACCTCCGCGGCATCGCACGACACGGGTGCGCAGACCTGCATGCAGACAATACATTCATACATATAAAAATAAAAATAAATAAATTAAAAAAAAAAAAAAAGAATCATATCCTGATAAATCCTGATAAAGGTGTTAGAAAAACAGGCCATATCAGGAGGTGCCCGCCCCTTTATTTAAAGGCACCTTGCACTTGCTATAGTTATCTTTCCAGAACAAACTGCTCCCTCTAACATAGAACATTCCCCAGAGCACTCCTGGCACTATGTGTGGAAGAACACAGCAGGGTGGTTTTTTGATTGAGAGCCAGTTAAAGCTATTGTCCCTAAAATTTATAGAACACTTAACAGAAGTGTTTTGTGTGGTCAATAACTTTGGCTCCTTCACTATGTAAGGCAAAGTTTGTGCCTAGGTTCCAGGCCATCTATCCCAATTCATTCAAAGAAATTTATTTTGCAGATGTTTTCCCACAAAATTTTCATCTCAGCTTTAGCCACAAGGCTCTCAAAATCCAAGACCAAATACCAGGTGGAGAAAAAGTCAGAAGGGTGGAAAGAGACTAATAAAGGATTAAAAAAAAAAAATCCAAGTCAGAAAATTGGCTATATTTAAGCCAGTCTAGTCATCTGACCAATGTAAGAAAGTTAAATTTCAAACATAAAAGTGTGGTACTAAATCCATTTGTTTACTAGTGTGTCACATGGGAACTAATTCCAGTTACATATCAGGTCCAATGCACAAGATTTAGTCACATGCTCTCAATTAGTTTCACATGGTCTCAATTATCTTCTACCAATTCAAAAAGTTAAGTTTTAGGGGCCATCCCCTTCAGAGTGGCCATCCTTTGAAACAAGTAAGGTTTCCCCAGAAACCCACCTTGTTGCTCAGACCTACTGAAGGATTGTAGCCAACATTGATATCATGGGGCATAAGGCTGGGAACCCACCCCTTGGGGATGAGTTCTAGTGTCTCTTTAAAAGACCAGTAACTTTCTAATTGTCAACCATGGATCACATTAAGAAATTCATCTTAAATTACACAGTAGTAAATGTGTATACAAGTATTCACCTTTACAACATGTGTTACACAGTGACTTGCCATTTCAACTTCTCTAGTTTATTATAGTTCACTGGAAGGAAGCGGACAGGGGCCTGGTCACAGCCCACTAAACTGTTTTCAGAACCACTAATGACTCAAGGCCTACAATTTAAAACCCTTTGCATGTGTCAGTTATTAAATAGCATCTCTCAGGGCTGGAGAGATGGCTCTGCGGTTAAGATGGCCAATTGCTCTTACAGAGGACCCGGGTTCAATTCCCAGCACCCACATGGTGGCTAAAAACCATCTTTAACTCCAGTTCCAGGGGGATCTGACGCCCTCTTCTGACCTCCAAGGCATTGCATGACATGGGTGCACCAACCTACATGCAGACAGTATACTCATATACATAAAAAAAAAAAAAGAGCATCTCTCAGCAGTGGGATACATCACCTCCAACAGCTGGCCCAGTGGACAAAAAGGCATGGCCACAGAAGACACTTGTTTAAAAAATGAAAGAGGGCTGTCTCACGTGGTGCTGTATTTGCTTTGAACCACCTGTCTCCCCAAAGTCAAGGCTCCCTTATTACTTTAATAATTACTTTAATAATCCACTCAAAGAATTGTTGCCTCTTATCCCTGCTTTGTTGAAGCCCTGATTTTAACAGAATATGCCCATTAAAGGGAAATAACCATGTTTTCCATGAATTAAAGGTAGCGTAGTCATTGGGTCTTTGGGGGAGCCTTAAGTCACTAAACCAAGAGGTAAACAAAGATAATTCTGCTATCTGGGAAAACTGAGTTGCTACCTCCCAAAAAATCGGGAGGCCCGTGGATTCCTTTTGCAGGGCATATAAGGATTTCCATTTCCAATCCTAAAAAGTAGCTAAAAACACGGCACAATTGCTGAGAATTCAGACATTCAAATAAAGAACCGGGATCCGGCAAGGCCCTAGCTGGGACATAAGAAAGCTGAAATGAATAAAGGAAAGATACAAATACTACTACTGGGGTGGGCAGCTATGCATATCTCCATGTTTGTGAGGTACAGGTGTACACTAACTTCTCTTTCCTCTTGGACTCTGAACAGTACAATGTAGACACTGTGCAACAGAATAATGAAGCAAAACTGAAACTAAATATAAAGACGAATTAACAAAGCTTTAAAAATGGGTAATAAGACTCTCCCTCAGAGTCATAAGTGACTAATGAGTTTTTGTGAGAGGACTTTGGAGGCAGTGGATGAGAACCTCTCCAATCCCTAAGAAGGATATTTACATTCTGCTAGGGTGAAACATCTTTTTTTTGTTATGTACAAGATCAAATATGTTTAGAAGGGCGGTCAAAATGCTGAGGACTTAAAGGGCCCAGCTGTGCTGTGTGGTAAACTACTGTCACAGCTCCAGCCCCACCCTTCCAAACACAGCTTTGTGGTGCTGGGCTAGGACTTGGAAAACTTGTGTCCATTTCACTAGCTGGCTGGGAGGGGGTGGAGGTCGGGGGACACAAAGCTACCAGGAGATACCAGGAGAGACTCCAAAGCTTGCTCCTTCCCCAATAGTTCCTGCTGGTGTTGGAGTCTCAATGTCACAGGGGTGTAACAGTTTCTTTTGCTGCTATAGCTGAATCAGGGTTGGAGGTTTTAGAACCACCCTCACTACAAACCCTAAATAGCACCATCACCAGCTGCCGGGCACCAGCATCTAGGTCTGAGTTACAGATTTATGGGACTTCTCTTCTGAGCATCAAAGAGTTAATAATGCAGTCTTATCCTTATGTGCCTCCAGCCCTACAGCCTCTACCTCTATGATATCTTTCTTTAAGATTTATTGTCTTTATTTTATGCATATGAGCGTTTTGCCTACTTGTATGTAAGTGCACCGCATGTGTGCAGTGCCTGCAGAAGAGGCAGCCCTGAAACTAGAGTCACAGATGGTTTTAGCCTCCAGGTAGATGCTGGGAATCAAACTTGAGTCCTCTATAAGAGCAACCAGTGCTTAACTGCTGAGCCATCTCTCCACCTCTTCTCTCTGGTATCTTAATGCTTGTTTTATCTTTATACTTAAAATCATTTCTTCATAATTATTTCCATTAAAATGTGTGTTTCTTGGCACCATCATCACCATCACCCAAGGACTATTGGAGAAGAAAGGCAAAAAAGATGTAGGAACCAGAGGCTGGGGAGAAGTGCTGTAAAATCCTGTCTTCTGGACATGGCCTGGCCATCCCATTCGTGAACTCAGTGCTGTTACGGTTACCTGTTGGGCCTGCCTGAGGCATGGGCCCACAAGTAATTTCTTGAGCCTGCCCTAAAGTTTGGCGACCTGTCTATAAGTTTTGAAAAGTAAGTCAATTCTGCATAGGAATGACTCAGCATAGCCCGACCTGAAAACATGGCTCTGCCTGGGCACGCTGAGAAGGCCGGTTGCCTGGGCATGGCTGCTGGATGCCAGGACGCGGCTGCTAGTTGCCAGGACACAGCTGTGAAGCCCGGTTACCATTGGCCCAGGATCCCTGTCACTTTCACATCTTCCGCCCCACTTGCCAAAGAGATATAAACCGCTACTGGGTGTAATAAAACGAGCTTTGCCTAGACGCACTCCTGGTCTCGTGTGGTTTTTGTTCGGGATCGCCGGCACTCACTCCCCCACTCAGCCCCATCCCAATCAGCGGCCAGTCCGCACTTCTCTCCCAAGCCCTCCCCATGGAGCATCAGCCGTGGCCGGGTAATCAACCCCGGCAGTTACCTGCATGAGATCACGTCAACAACATCAGTCCATATTCCAGTAAGCAGGACAAAGTGGACTCAGTGGGTTACTCCAGGGTGAAAAAGAAGAGGAAGTAGGGGTACATATGATCAGTGCATACATGTATGAAATTGTAAAAATAATAGTAAAGAAATAAAAGATTAAAAATAAATAAAATAAAATTTATGTTTGTTAGATGGACCCTATTATATTATACTATTTATAAATACAATTTAAAAAGATTTGGAGCACCAAAGAGATACAAGAATGACCAATAAACACATGAAAAGATATTCAACATCATTAGACATTAGGATGATGCAAACAGAACTATGATATCCCACCACTCATCCATCAGGAGGTACCGAATTTTACCATTGGCCAAATTAAGGGGGCATCAAGATATTTCTTTGGGTAACAGTGCTTGCTTCAAAGCCTGAAAACCTGAGCTTGATCTCAGAAACTCACATGGTGGGAGGAAAGACTCAAGTGGAAGAAGGGAGTCAGCTCCCACAAGTTATCCTCTGACCTCCACATGGGCACCCGGCACATGTATGCATACATACGTGCATGTCCTAAATAAATAAGTAAATAAATAAATAAATAAATAAATAATTTTTAATAAAGATTGACCAAATTGAGCTTGGGGAAGGGTGTAATACAGCTGGAATGCTCACACATGGCTGCTGGAGCCACTTTGGGAAATGGTTTGTCAATGTCTCAAAATGTACAACAGTTACCCTCTGACCTAGCAATTCCACCCTTCAGTACTGACTCAGAAAAGAATGGAAACACATCTCTACACAGAGGCTTGTAAACAAATGTTCATAGCATTATTCAAGACAGCCAAAAGGTGGGATGAACATAAATGCCCAGCAAGTGCTGAGCTGATAGGCAAAATGTGTTTTATGGAGAGAACGGAATGGAATACTATTTGGCAATAAAAAATATAATAATGATAAATGGGGTAGCGAAATACTAAGGTAGATAAAAGCCAGATGCAAAGGCCACATACTGAAAGATTCCATTCCACAGATGGGATATTCAGAAAAGGAAATTCTGGGCTGGAGTCAGAAATGAGAAAAACTGCAAATGAATAGATTTTTTTTAAATAATAGAAAATGCTTTAAAATTAGATCAAAATGATGACTGCAAAGATCTAAATTTTAGATTGAATGTTAGGGTTTACACATCACACTCTAATCTATGTCATGAGCAAATGAAATAAGTCATAAAAAACCACAATGTGTTTGTGTTTATTCATACAGAGAACTACATGTGACAGAACCAAACCATTTGAGCAAACGGGATATATTCCTTTTACATACTTAAGTTTGATATGGGGCTTTGAAAAACTGGACATACAGAATGAAAGATGGTTTTGATTGCTTCAAGGCAGAAGAGATGGGATCATTCCAGCATTAGCTAGAAGTTGAGAAAATTGTGTCTCAGACAAACCTTTGACAGGGACACTGCCAAGGAAGACAGAGTGATGGTGTCACATGACAAAAGAGCCTGATGGGCTGCTGACATTAGACACAATTCAACACACCACGAACCTCATCGACAAGTTCTCTGAAGCTGGATTCTGTCCCTCCACTAGACTAATCATTCAAAAACAGATGTTTTGTAATGAATGACTCAATTTTTAAATATTTGTTTTTATTTTATTTGAATAAGTATTTTGCTTCCATGTATGTAAGTCCACCACTTGCGCACCCAGTGCCGGCAGGTGCCAGAACATGACAGAAATTAAGGATAGGTGTTAGCCACCAGGTAGGTGCTGGGAACTGAACCCAGGTCCTCTCGAAGAGCAGTAAGTGCCCTGAGCCATCTCTCCAGACCCTGAATAACTCAAATTTTAAACTCATTTGTTGATTGATTCTTTGATGAGGAAAAGAATGTGAATTTAACAGGAAAGGAACAAAAATGTAGTTAAAAGTTCAATGTACTCTACAAGCACCTCCAGCTGGATGGTGGGAGCCTTGGGCTGTGTGGGTTTGGGCACAACTGCTTGCAAATTGGTTTTACATGAAGGATGCTTGTACTCATAACTTATTACTTATTGTTAAAAAATGAAATAAAAGAAAATATAAAAAAGTTCAATGTACTCATAATCTGAAAAGACTATTCCCAAAAATCCATGTAAAATATTTCCAAAAAGGAGTATTACTCACATAGATTATATAATAAGCATCTTGTTTTCTGTAATTCCTATTTTTAAACTATCTTTTTATTATTTAAAAAGATTTTAGGGGCTGGAGAGATAGCCTAGCGGTTAAGAGCACCGACTGCTCTTGCAGAGGACCCAGGTTCGATCCCCAGCACCCACATGGTGGCTGAGAACCGTCTATAACTCCAATTCCAGGAGAACTCCAGTTCCAGGGGAATCAGAGACCCTCTTCTGACCTCCGCGGCATTGCACGACACAGGTGCACAAACCTACATGCAGACAGTACATTCATACACATATAAAAATAAATAAAATTAAAAAAAATTTTTTAAAAGATTTTAATAAAATCTCAGTTTGTAATTTTGCAGATAAAGAAGATGTGAATTGGGGACAAGCACAGTGGTAGTTGGAGGCAAAGCCAAACAGATCTCTGTGAGATCAAGGCCAGCCTGGTTGAGTTCCAGGCCAGTGGAGCAGAAGGAGACCCTGTCTCAAAGAAATGGGGAGAGAGAGAGAGAGAGAGAGAGAGAGAGAGAGAGAGAGAGAGAGAATTTTAAAACGTGTATGAGTGTTTTGCCTGCATCTGCATAGGCACACTACATGCATGTAGTACCCTTGAGGCTGGAAGAGGGTGTCAGATCCCCTGGACCTGGAGTTATACAGATGGCTGTTAGCTGTCATGCGGGTGCTGGGAAATGAGCTCTAGTCTTCTGCAAGAGCAGCTAGTGCTCTTGACCACTGAGCCATCTCTCCAGGCCCAGAAGGTACCACTTTAAATATGTAGGAGTAAATTAGCCCAAGAGACATAGGTCACCTTATTTTTCCCCTATGACAGGTGACAAGAGCCAAGGGTAGAGAAGAAAAGTAACTTGACCAGAGTCACACAGCTTTTATGTATGATGTGAACCAGAGCTCTGCCTCCAAAGTTCCCACTCTTTCTGGCATGTCACATGAAATCCTGCTGAAGATGATAATGCTATAAGGAAAAATTAAAGATTATAAAATATCTATACATATTTTATATGTGTAAGATTCTGAAGGAAAAAAAATGAACTTGGAGTCCTTTATTTATTTAATTATCCCAGGCTCCCTTGGAATCCTTCTAAGAGAGCAAATGTGGTTTATGCATGGCTAAGGAAAGCCTCTATTTTAAGGGCCTGCTTCATGTTCTCCTCAAAACATGACCTCTCACTTCCATGGAAGGTGAGGAATTACTACTATTCCTAATTGACAACCACAGTGATTTCATAGGCCAACTTCCAGATAGAAACAAAATCAGAGTCTGGGCATGGTGGCGCATGCCTTTAATCCTAGCACTTGGGAGGCAGAGGCGGGCAGATCTTTGTGAGTTCAAGGCCAGCCTGGTCTACAGAGCAAATTCCAGGACAGCTGGGGCTACAGGGAGACCCTGTCTCGAAAAGAACAAAAAAAAAAAAAAAAAAAAAAAAAAAAAAAGAAACAAAATCAGGTCCATTTCTGGGAAGACATGCTTCCTAATTTCATAATAAAAAGATGGATCAAATCTATTAGGAACCAAAGAAATGTCTTGACAAAGATACATTTCCTTCTTTTAATTCATCAGAGTCGCCAGGGTGAGTCCCTAGCTAGAAGGCACCAGGAAACTAAAGTTCATCTTTGTGCTAAATGGATTCAGCCAGGCAGTGCCAATGGGATTATGCACTGAAACTGATTCCAAAACCCATTCAAATATATGAAGCCCTAAATCCCTTCTATTTGCAAAAGACCAAAGCTAAGTCCCTTTCCTCAACAGAGAGGGGAAGTGCTATGTAAAATAATTTGTATGCTATAAATTAAAGTGGTTTTGGTAGTGTTGCTTTTTTAAAATTTATTCCTTTTTTTACATTTTTTTATTAATTTTATTTATTTATTTTTATGTTTATGAATGTACTGTCTGTATGTAGGTCTGTGCACCCATGTCATGCAATGCCATGGAGGTCAGAAGAGGGCGTCGTTTTCCCCTTAAACTGGAATTAAAGATGGTTCTCAGCCGCCATGTGGGTGCTGGGGATTGAACCCGGATCCTCTGTAAGAGCAGTCAGAGCACTTAACTACTAGGCCATCTCTCCAGCCCCTTATTTTTTTTTTTTTATGTGTATGAATGTACTGTCTGCATGTAGGTTTTTGCACCTGTGTCATGCAATGCCACAGGGGTCAGAAAAGGGTGTCGGATTCCCCTGGAACTGGAGTTAAACACAGTTCTCAGCTGCCATGTGGGTGCTGGGGATTGAACCCGGATCCTCTGTAAGAGCAGTCAGAGCACTTAACTACTAGGCCATCTCTCCAGCCCCTTATTTTTTTTTTTTTATGTGTATGAATGTACTGTCTGCATGTAGGTTTTTGCACCTGTGTCATGCAATGCCACAGGGGTCAGAAAAGGGTGTCGGATTCCCCTGGAACTGGAGTTAAACACAGTTCTCAGCTGCCATGTGGGTGCTGGGGATCAAACCCAGGTCCTCTGCAAGAGCAATCAGTGCTCTTAACCACTAGACCATCTCTCCAGCCCCAGTATTGCTTTTATCAATGAAAATACCACATCTATGCAATTTAAAAGGATTTCTGAGGAGTCTGTCTTCAAAAATGAAGCTCTCTGGTACTTGGCAACCCACAAGAATGTCAACTTATATAAAAAGTCTTTAATTCAGCAGATGCCTCTTTAATTAAAAATTAACAGAAATTAGAAATGGTGAAAGTATACATCCCCATAGAAAGGTCGAAGCTACCTAAAAATAAAAGTTTTTATTTCACGTCATTAAACATTTAGTGGCAGAGTCCAACAATCTAAAATTCCATTAGCTTTCAGGAACAAATGTGCCAAAAACTACTAAAATAATGGTTCCTTGGGGCTAGAGAGATGGTTCAGTGATTAAGAGAACTGGCTGCTCTTGCAGAGGACATGAGTTTGATTCCCAGCACCCACATGGCGGCTAACAATCATCCATAACTCTAACTCCAGGGGACCCAACACCTTCTGACCTCAGGTCGGCATTGCACAACACTGGGGCACTTACATGCAGGCAATACATTCAGACACATAAAATAAAAATACTAAATAAAATATTAAAAAATAAGTAAAATAATGGTTCCTTGACATAAAAGCTTAAAATATGAGGGCATAAGGTGCTTTGGTATGTCAGAGAATAGGTAACTGACCTAAATGTACACAGATACTATCTGTTGACTTCTAAACTGATAAAAACTGAAAACATCTGGACGTTATTTTCTATTCCTCGAAGATCAGCAGTAGAGAAGGGAAAGATAAATGTTCTACTTCAGTTCTAAATCATAAAGTCTGAATATGAAGACAGACTGGATTTTAACATCTGGGCTATTCCAAAAATGACAATCGGGTCCAATACATAAAAATTCTCTAGCCAGGAATAGTGGTGCATGCTTTTAATCCCAGCACTTGGGAGGCAGAGGCAGGTGGATCTCCATGAGTTCAAGGCCAGCCTAGTCTACATAGAGAATTCCAGGGCAGCTAGGGCTGCAGGGAAACCAAAAAGACCACACACACACAAAAAAAAAATTCTCTAATAGCCAGTGTTCTCAAGTAAGGGGGAAGAAATGAAGCTCCGCCCCCAGGGAGTAAAAGTCTAAGATAAATGACAGAAATTTGGCAGAAGCAGCTGAACTAATGCTACCAAAGGCCCCTCTGGTCCTACAAAGCAATGGATTCTCCACTTTCTGGGCACTGGCTATGACTGCAACAAGGGACCTAATGTGGTTTTGTTCATCTGTGTGACCCAAAGGGATGGTCCAGAAAAATCAAGCAGATCTAAGGTGCATAAACTATTTTATGTATCGCCTAGTCCCACAATGTCCCAAATGTGGACAGTGAGGCTCAAAGACATGACCAAAGTCACTGTCTGCACCAGTCAGTATCTCCCCAAAGGTCCACATTACACTTCTTTCCAATCTAACACAGAACTTCTCCAGCAGACCTCCAAGAACCTTCTACATTCTTTGCACATAGACATGGCAAGTAACAGAAAAGTTTTACATTCATAGAGGGGGGATCCAAATGCCTGGCCCACTTAAGTGTCCTCAATATGGCTCTGATGCAGATTCTTTTCTTACAACCTCCAATCATGAAATCTATTCAAGGTGCTCCATCTAGTGGATTAATGGAAGATCCACGGGATGAGAGAGATGCACATTTTTAAGCAGTTCAGTTCATCCAACTCTCAGGTGTTCATTTGTTATCACACAAATCAGAGCCAAAAGAGCAGCGCTAGAGACTGATTATAAAAACTACAGGGTCTCCATCTCATGCCCAAAAAGACAAGAGAGAGAGTGAGGAAGAAAAGAGGGAAGGAGGGAGGAAGGGAGGGAGGGAGCCAGAGGGGAGGGGGGGAGGGAAGATTATTCTAATTATAAGCTTCCAAGAGTCAGGGATGAATTTACTATAATGTACAATATATGGTTAAGTACAACGGTATCCTAAATTTGCTTCTCCTGTTACCCCAGTTTTCTCTAACATAGTAGGAACTCTGTGAGGTGGCTGCTTCAGAAGGAACAGTCAAAGCCCTCAGTGGTGCACACATAGTAGGTTCATACCTGACTTCAGAGCTCAGGGAAATTACCTGGCCTCTTGATGCACTGCCTCAACTAAAATTCATTTTAAGCCTTTGAGATCTTCTTCCTCTCAGAAGAGAACATGTACTAAGGAATACTGGCCAGAGAAAGAAACCAATCAACATTCCCAGCTCCACCAGGTTCTGACTGCGTAACCTTGAACAAGTCCTTGACTTCTGTTTTAGTTCTTCTTTTATAAAATATAAACAGTGATCTATCCCTCATAAGACGCTGTGAGACGGAATAGGGACGATGGATGGGATGCACCACTCCTCCTGGAGCACTCAAGGAATCGCTGAGACAGGCTCACATTCCTCCAACCAATGGGCCTTCCTCTTTCCTCGCCTTCAGGTTTCTGTTTTACAAACAGAACATACAGTCCCTAGAAGACATGGGTGTGCATAATAGCAACAGTTGAGGAACTTTCATTCTTTCAGGAAATAAAGGCAGGGGCCAGGTTTGAGATGAAGCAGCCATTAGGTCCTTGTACATCATACCAATGTGGCTTCCATTCAACAATCAGTACAGAGCCACCAGATTATCAGTGACCCCAAACTGTCCCATTCCCGCACTGCTGCAAACTTTCGGTCAAGCCACTCCCTGAAGAGCAAAGTGGAATCCTCTTCACCAGGAGAGTTTCTCGGTTGGCTCCTGTCTTCTCTGTTTCCTCCTTGGTATGTCAGCTACGCTGTTGTGCCATCTACTGGTTCACCCAAGACCTGTGTGGGTTGTTTTGTTTTGTTTTGTCTTTTTGAGACAGGGTATCCCTTTAGTCCCAGCTGCCCTGGAACTCACTCTGTAGACCAGACGGGCCTTGAACTTACAGAGATCCGCCTGCCTCTACTTCCCGAGTGCTAGGATTAAAGGTGTGCGCCATCACACCCGGCCCAACCTGTGGTTTTTAAGTACTGAAAAAAAAGACCAAACTCAACATCATTTATGAACCTTATGTTGTGGACTCTCAAACTTGAGAGAACAGATTCAGCATAGGCAGTAAACAAGCTGGGTATACTGGTGCTCGCCTACAATCCCAGCACTTGGCAGGTAGAAGCAGGAAGACCAGGAGTTCAAGGGCAGTCTCAACTACAGAGACTTTGGGGGCCAGCCTGGGCTGCATGATACTCTAACTCAAAACAGGACAAAATATCTATCCTCTCTCTACCTGTATACCTGCATATACACACACACACACACACACACACACACACACACACATATATATATATATATATATGCAGAAAACATCATAACTCCAATTAAATAATTAGTTCAACGTAGTAACACAAAATATCAGTGAACATATCAGGAAGTGGTGAACGCCTGTATGATCCTAGTATCAACCCTCTTTGATAGTTATGGACGTGTTAGTCTATATCTTATCCATGCAAAGACTACATTTCTCATCCTCTCTTACACTACAGTGTGGATATTGCCCTAGGTTTTGTCAAATAATATGTAGGCAGAAGTGATGTGTGATAATAGCACTCGGTGGCACTGTTTGCAGAGGTTTAGGAGGTGTGGCCTTGCTGGAGGAAGGTCACTGGGGGTAGGCTTTGAGTCCCATCCCACTTCCGTCTGTCTGTCTGTTTCCTGTGTAGACCTGAACATGTAAGCAGTCAGCTTCCTGTCCACTTGCCTCCTGCCACCATGATTGGCTCTTGGCTCTCTGGAACCATTAAAGCCCAATAAACTCTTCCTTCTACAAGTCATCTGGGTCATGGTTTTACCACAACAACAAAAGTAACTAAAACATGTCATAATTGTGTTAAATTCTCCAACATATTACAGGATTCTTTTATTTTTTTATTTTTTTATTTATTTCTGTTTGTGTATGAATGTACTGTCTGCATGCAAGTTTGCGCACCCGTGTCGTGCAATGCCGCGGAGGTCAGAAGAGGGTCTCGGATTCCCCTGGAACTGGAGTTCTCCTGGAATTGGAGTTTCAGACAGTTCTTGGCCACCATGTGGGTGCTGGGGATCGAACCCGGGTCCTCTGTAAGAGCGGTCGGCGCTCTTAACCGCTAGGCTATCTCTCCGGCCCATATTACAGGATTCTTAAAAGTCCTAACAATCTAGCTCACTAAATGAACTCTAGTTTATAGGTGCTAAAATGGCTCTACGGGGAGGCTGGAGCATTGGCTCAGCATGAAAGAGCACCAGCTGCTCGTACAGAAGACCCAGGTTTGGTTCCCAGTACCGCATGGTAGCTAATAACCATCTGTAACTCCAGTTCCAGGGGATCCAATGCCTTCTTCTGACCTCAGATGGTATTGCATGACATGGGTGTACTTACATACATGAGGCAAAACACAATAGAAGAAGGAAGGAAGGAAGGAAGGAAGGAAGGAAGGAAGGAAGGAAGGAAGGAAGGAAATTTAAAATGGCTCTAACTCTTAATATCTGTATTGCCAGCCAAGACTCAAGGGCAGAAGAAAATATTTTCATCTCTTAACATTTAAAGTCTTACTTTTAACTACTGTCAAATGAAAATGGGGGGGTGTGCAAAGAAGAAAACCCAGTAGGAACTCACATTAATACTTCAGTTGGCTAGCATAGTAATAAGGCAGAGTCTAGTCTCTCTGCAAAATGATCTCATGGAGTTTATCATTTGTTTCATATATGTTTGGTATCCATATCATGAAGAAATAACTCCTCTCCATGAAAGTCTTCAGCAAATGGTAAAGATGAGCCTATTCTTATTTCTTATGTATGAGTGTTTTGTCTGCATGTGTATAAGTGCACCACATGTGTGTGATGCCAGAGAAGGACAGAAGAAAGCACTAGGTCTCTTGGAGTTATGGATGTTAGTTGCCATGTGGGTGCTGGAAACTAAATCTGGGCCCTCTGCAAGAGCAATCAGGGCTCTTAACCACTGAGCCATCTCTCCAACCCCAAGATTAGCCCATTCTTGGCAACAGATTCAGTGCTTCCCTTCACCCAACTTTCAGGGCTCTGGACAGCACTGCACCTTGACTGCCAAATGCCTCCTGGACCACCCTCTGGAAGTTACACATTTCTGAGTACTGAGAAAGCACACAAAAGCTGCTGTATCTTTGGAGTCAGACAGTCCTGGCTTGAGCATTCCTGCTCCGCTTCCTAGTGGCATATAACCCTAAACAAGTTACTCTTAAATAGGACAATAAAGTACCTACCTTTAGCATATTAACCGCCCCATAAATGTAAGCTGTAATTTATAATTCTGCTACATATGGATTGATTGTATCATCTCAGAATTCATATACTGGAACGGAACCACCAACGTCTAGGGGTGAGGACTTGGAAGGTTTCTGGGTCGTTGAAGGTGGGGCTCTTATGACTAGATTAGTGTCCTTGTGATAAAGCCTTGTAAGCCCAGCACTTGGAAGATGTGGAAGATGAAGGAGGGTCAGAAGACCAAGACCCTGTATCAAAAAGAGAAGAAGAAGAAGAACTCATGCTCTTACACACATGCATTTCCCCCTTCTCCCTCAATATCATGTAAGCATCCATGTGAAGATACCATAAGTCTAAAGGTGCTTTGATCTTAGACTTCTAGTCACTATAACTGTGGTATTTATACATGTGATTAAAAATCATAACTGTGGTATGTGTATATGTGATTAAAAATCATTAACTGTGATACGTATACATATGATTAAGAATAAATAATAAATGCAAATAAAGTTTGATGACTCATCTCACCTCTAGCATTCTAGCAGCCCAAACTAAGCCAGCTTCAGTTTATACCATGATCAGAAATAACAATAGCTGAATGTGATGCATGCCTCTATGATCCCAGCACTAAGAGGCTGAGTGCAAGGCCCAATCTGGACTACATAGCAAGATCTTTTCTATAAAAAAAAAAACAACAACAACAACAACAGGGGGCTGGAGAGATAGCCCAGTGGTTAAGAGTGCCAACTGCTCTTGCAGAGGACCTGGGTTTGATTCCCAGCACCCACATGGCGGCTGAGAACCGTCTGAAACTCCAATTCCAGGAGAACTCCAGTTCCAGGGGAATCCGACACCCTCTTCTGACCTCCGCGGCATTGCACGACACGGGTGCACAAACCTACATGCAGACAGTACATTCATACACAGAGAAAATAAAATAAAAATTTTTTTAGTTAAAAAAAAAAAAAACAATGACAACAACAAAAAAAAACCCTACAAGTATTGTTGAGACTCAAGTGGAAAATGAAAAATTTAGGAAAAAATGCACATGGAGATTGCATAAAACTCAGTACACACCAGAGATTTAGTGGCATCATAAGTCACTCACAAATCACTCACAGGTCCTACAGAATTCAGGCAGTCCTTCCCCCAAACATTTCCAGAGAGTTCCTAATCTGCTCTAGAGGAGGAAGAAGAGACACAGAGGCAAGGCCTGCCCTGACTTAAAGGAGCCCAGGACAAGGGAAGGACAACAGAAGGACAGCAGAGGGACAAGGCGGAGAGACCAGCAGGAGGGAGAGGAGACATATATCAGAAGGGAAAGGGATCTGACTCTGCTCCGCCCAAAGTGCCCCAGTAAGTGCTCACAGCTAAGTGAGACTTAGGTCAGCAACCAAACCAAAGATGGCGTTATCCCTGAGAGTGCACAAACAGGTTTAGTAGCCCAAGGTTCCGAGGGTTGATTTTTCTGGGTGCAGACCATTCTATTAACGTCCAGAGTAGGCACTGCAGAATCCTTTGTCCAGAGATGTCTGTGAGTCATCAGTCAACAATGTAAGGCTTTGTGGAGTGGTGGCACTCCGCATGTGCAGCTGGAGCATGGCGTACAGGAAACAGGAAGGTCTGGTGTGGGAGAGCAGGCAAGAATGGGCCATATTCTGCTCAGAGATCACACACTGGTAAGCAGATGCATCACTCCCCACTCCTTTACAGCCAGCCCACTGGACTATTGTTATTAATGGTTTTCTTTGGTTTTCTCTTGGGATTTGGGGGGGGCGGTGTTTATGATACCTCAAACTTGCAATCCTCCTGCCTCAGCCTCCCAGGTCCTGGGATGAGGGCATTTGCTACCATGCTTTGCTCTCCTCAATCCCTTTGGGTTTTTTTTTTTTTTTACATCTTATTTATCTATATTTTATGTGCATGATGAGTCTTTTGCCTGCATGTATGTAAGTGCACTTCAGGCATGCAATGTGCAGGAAAGCCAGGAGAATAGAGCACTGGATCCCCCGGAACTGGAGCTGCAGATGGTTGTTAGATGCCATGTGGATGCTAGAGCCCAACCCAGGTCCTCTGCAAGAGCAGCCAGTGCTCTTAACCATTGAGGAATCTCTCCAACCTCATCTTTAATTTTTTTTAATTTCATTTATTTATTGAGGTCATATGGAGTAATCAAAGGACAACTTGAGGTTGTGAGTTCTCTCTTCCACTAAGTGAGTCACAAGGTCATCAGGCTTGGCAGCAAGTGCTTTTAGCCACTAAGCCATCTCACAAGCAGGGCTGTGCTCTCTCTCTCTGGGGACTCAAGGGAAGAAACCCCCCCCCCTTGTCCCTTCTGGCTTCTGGTAGCACTCCTTGGCTTGTGGCTACCATCACTCCAATCTCTGGATCTTTCTACTATAGCCAATAATTCTGAAACCATCCTGTGGAAGCACCGAGAATTCACTTGGAATCAGGGAAAAAGATACATGGTGCAGCAGCATTTCCAGAGACTCCTCCAGTTGGGGTCTTTTTCCAATAACTCTGTGTGCTAGATAGCTTCAGTGTCAACTTGATACACCTGGGTTGAGGGAGCCTTAACTGGGGAATTGCCTCCATTGGACTGGCCATGTCTGTGGTGTATTGTCTTGACTGCTGAGTGATGTTAAAGGTTCCATCCCACTGTGGGCGGTGCCACCCCTGAGCAGGTGGTTCTGTATTATATAAGAAAGCAGGCTGAGCATGGGCCAGGGGAGCAAGCCAGTAAGCAGCATTCCTCCATGGCCTGTGCCTCAGCTCCTGCCTCCAGGTTCCTGCACTGAGTTCCCACTTTGGGCTCCCTATGTGATGAACTGTGACCTGGGAAATGTAAGAGAATAAACCCTTTCCTCCTCAAGTTGGTCTTGGTTGGTGTGTTGTCACAGCAGTTGAAAACAAACGAGAACACTCTGTCCATCCTCTCCCTGCCTGCAGAGCAGCTGCCTCCCCTCAGTGCTGCTTCACAGTAGTCCCTCTGACTACTAAATGGAAACCCCATGGCTCGAGTGTCTGGAAAGATGGTGTTGCTACCAGCAGAGAGGGGGTAGGTTTAAGGAGCAAGGACTGAGCCTAGGAGGGACATCTCCTCTCACACAATCCCACCCCAGCACTACCCACAAACCCTTGTGTGCTGCTTGCTGACTTTCAGGGTCACAATCTCTTCCTTGGACACCTGGTGTATGAGGGTGGCAGTAATCCTATCAAAAGAGGAAGGAACATGAAAATATTTTTAAACTTGACTAAAATACATGATCACAAATGAGTTACTATCCCCCAGCACTGACATTTTTAGGTGTTTTACTTTCAACTGTAGAACAAAAAAAGATGTGTTCCTGTGTAAATGGGCTAAAGGTAGTTTAAGGGCCTAGGTATTTCTTCACTTCAGACAGATACGAGTTCATTTAAAAGCCCACTGGTATCAAAGTCAAACCTAATAAACAAATAACCATATTTATAACCATTTAGGCTCCATCACATACTCTGTGAAATCTCAACTTGATTCCTGTCACCCATCAGGCCTCAAGAAGCTAAGTCTTCAAAGTGTCCAACAACCCAGAATTCATTAGTTAAGCATGAAAAACCAGCTGAAGGGTCCTCCTCACCCCTGGGAGTTCCCCCACCTCCTGCCCCTTCCTTCACTGGGCATTTCATCTCATGCAACCCTATGCCAGCACCATACAATCAAGCTTGTGTGTCGCGCACTCTCCCTATGGTCACATTCTTTTCTCTTGATCAACTCTAAATCCCCTATAGTCACCTCAACAGTCCTTTAGGCAAAAGGAAGAAACTGGGAAGATATCATAGGTCTTCTTGGATCAGAAATAAACATTCCCTTGAGCTGACCTTGAAGATGGCTGACCCTGAGTGAGAAGTTCCCGGCTGCCAGGGCCTGGGCACTATAGAGGCTACAGCCGGCCCCCGTCCACATCTCAGAGGACTTCTTCATGACATTCCTCCAAGCCAGCAGTGCTAGACAGGCCTTCTTCTTCCTGCCTACAGAAAGGGTGGCCTGTCAAGTCTTACTTGCTCAGATGTCTGCCTGGCTTTCCATCATTCAGCGTGTACAGGAGCAAAGGGCATTAAGGACCTTCTGATACGGAGAAGAAAAGAAGACAGCCAGCCAGTTACAACAATGGCATTAAAGGGGGGAAAAAAGAAAAACATAAAAGTGGCACACACCTAAAACCCCAGCACTTGGGAGGTGAGGTAGAAGCATCAAGAGTACAGAACAATTTTAAAGCCAGCCTAGGCAACATGAGATCCTGTCCCAAGAAAACAAACAAACAAAACAGAATGTAGCTGCCAAGTCTGTCTAATATCCTCAACTACCAAGGGCAAGAAAAGGGAGCCAAGGATATCCCAGAATGATCACGGAGTTCCAACAGAGTTTAGGATGATAATGGAGGAGACCGGTTCCTTCACTGTGAATCATCTCCCACACCATTCTTGCCCTTAGCCACCTGCCTTTGACCCCCCCCATGACAGTACACAGGTGACTCCAGTGTTTGCTTAGTGCTGCCCCACTGCCTTGTATCTGCTGTTGTTATAGCTGAGACAATACTGGTGTGATCCATCCTTCCCTCAGGCCTCTGAAGAGCACTTCACACAGTGCCTGGCACCAGAGGCCTCCAATAAATGTTGGCCAAATGAATGACTGTGAGCCACTCACTTGCCATTTACATTTAATTACCATGTAACCCAATTATGATTCTTACTTATATGACAGATTAACTCTGCCATAAAGTTACCTACTAACAATAGCTCAGGGAGGCTCAGTCATGGTCACAAAGCATGTTCAACTGCTCAGGCAACATTGCTCAACATTTACAACTGGAAAGCCAGGGCTAAGCCTGAATAAACGCTCACTGCCCTGAGTTTTATTAAAGAAACTGGTCTTGCTGGGCGTGGTGGCTCACGCCTTTAATCCTAGCACTTGGGAGGCAGAGGCAGGTGGATCTTTGTGAGTTCAAGGCCAGCCTGGTCTACAGAGTGTGTTCCAGGACAGCTGGGGCTACAGGGAGACCCTGTCTTGAAAAGACCCCCCCCCAAAAAAAAAAAAAAACTGGTCTTAAGAATAGGCATAAGAGAAGCCATCAGCCAGCTTCAGGAGTTGACTCTCCTGGAATAACTGAATCAAGAACCCTGCAGGCAACTCAAGGCAGACAGTACCTCTTGTTCATGCCTGTTCTCGCAGCAGCCAGCACAGGATGTCTGGTACACAGTAGGGCATCAATAAGTGCTTATTACGAAGTGTGTTGTGTAGCAGATGCTCTCCCTAGATGAGGTATCTGAATCTCTGGAGACCATTAATAAGACCCACCCCCATCCCCTGCCACCTGGCTATAACCCACAGCTGGACTCACACCATTTAACTACAGTGTCAAGTAGAAAAGAAGAGATCATTATTTAGGAAAACCAAGATTTGCTTCCTAACTGGGTGTAGTGACAAGTGTTTGTAAACTAGTACTTGGGAAGCCAAGGCAGGAGGATAAGATGTTCAAAGTCATTCAGCTACACAGTCATGTTCAAGCCAGTGGAAGCTACTTGAAAACACTAAGGGGAAGGGAGAGGAAGAAAGGGAGGAGGGAAGGAATAGAGAGGGAAGGGAGAACGGAAGGAGGAGAGGGGAGAGAGGAGGGATATGAGGGGAGGAAAGGAATTGGAAGAGGGGAAAGATAGGAGATGAGGGAAAGAAGGAAGAATTTTTCAAAGATTTGCTTCCTAGCTCTGACACTAAAGCTATACAAATTACTCACTAACACTTCATAAATATACTAGTTTTGCCACCAAAAATAAACCAATTTGGAAATGCAAAAACTTAGAACAAAATGCAAATGATTAACTTAAAAGATCCGCTTCGGGCTCCCTCAGCCACCTGACAGTGGGCTGCTAGCACGCCTTCCAGGCTCTAACACAGTGTTTAGATGACAAGGGGGCCATCACTGGCCACTGCCAAAGCCACATTACTCACACATTCTGCCTAACCAGGTTTCTCAAGAGCAGAAAGACATTTTACCTTTAGAAGGGCCAAGGCAGGGAACCCCCACTATAACCCCATCTCATAAAAATATCCACACATTGGGCTGGGGAAATGGCTCAGTGGTTAAAAGTTCTTGTAGAGGAGCCGGGCGTGGTAGCACACGCCTTTAATCCTAGCACTTGGGAGGCAGAGGCAGGTGGATCTTTCTAAGTTCAAGGCCAGCCTGGTCTACAGAGTGAGTTCCAGGACAGCTGGGGCTACAGGGAGACCCTGTCTCAAAAAAGACCCCCCCAAAAAAAAGTTCTTGTAGAGGACCTGGGTTTGGTTCCCAGCACCTACATGGCAGCTAACAATTGTGTGTAATTCCAGTTCCAGGGGATCTGATGCCTTCTTCTGGCTTCTTCAGACATTGCACTTACAGGTGCACTTACATACATGCAGGCAAGCATTGATACACATAAAATAAAAATTTAGCTGGGCGTGGTGGCGCACACCTTTAATCCTAGCACTTGGGAGGCAGAGGCAGGCAGATCTTTGTGAATTCAAGGCCAGCCTGGTCTACAAAGCGAGTTCCAGGACAGCTGGGGCTACAGGCAGACCCTGTCTTGAAAAGAAAAAAAAAAAAAAAAAAAAAAAATTTAAGTTTTGAAACATAAGATGACATCTGCTTACATGTTAGACCTTGTAAAAAATATCAATCAGTGGAAGTAAAAATAAATAAAAAATTGAAAGACACCTGATAGTTTATGTAAAAAAAAGAAAAAAATTTAAATGCACAGACTATATACTAGCACCCAAATGGATAAAACTTCTTCAAAAAAATGCCTTAGCTGGGCTTGGTGGCACATGCCTTTAATCCTAGCACTCAGGAGGCAGAGGCAAGCAGATCTTTGTGAGTTCAAGGACAGCCTGGTCTACAGAGCGAGTTCCAGGACAGCTGGGGCTACAGAGACCCTGTTTCGAAAAGACCAAAAAAAAAAGCCTCATAACTATGAGGATATCAAGGAAGGGGAACATGTGCACACTACTGGTTGGAATGTAAATTCATACAGTCATTATGGAAAACAGTTTAGAAGGCCTTCAAAAAATTAAAAATAAACTAGGCATTGTGCTACACATCTATAATCCCAAATTCACCAGACTGAGGAAGGATCATCATGAGTTCAAGGCTATCCTAGGCTACCCAGCAAGACTCTGTTCAGTCAATTTTCTACAGGGACTAGCTCCCTGGGAGGTAATCTAATACTAAGTAGGCACCCTAAACACAGGTACACAGGAGGACCACTGAATGGATTCTTCTGCACTGTGTGTGTGTGCGTGTGTGTGTGTGTGTGTGTGTGTGTGTGTGTGTGTGTACATGTGATAATAAAGAAGGGAACAAAAATTGAGAGGGAGTAGAGGGGCATGGGAAGAGTTGGTGGGGGACTGGCAGGGAAGAAATTAATGCAAAGACAATATTCATGAATGAAATTCTCAAAAATTAAAAAAAAAAGTTAAGAGAGACTTTTTAGAGACTTGAGTGCACAGAGCTTAGAATGGGGATTTCCCAGGACCACCTGAAGCACAGGTAGGAGCTGGGCGCTCGAGCCAGGCAGACTGTTTGATATTCCTATCTGGCCCATTGGATAATTGCTTTGATTCAATCATCTTGTGTGGCTGTGGGGGCAGAGTCATCCTGCTAGCTGGTATAAAAGGTGGGCCTGCTGACACTGTGAGACTTGAGTGCACAGAGCTTAGATTGGGGATTTCCCAGGACCACCTGAAGCACAAAGTACCAGGGCGTGGGCTAAACAGGCATAACCCCTTCCCCCACCCCCTCACCAACTGGAATTGCCAAGGGAGTATCCAAGTGGATTCTTTGGAGAACCTTCAGAACAGAAAGGGAAGAGTAAGTTCCCAATAGAAAGCCTAAAACTTAGAAAAGTCAAGACTCCATAAGCAAGGAGAAAAACAAATCAAACAAACAATGAAGGCATCTGAAAGAGGCAAGCAAAGCAAGCCTTCAACATAGTGAAGAGGCATTTGGGATTCCAATTGGAATACAGGCAAAGAGAAACCCACATGCCAAGGACACGAAGAAGGGACAACATGGGAAAGGTGCAGGATGATTGCACACCAAGCTCTACCAACCCTGTGGAAGATTCCTACAGTGGGATCCCCCTGGGGATGGCCCAGGACACAGATATTAGAGGAACAATTGTGGACATAGTCAAAGAAATAAAAGAATATACGCCGGGTGTGGTGGCACACGCATTTAATCCTAGCACTTGAGAGGCAGAGGCAGGCGGATCTTTGTGAGTTCAAGGCCAGCCTGGTCTGGTCTACAGAGTGAGTTCCAGGACAGCTGGGGCTACAGGGAGACCCTGTCTTGAAAAGACCAAAAAAAAAAAGAAAGGAAGAAAAGGACACTGGAACCTTCTACATGTCAGGACAGGCCCAAGAGGCATGGTTCCTATCCGGGCCAGCTCCAGTGTGCTGCTCTGGTTTCCGGTGTCCACCTGGCATAGGGGGCTGAAGGGAGGGGCAGATTCTGCTCCTGGGCTATGCACCTACCTAACTCTGCATCCTCTCCTTCCAGGGCTGCCCAATGCACTGTAGAAATGAGTGAGCAGGCCCAGCCAAGTGTGCGAGGATGAAGATCCACACCCAGGAGGGCCCAAAGTGATGCCCGCCCACCCTGTAGAATGACTGCCCTGAAAGGGTGGCTCTCCAGGCCCTGGCAGGGCTGCTGACCCTCAATCTACAGAACGTGAAGAGGGGCCCCTGCCCTCCAGCTCCGTCATGAGGCTCCTTGTGGCCACCCTTTTGCTAGCCTGGGTGCACAGTGGCACTGCTGCTGTGCCCGTGGTGCCCTGGCATGTGCCCTGCCCTCCTCAGTGTGCCTGCCAGATCCGGCCCTGGTACACACCCCGCTCATCCTACCGCGAGGCCACCACCGTGGACTGCAATGACCTATTCCTGACGGCAGTGCCCCCAGGACTCCCTGCGGGGACACAGACCCTGCTGCTGCAGAGCAACAGCATCGTCCGAGTGGAGCAGACCGAGCTTGCCTACCTAGCCAACCTCACAGAGCTGGACCTGTCCCAGAACAGCTTCTCAGACGCCAGAGACTGTGACTTCCGGGCCCTGCCCCAGCTGCTGAGCCTACACCTGGAAGAGAACCAGCTGAGCCGGCTGGAGGACCGCAGCTTTGCCGGGCTGGCCAGCCTGCAGGAGCTCTATCTCAACCACAACCAGCTGTGTCGCATTGCCCCCAGGGCCTTTGAAGGTCTCGGGAACCTACTCCGACTGCACCTCAACTCCAACCTGCTCAGGGCCATCGACAGCCGCTGGTTTGAGATGCTGCCCAACTTGGAGATCCTTATGATTGGTGGCAACAAGGTAGATGCCATTTTGGACATGAACTTCCGGCCCCTGGCCAACTTGCGGAGCCTGGTACTAGCAGGCATGAGCCTGCGGGAAATCTCCGACTATGCCCTGGAGGGGCTGCAGAGCCTGGAGAGCCTTTCCTTCTATGACAACCAGCTGGCTCAGGTGCCCAAGCGGGCCTTGGAGCAGGTGCCCGGGCTCAAGTTCTTAGACTTGAACAAAAACCCACTGCAGCGGGTAGGGCCAGGGGACTTTGCTAACATGCTGCACCTCAAGGAGCTGGGGCTGAACAACATGGAAGAGCTGGTTTCCATTGATAAGTTTGCCCTGGTGAACCTCCCTGAGCTGACCAAGCTGGATGTCACCAACAACCCACGACTCTCTTTCATCCATCCCCGAGCCTTCCACCACCTGCCCCACATGGAAACGCTCATGCTCAACAATAATGCTCTCAGCGCCTTGCACCAGCAGACGGTGGAGTCTCTACCCAACCTGCAGGAGGTGGGGCTCCACGGCAACCCCATTCGCTGCGACTGTGTCATCCGCTGGGCCAATGCCACAGGCACCCGAGTCCGTTTCATCGAACCTCAGTCTACCCTGTGTGCCGAGCCTCCAGACCTCCAGCACCGCCCAGTCCGAGAGGTGCCCTTCCGAGAGATGACAGACCACTGCCTCCCCCTCATATCCCCCCGCAGCTTCCCCTCCAGGCTGCAGGTAGCCAGTGGAGACAGCATGGTACTGCACTGTCGGGCACTGGCTGAGCCAGAGCCAGAGATCTACTGGGTCACTCCAGCTGGGGTTCGACTGACATCTGCCCATGCAGGCAGAAGGTACCGGGTGTTCCCTGAGGGGACCCTGGAGCTGCGGAGGGTGACAGTGGAAGAGGCCGGGCTATACACCTGTGTGGCCCAGAACCTGGTGGGGGCTGACACCAAGACAGTGAGTGTGGTGGTTAGCTACACTTCCTTCCAGCCAAGCAGAGACCAGGGACGGGGCCTGGAGCTCTGGGCACAGGAGACCCACCCCTATCACGTCCTGCTGACTTGGATACCACCACCCAACATAGTCTCTACCAACCTCACCTGGTCTAGCGCCTCCTCCCTCGGGAACCAGGGGGCCACTGCTTCAGCACGCCTGCCCCAGGGTACCCACCGCTACAACATTACCCGCCTCCTTCCGGCCACAGAATATTGGGCCTGCCTGCAAGTGGCCTTTGCTGATGCCCACACCCAGCTGGCTTGTGTATGGGCCAGGACTAAAGAGGCCTCTCCTTGCCACAGGGCCCTGGGGGACCAGCCGGGGCTCATAGCTGTCCTGGCTCTGGCCGTGTTCCTGCTAGCTGCTGGGCTTGCAGCCCACCTTGGCAGAGGCCGGCCCAAGCAAGGAGTGGGTGGGCGGCCTCTCCCAGCCTGGGCTTTCTGGAGCTGGAGCGTCCCTTCTGTCCGAGTGGTGTCTGCACCTGTTGTCTTGCCTTGGAATCCAGGGAGGAAGCCATCCAGATGCTCAGAAGGGGACACAGTGTCACCACCATTGTCTCCACATTCCTGAAGCTCTGCCAGGTCTCAGCAGTAGAGAAATAACTAGGACAGCTTTCTACTAAAAGGGATGCAATCTGGGCCAGATGCCTGCTGGGAAAGTGGTGTGGATCCACATGCTTAAGGCCTGGCAGCTGGACCGAGGCAGACAAGGAGGCTTGCTGGCTACCAGGGGTCCAATCTCAGCCTCCAAAGGGTGTGACGTTACCTTCTGGGGGTCCCCAGCTGCCATTCTGAGGAATGCCTCCAAGGAGCAAGACTCTGCCTAGAGCCTCCCACCTCCCCAGAGGCTCCGGGCCCTCCTGGCTGCCCCGCCTGTGTCTCAGGCCCCTGGCCCACAGGATATGCCCCTTCCCCTCTGTAAAGTCTCAGTTGCCTGCTCACCCCTGTCCTGGGCAAGGACTGAAGGAGGCCTCCCCTTTCTATCTTTGGGGCCCTGCCCCAAAGTGGGAGTGTCCCCCAGCTGGTTCTGAAGGACATTTGAGGAGAGGGATGCCAAGCCAAGTCTCATCTCACAGCCTGGGCTCTGAAGTTGACTCCGAGGTTGACTTACTATAGGCAGTTTTGTATCTTTGTGGAGAAATGTGTCACCTGCCCCCAACCAATTCACTCTTTTCTCCTGTTTTGTAAAAAATAAAAATAAACAATAACAACAAAGAGAAGAGTCATCCTTTGCATGTCAAGTAGAAGGAAAAAGCCACGGTCACTTCTGAGACTGGAGGTGACAGGGTCAGGGCTGGGAGGTGGGAGTTGGGGGATGGGTAGCTGGAAGGTGGTAAACGCATGAAGAGTTTTTCTTTTTCGTTTTGAATTTTAGCCTCTGGTCCTCTCCAGCTCACCCCACCCCCAAGTGCTCTCATAGCAGTGAGCAAGAAGACAAGGAAAGGCAGGCTGGGAGAGGGAAATGGAGACAAGTGCAGCCGCAGAGACGGCGGAATCTCCACCCCCAAGCCTGGGCCCCTTCCTCCGAAAAGCAGCTGACCTGCCGCTGCATAGGACACACTTTCCAGCCTGTTTCTAATTAAACCAGCCCAAGAGGCAGAGTCACGCAGAGAATTGCAAATCACCTAGACAGCAAGAGCTTTGGCTTGTGGGGCCTGACAGAAGTCTGCGGAGGGGAAGTTGGCCGTGAGAAATGAGGAAAACCTGTGTCTCTTTCTTGAGTCCCTGAGCCTGGTTGAGCTTCTGTTGTTCTGTTTTTTTAACTGATTGACTCCTGATGAAGAGAAGCATCTGTTGGGGACCAACAGAGCAGAGGGGCAGAAGGGGCAAAGGGGCCAGGCAAGGGGCAACACCAGAGCCGGAAGCCACAGGGCAATTGCGCTGTTTCTGAGATGGACTGCTTAGAGGGCTGGGAGCTCAAGGGTTCCCCTGAGTGACAGAACACATGTGGCAGACTTGTTGGACACATGTCGTAAGCCACCATCAAGACTGCAGGTGTCGGGGCTGCAGAGATGGCCTAGCGGTTAAGAGCACCAACTGCTCTTGCAGAGGACCCAGGTTTGATTCCCAGCACCCACATGGCAGCTAAGAACCATCTTTAATTCCAGTTCCAGGGAAATCCAACACCCTCTTCTGACGTCTGCAGCATTGCACGACACAGATACACCTACTTAAATGCAGACAGTACACTCGTACACATAAAATAATAAATAAAATTTTAAAAATTTTTTAAAAAGACTGCAGATGTCTACACAGGTGGCAGTCAGGTCAGGGATAAGGAAAGAAGCCCATGTTCCAGGGTCCCTTCAGAGACTGAGGGCGACAGGGTAAGGGGTGGAGTTCGGGGGGGCAGTCTGGGATGTGGTGAGAGCTTGAGGAAGAGATTTTCCTTTTCGTTTTTCATTTTGGCCTCTGGTCTTCTCCAGCCTCCCTAAGTGCCCGCAAGGCAGTGAGCAGGGCTAGGGAAGAGGGACAAACTGAAGAGAAGCCGTCAGCAAGGAAGAACACACAGCACAGGAAAGACCAGGGCGTCAGGTCCCAGGGACTCAGAGGACTCCTGGAAAGCAGAGGGCAGCGCCCCCCAGCAGGGCACTCAGAAGCTGCCCTCTGCCTGGGCGGGGGCTCACACACTACCTTGCAATGGAGTCTCCTACACGACTGGTTGAGCACAAATGGCTGGTGCTGCCCTGAGGAAGCTTTTTGTTTAATGAGGTCCATTTGTCAATTGTCAACCTTAATTCTTGCGCAGCTGCTGTCTGATTTAGGAGTGTTTTTCCTACGCCTATGTCTGTAGTCTGCTGGCCAACTTTCTTCTATCACTCTCAGAGTTTGGGGTTCATGTTGAAGTCTTTGATCCATCTGGAGTTGCTTTTTACAGGGCGAGAAGGTAGGGGTTTAATTTCATTCTCCTTTAAGTGGTGATCCAGTTTTGCCAACACCACTTGCTGAAGATGCTGTCTGTGTTGTCTTGGCCCCCTTGTGAATATGAGGCGTTGAAATTGTATGTGCTCGTTTGGATCTTCAGTTTTGTTCCATTGGGTCAACAGGTCTGTTTTTGTGCCAGTACCAGGCTGTTTTTCATGACTGTAGCCCGTAGTATTAGTTGAGGTCTGGTATAGAGATACCCATTGCTCTTTTCGCTCAGTGGTTGCTTGGTCATATCGGTCTTTTTGTTTTTTCAAATGAAATTTTTTTTTTTTTTTTCCAAGCCTGTTGAAGAAACTCTTGGGGATTTTAATTGGGATTGCATAAATCTTTGTACAAGAGTTTGGGATAGAATTGGACATTTTTTACTATATAATTTCCCAATCCATGAGCATAGGATAGGTTTTTCCATCTTCTAAGGCCTCTTCTTCAATCTCTCTTTTTCTCCAGGGGTTTAAATTTTTGTTGTAAGATCTTTGTGTCTTTTATGGTTAGGTTTGTTACTAGTATTTTTATTGTTTTTGAGGTATTTTATGTGGGAGGTCTCTTGTATTCCTTCATTTGCTTGTTGTTGGTGTAAAGAAAGGCTACTTTATTTTCTAGGTAATTTTTGTATCGCCCACTTTCTGAAGCTGTTAATCATTTCTAGGAGTTTTCTGTGGATTTTTAGCATCCCTTAAGTAAACATATCATACCAAGCAAAAAGGCATAGCTTGACTTCTTCTTTTCCAATTAGTACTTCCTTTAATTTCCTTTCTGCTTATTGCCTAGCAAGTGTTTCAAGCACTATATTGAAGAGGATTGGGGACAGGGCAGCCTTGCGGAGTTCCTACCTTTAAAGGGAATGCTTCTGTTTTCACCCATTTAGTATGTATTTGGCTGTGGGTTTGTATATATGGCTTTGATACATTGAGGAATGATCCCTCCAATCCAATTCCCTCTAGGACTTTAAGCATGAAGAGATGCTGACTTTTTCATAAGGCTTTTATTTTTTGCATCATTGAGATGATGTGTGGCTTTTGTCTTCAGTCCATTTTATGTTTTATGATATTTTATGATTTTCTTATGTTGAACCATGCCTGATCTCTTGGTATGAATCCACTTGGTCATGATTAACTGATCTTTTTGATGTGGGTCTGATGTGTTTGCGAAATATTCTATTGAAATTTTTTGCATCTTGTTCATTAATGAGATGGGTCTATAGATTCTCCTTTTGGTGTGATATCTTGCCTGGTTTGGTATAGATTTGATGCTGCTTCATAGAAGGAATATTGGGAGCAATCCCTCTGATCGCTTCGAACAATTGAGAAGTTAATTGGTTTGTAAAATTTTGAAATGTTTTATAGATTCTGCCGATGAAACCATCTGGGCCTGGTTTTTTTTAGTTGGGAGGCTTCTTATTACATCTCAATTTCTCTATATTAGGTCTGTTTAAGCTGCCGATCTCGTTCTTGGTTGAGCTTTGGTGATTTCCAGGATTTCAGATATTCATATCCCATTTCTTCTAGGTTTTTAGTAGAGATAAAGGTTTTTAAGTATCCACTAAAAATGTTTTGATCTTTTTTGTTTGTTTGAAGTTACCTCCTTTCATCACAGATTCTATTGATTTGGGATTGTTCCTTCTTTCTTTTGGTTAACTGGGGCTAGAGGTCTGTCTATCTGTTATTCTCTCAAAGAACTCCAACTTTTGGATTCATTGATTTTTTTTTTTTTGTATTGTTTTCTTTGTTTCTATTCATCAATTTCTGCTGCTGATTTTTTGTTTTCTTCCTGTCTTTTTTTTGTTTTTTTTTGGTTTTTTTTTTAGCTGTAGTGTTAGCATTCACTTGTGTCTTCTGTTTTCTTTTTTTTTTCTTTTTTTATTTTATTTTTTTTTTATTGATGCTTTGGTATTTCATACATCATTTCCAATTCAGTTCGCAATTATCATTCCCCTTCCCTTCCCCCCACCTCACCCTTACTATCCCGATCATGATTCTGCGTACTTTTCTGCATCTTTTTTCAACCATCGTTCTGTATCACAATTTGAGTGTTATCTGTTTCTTAATAAGAGATCATGATTTGGAATGCATGGTTTTTTTGTTTTGTTTTGTATTTGTTTTCATTTTTTTTTTTTTTAACGATAAGTGATAATTTGTCAGTCTACAAGCTATGCTTCATGTAACAACCAATTTGGAGCAGTTGTGCCCAAACCCACACAGCTCATGGTCCCACCATCCAGGGGGGGTGTCATTGTTGTTCAATCAAGTTGATCAAATGAGTGTCCAGTCTATATTTACTGTTGTTTCACCATTCACCCCATCGCAGCCCTATATTCTACCGGCCCCTCTTTCTGCAGATTGTTCCTAGGCTTAGAAAAGGGGCACAGGTGGATGAGAAGCAAGTAGGACCCACGGCAATAAACTTACCTCTTAGGACTGCTTTTAAAGATCCCATAGGTTTTGTTGTTGTTGTGTTATATTATCATTGTATCATTCAGTTCCAGGAATGCTTTATTTCTTTTCTTTTTTTTTTTTTTTTGGTCTTTTCGAGACAGGGGTCTCCCTGTAGCCCCAGCTGTCTGGAACTCACTCTGTAGACCATGCTGGCCTTGAACTCACAAAGATCTGCCTGCCTCTGCTACCAAGTGCTAGGATTAAAGCGAGTGTGCTTTCCTTGACCCATTCATTATTCAGGGTAATGTTATTTAGTCTCCATGTAGATAGTAGGGCTTATCCTGGTGATTAATGAGCTTTATGCATGAAATTATTTCAATCTTTTTGTATTTGTGGAGGTTTCTTCTGCTGTCCCCAGTGTGGTCATATTTTGACACATGTTCCATGAGGTGCGAGTGTATTCTTGGTATACTTGGGTGGTATTTTGTAGATGTCTGTGGGTCCATTTTGGTGTNCTACATCAAAAGAAACAATCAAGGAAGTGAAGAGAAAACCCACAGAGTGGGAGGAAACCTTCACTACAGATACATCTGACCAAGCATTGATTTCCAGAATATATAAACTACTCAAAAAACAAAGAAGAAAGAAAACAAATGACCCACTCAAAAGATGGAGCAAAGAGCTGAACAGAGACTTCACAAGTGAGGAATTAGAGAGATGGCTGAGAAATATCTTTAAAAGTGTTCAACGTCACTAATAATTAAGGAAATGCAAATCAAAACCACTTTAAGATATCATCTCACTCAAATAAGACTGGCTAGGATCAAGAAAACAAATGATACCAAGTGCTGGAGAGGTTGTGGGGAAAGGAGAACACACATCCATTGCTGGTGGGAATGTAAACTCATACAGCCACTATGGAAAGCAGTGTGGAGAACCCTTGGAAGACTTGGAATGAACTTGCCACCTGACCCAGCCATACCACTCCTGGGTATGTACCTACAAGACTCATCTTACCGCAGAGATACATGCACAGCCATGTTTATTGCAGCCCTCTTCACAATAGCAAGGAGCTAGAACCAACCCAAGTGCCCCTCAACTGACAAGTGGATAGAGAAAATGTGGTACATCTACACAATGGAGTTCTATGCAGCAGTAAAGAAAGATGACATCATGAACTTTGCAGGTAAATGAACGGGGCTAGAAGATATCACGCAGAGTGAAGTAACACAGTCCCAGAAAAACAAACGACGAATGGTATCCCTCATCTGTGGATGCTAACACCAATTACCTAATTGTATGGCAAACTGAGCAACGTTAATGTGATCTGAAAACAACTGTGCTCTTATACTGTAGAATCCCTTAAAAAATAAACAAAAAAACTAAATCATAAGCTGAAGATGCTAAAAAAAAGACTTTTAACTTTTTGTGTCAAAAAATTAATTTTTAAATACAACTGCCATATGAACCAACAATCCTACTACTGAGCCTATTTCCAAAGGAGACAAAGTCAGTATATATTCCATGCTTATTACAGCATTGTTCACAAAAATAGTACTTACAACTGAGTACTACTAAGACTCAAAAAAGAAAGGAATCTTGTCATTCGCAACGACATGGATGAAACTGAGGGACGCTGATGTATGGAACAAGCCAGGTCCAGGACAAATGTTATCTGATGCCACTTATATGTGGAACCTAAAAAATTAGAATTCATGAAAGTTGAGCATGGAAGGTAATACTTACTAGAGGGAGAGGTTAGTTACAAGATATAAAATTTCATTTATATAGGAAGAATAAGCTCAAAAGGTCTATTATACAACAAGACTATAATAAATAACCCTGTATCCTATTTTGAAAATTTAGAGCATTCAACAAAGAGTGTTACACGGATCATGCACATATTAATTAGGCAGACTGAGTTGTTTCATGAATACAAATTTCAAAACACTATCTATGCTATTACACACACGCGCACACACACACACACACACACATACACAGAGGTGCCTCACCATGTTCATCTTTTTTTTTTGAGACAGAGTCTCCCTGTAGCTCTGGCTGTCCTGGAACTCACTCTGTAGACCAGGCTGGCCTTGATCTCACAGAGATCCTCCTGCCTGTGCGTCCCAAGTGCTAGGATTAAAGGTGTGCGCCACCAAGCCCAGCTCATCATTATTTTTTAAAGCCATCATACGTCTCTGTCACTACCAAAACAACCAGGAAATGCATAAAGCAAAGTCAGTCCAGGCAGCAGCCTTTGTCCCAACATGGGCTACCCTAGGTTCAGCAGGCAGCACGAGGCAGAAACCAGCTGAGTGGCTTCTCTCATTTGGCATTTCCTCTCTGCCAAGGTGGAGATGCACCAACAGGTTCTGCTGGTCTGCAACCCATCTGCTCTGGGTAGGAGGGTCCTGACCTCCAGGGCCACAATGCATTACATAACTGAAGGCTAGGTCTCAGTCTAGTTGCTTGCTCATCAGAGACCGATAGAGGAAGTTGTTTGCTGGGTTTGAGGTTTTCCAGAGGAGGAAGGACTTAGCACCCAGTGTGCTAACCCTCTTAGCCACACCACAAACAGCAATTAAGAATTGCCCAACACTGGGGACTTGTCTCAGCAGTGAACACCCCAGAGAACCTGCCTGGGTTATTAGGAGGGATACCTGACAGGAAAGTCAAGGGTTCACAGATGGGGTGCTCCTAAACAGCCACTCTGAATCATTGCTGTGTTAGTAAATACACACCCTCAAACCCTATTTTATTCCAAGTATTTGTTCTGATATAAATATCCGCCTTTGCTGAATCTATCTCTTATTTTTAAATTTTCATCCTTATATCTAACTCTTGTAGCCACAGGTCATTGAGGATTTCATCAGAAATATCACATGCTTATCTACAAGCTACATCATCCAACACTGGTCATGATTCTGGAAGGTTCCTCTTCAGGTAATGCTCCAAGGAAAAATTCACCTTAAAGTGTCCTATCCCAGGAGTATGGAGAGAGCAAATGTTGCCTGAGTTCCTTTCATCTCCTACATTCCTAATAACACACAAAATGTGTATTTAAATCAAGGCCAAGGAGCCTCTGAAGTGAGTGTTCTTGGTGGCACTGGGGGGCATACATGAGAGCCAAATAAATCAAGTTGAGCTCATTAGCAAGCTTTTCTTGGTGGTAAAACTGCCCAAGATAATGGCCCACCTAAAATGCTCTCCAAATGATCCAGAAAGTAAAGTAGGACCTATTTCCCACCTCCTCAAAAGGGAGAGAGATAGAAAGAAAAGAAACATATTCTTGATCTCCTTAGAAAACAGTCTTTCCTATAGGCCTGACTTGGGGCAAATGACCATTCATACAGTTAGGCTCTCTTGGGTGGGACAGAGCGCCACCAGGCTGAGAAATAAATAGCTGCATAAAACCCCCTGCCAGGGCTGGAGAGATGGCCTAGCGGTTAAGAATGCCGACCACTTTTACAGAGGACCTGGGTTCGATCCCCAGCACCCACATGGTGGCTGAGAACCGTCTGTAACTCCAATTTCAGGAGAACTCCAGTTCCAGGGGAATCCAAGACTCTCTTCTGACCTCCGCAGCATTGCACGACACGGGTGCACAGACCTATATGCAGACAGTACATTCATACAAATAAATAAATAAATAAAAATAAATAAATAAATAAATAAAATATTTTTTAAAACTCCCTGCCATTTAAGCCCTTGGGTTTCAAACAAGATCGGTTTTTGTTCATTTGTTTCTTTGTTGTTTTTTTTTTTGAGACAGCTGGCCTAGAACTCAGTACACCATACTGGTGTCAATATCACAGAGATCTGCCTGTCTCTGCCTCACAAGTGCTGCAATTAAAGACATGCACCACCACACCTGGCTTTGATTTATTTACTTAATGGCTTCTTTTTTGTGGGGAGGGGATGCCATGCTGAGGATTGAATTTAGTCAAATGAACACGTTGGGTATAGAACTAGATAAGAGAAATTACAATTGGGGAATTATTTATCTAGTTTTCAATCTTCTTGGGTCTAAGAATGTCTTCTTTGCCCTCTTTTAAAATTCTTGGGTTGTTGATGCAAAGCAGAAACTAGCAGGAACTCTACCATCAAACTTCCTGTTGGAATCAGCTGTTGTAAGAAGCACCAGCCATAAACAAATACCTTTCCTTAGTCCCCATCTCTGGATAAAAACTTACCATTTAGCTTGCTTTTTGCAACTCCTTGCTTTCTACAATGTGCTCCTCAACAGCAGTTCTCCTACTAACCACTCAATTAGCTCTGACACAATTTTTCAGCCTGGCAAGTCATTGGGCAGCACCATGAACTACAAAGGTAAGAAAATCCTCAATCCAACATTGGTGTTCAATGACAGCCCTCACTAATAATATGTTCCACTGTTTCCACGTTATGGAAACCCTTCATGTGGTACTAGAAAGCCATGTTTTGCATAGTTTGGTTTATAGTTTTGTTGGTTTTCTCCTAGCTCAGAACTCTAGTAAAAATTTTCACCAAATTTCAAGTTTTAGAGAAAGAAGCAAATTGGGGGGGGGGTGGCCATCAACTAACGAAACACTTAGTTGCACCAATGACAATGACCCTCCCTCACACCCTCTGCTCACCCTTTTTTGTTTTTTGTTTTTTGGGGGGTTTGGGGTTTTTTTTTTGTTTTTGTTTTTGTTTTTGGCTGCTTTGATGTAATCTGGTTTCCACTCTAGAAAACAAAGTAATGGGTTATTTGGAATAATACACATTTCAGATTCATAAACATAATACACACATATGACTGAAAGTGTACAGCTAATGATAGGGCTCTGATGGAATGCAAGTGTAGCTGGGTCCCTGTTAACCCCACAGCTGCTCCAGAGGCAAGGCTGGTAGACACAGCCCTCCTCACTTCCTAGCTCAACCATTTCCAAACATTTTCCTACTATGACTGAGACGTCTGAGGACAGCTCACAGACAAGCCTTCTCTCATCTCAATACCACTTTTAGTCTCTATTGTAGTAGAGGACTATCTTCAAAGACAGACACCATCTTCAAGAGTTCACCTGGGACCACTTGCAAAAGGTCATCGCAGCTGGCTTGATGACTGTTGGTGTCCCCTCACAGAAGGAGGGGCAATTAGGGTCACAGGACCCTCACCTGAGTATCCAGCCACTCCTCCCAACCTATTGTATGTGATTCTGCCCAAACTGCAGTGTCCTGTAGCAGGAGCTAGAGACTACAGGCTGGAAAGGTGGGGAGGGGGCTCCAGCTACACAGCCAATGGGAAGTCATCACCCATGCTGGGTGCAGACCTTCCGGTGTGGCTGTTTTAAGGTCACCCACAGTCCTGCCCATATCCCCTCACCTATTGCTCTATAAATAAACCTAATAAGCTCATCAGTACCCCAGGGTGAATTTCGGTGGAACTGTACCTTGATTTGACCCTAAAAGGAGGAGGGAAGATGCTGTTTACATCTCCCCCAGGACAGGTACTTTACCAACACCTGTGGGTCTTGTAAGTTTAAAAGTAATATGTTTGCACCTTTATTAGACCACCACTGACCACATCTCTTGACGTCCCACCTTATAATGTAAATGTGTCTGTCTGTGAAATTAGAATCCCTGAAATTTAGCTTGTCACTCCTAGCAGCTGACAAACAGCATGGCTGAAACTGGAAAGAAAATAAATAGTTAAAAATACATTTGCAGCCCAGTGTAGTACTGCACTCCTATAATCAAAGCATTTAGTAAGCAAAGGTAGTAGAATTGTCAAGTCTAGCCTGGGGTACACAGAGAGAAGCTGATTCAACAAAACAATATATGTGTGTGTATGTGTGTGTGTGTGTGTGTGTGTGTGTACAAGCACAAGTGCGTGTGTGTTAGCACGTTAGCATTGCACAGACATCAATCACAGTGCTCGCCATGTAAATCAGCAATGGCTGACCTTACTCAGCGCTCTCATTAAGAGCTCTGGAGGTGAAACACTGCTGTGAAGTACAAGCGCTTAAACAGTACCCTGAGTTCATCTAATTATGGTCACAGCACCTCTGAACTCATGAACCCTCCCACCTCCTCAACTTTCAACCTCAGGATACTGGCTAAGGGTGTAAAGGAATTATGTCATCTATAGGAAAATGGGTGGAACTAGAGATGTAAGTGAGACAAGCCAGATGCAGAAAAACAAGTACCATGTGTTCTCTCATATGTGGAATCTATGTATATACATATGCATGTATGCATGTATGTACATACATATGGCATGAAAGTAAAGAGTGGACTATGTACGGGAAGAATAAGTTCTAGGGAAAGGAGAAAGGGAAGCAAGGGATATAGCTCAGTTTGGCAGAGAGCCTGCCTAGCATGCATGAGGCTCTGAGTTCAGTCCCCACCACAACACAAAAGTAAGTTTGGTAGCATGCACTTGTTACATCAGCAGTCGGGAAGTACACAGAGGAGGAACAGAAGTTCAAGGTCATCCTTGACTACATAACAAATTGGAAGCCAGTCTGGGCTACATAAGACATTGTCCCCCCAAAAAATACAAGGTAAAGAGGGGAGCCAGGGTAATACGAGAGAAAGAAATATTGCAGGTTTTCTATCATATGCCGAATCCAAATCTACACACACACACGCACGCACGCACACACGCACGCACGCACGCACACGCACGCACGCACACACGCATGCATGCACGCACACACGCACGCACACACGCACACACACGCACGCACACGCACGCACGCACACACGCACACACACACACATGCACACACACACGCACACACACACGCACGCACGCACGCACACACACACACACGAAAGCAGGAGTGGGACCAATTTTGGAGAAGAAATGGACCAGCAGGAGGGAGGTGGGAGGGGTGGCAACAGAGGGGCTAAAATGAACAAAATATGTATGTATGAAGTATAACGAAAGGCACTGTTTTGCATGCTAACTAAAACACATTCATTACAAAGAAAAAAAAAGAACATCGGCTCAGGGAAAGTGGAATTCTCTTCTGTGTATTTATTTGTATTTATTTTATGTGCATGAATGTTTTTCTTGCATGTATGTAAGTGCACCATGTGTGCCCAATGCCCCAGAAAAGGGTGTCAGATTCCCTGGAACTGGAGTTACAGATGGTTGTCAGCCACCCACCATGTGGTTGCTAAGAACCAAATCCTGGTCCTCTGCAAGAGCAGCCTGTGCTCTTAACTGCTGAGCCATCCCTCCAGCCCCTTAATTCACTTTTTTAATATTTTATTTTTTATTTTATGTGTATGAGTATATTGCCTGCATGTGTGTAAGTACACCCATGTCATGCAATGCCTGTGGGGGTCAGAAGATGCCAGATCCTCTGGAACTGGAGTTACAGATAGCTGTTAGCCACCATGTGGGTGCTGGAATTTGAACTCAGGTCCTCCGTAAGAGCAGTCACTGCTCTTAATTGCTGAGCCATCTCTCCAGGCCCTTAATTAATTTTTCAAAGCATGACACATACTACTTTACCAAGTAATGATTTACTAACACATAAAACTACATTTCATTAGGAAATGATTCATCTTTCCAAATTATCAATGAGCCAGGCACCAATATCTTCAGCACACCTAAAAATGCAGGAAACAATTATATTATGGATTTAAAAAAATTTGTTCAACATATGAATATATTTAAGCTACCCTATGAAATTGTCAGTTAATAGAAAATATTTAAGTTTTAAGCCAGGCATGCATGCCTTTAATCCTAGCACTTGAGAGGCAGAGGCAGGTGGATCTTTGTGAGTTCAAGGCCAGCCTGGTCTACAGAGCGAGTTCCAGGACAGCTGGGGCTACAGGGAGACCCTGTTTCGAAAAAACCAAAAAAAAAAAAAAAAATTTAAGTTTTAAAACATAAGATGACATCTGCTTACATGTTAGACCTTGTAAAAAATAATCAATCAGTAGAAATAAAAATAAATAAAAAATTGAAAGACACCTGATAGTTTTTTAAATTTTTTTATATTTAAAAAAAATTTTTTTAATTTATTTTTGTATGTGTATGAATGTACTGTCTGCATGTAGGACTGTGCACCCATGTCGTGCAATGCCACGGAGGTCAGAAGAGGGTCTTGGATTCCCCTGGAACTGGAGTTCTCCTAGAAATGGAGTTATAGATGGTTCTTAGCTACCATGTGGGTGCTGGGGATCGAACCTGGGTCTCTCTGCAAGAGCAGTAGGTGCTCTTAACTGCTAGGCTATCTCTCCAGCCCCGACACCTGACAGTTTATGTATGTCATAAAGCAAAAAAGCTCTTCCAGGGCTGAGGAGATGACTCGGCAGGTAAATCATTCAGTATATATATTAGGATCGTGGTTTGGATTCCCCAGTAAACATGTAAATGCCACCTGGGCAGGGCAGCCCACTTGTAATCCCAACAGAGACAGAGGATGCCCAGAGCATGCTGAATAGACTAGCCAAACTGGCAAGCTCTGGGTTCAAGCGCGAGACCCGGCCTCAATATGTTAGGTGAACAATCCAGGAAGAAAACTGACCTTAACCCCTGGCCTCCACACACATGCAAACACACATATACATACACAAAAACTAGCACCCCCGTGTTTTCATCATAATCAAGAGCCTACAGGGTATTCCATTACTTCAGGTCTCCAGGCGAAAGACAAAACCATTTTCCCTGAAGTGATACACCAAAAGAAATCTCTGAGAGACTAGGGGACTAACTCAGCTGCAAACACCGTGACCTTGAATGACTTGTGCCTTTTCCCATTCAATGAAGGGTGGTGCTTGAACATGTCTCCACACCCTCTCCACCCAGCACTGAAGCACTTCATCCCAGCAGCTCCAAGGTGCCTCTCTGAAAGGAGATTTCTCTTCTTTACACAAGACCTCCCCAAATGCAGATAGCTCTTTGACCCAAACTTGCTGACCTCTTAAAGCAAAGGTCAAAACTTTTGAGAGCCACAGGTGTCGGTACATAGGGTTGAATATAATATCAGCTCATCTTGCAGAAGTGGACATAAGTAAGCTGGAGAGCCATGTGGGAGGCTTCTTCCTCCATGACACCTGTCCTCACCCACCTCTGCAAGGTCCCCTCCATTCCAATAGCTACCAAGTGAAACTTCTACTTACCTCACTATTGCCTGAAGAGGTTGGGGATTTTGAAAGGCTGAAGGGAAACCTCCCTCATGTCCCCCCTACCTAAGAGCACTTGCTATGTGCCACTTTGGTTTTTAACATTTTTAAGTGTGTGTGCGTGTGTGTGTGTGTGTGTGTGTGTGTGTGTGTGTGTGTGTGAGATGTGAATGGGTGTGCATGCCATTATCAAAGGACAACCTTTGGAAGTTAGTTCTCTCTTTCCACCATGTGGATCCTAGGGAATCAAACTCAAGTCATCAGGCTTGGCAGCAAGTACCCTTACCTGCTAAGCCACTTGCCTGCCAATTCTTCCTTTGCTAGAAACTAAAACTACGAGCTCTCCCCACTACATCCCAAGTCCAAAGCTCATATATGACTCTTTACTCTGCTGACTGCCACACAAGCCACACAAACACATTAACGGACAGCAGCATACTTTCAAATCCATAGCAGAGACTATGGACAATTCATCCAGGGCTGGAAACCACGTTCCCAAGGGCTTCCCATCCCCACCCCCACCTTACATCTGTTCAACCTTCTAATGGAACCTGAAGTCTAGAGTTCTCATACCAAAGAAAATATTGTCCAAACCAGAAAAGTATCTCTTTCAACACCCAGATGTACAAGCTGGCTAAACGCTTTAACAGCTTGTTCACTGACAGACACAGAAACATCCCAAGCAAGCCAAGGAAAACCAAAATGTGACTGAGGGTCAGTCTGCAGAGGACTCTGCTACAGAGCTGAGTCACAACCACACTCCTTCTTCCACCCAGATCACCTCCACCCTCACATACAGGTGGTCCCAGCTGCTCAGACAAACCCTCAGAACTCAACAAATAAAAGCTATGTTTTCAATTTGGAGAGGAAGGACAGCGACCCAAGAGGTTGGGGGGGCACCTCTCAATCTGTTGAGTTTCTTCACAATAAACTTGACCACTGAAACACAAGAACCACAGGAAATACCTCATAGGCAACTCATATTCAGCCAAGGACCACTCCTGTTTAAAGATTTAAAGCATCCCTAATAACAGTAAGTCATTGGCTCCCAGTATGGACATTTTTCTCCATCAAAGTACTTGACTATCCAACAGACTTAACAGGACTTCAAATAGGGATAGCAAAACCATAAACCCACAGCACCACGGTTCATGGAAGGACCCACGAGGGTAGCTAGCAGATATGAAACATGGGTGGGTGGGGTGCACTGCCTGGCAGCAGCACCCTCATTTGGCAAAAGACATATCCCCCCCCCCCGCCCTGGGCCACCACCCATTGTCTGGGAAGCACACTGCCTATGCCCCACCACAAAACAGACTCCTCACCTTCCCCAGATTCTTTAAGAACTGACAGCATACACCATACTCTGTTAGCATGTACAGTTTCAAGCCACCTGTTTCTTCACTCAAGTCTTGCTATCATCTCAGAGGAAGAAAGATTACAGTTTATTATAACATTTGCACCCAAAAGGCCTTTGCCTTTCATTGTAACAGACAGTTAAAGAGAGTGAAACTGTATTATTGGTTAGTGAAGTTTGGTGCCAGAGTTTACATCGGACATTCCATGCACATAGCTTTTCATCCTCAAAGGCAATGATGGATGAAAGTTGCCCTGTATCTTTGCCTCTCTCTCTCTCTCTCTCTCTCTCTCTCTCTCTGTATGTATGTATGTATACACATACATATGATGTATGAGGTCAATGTCAATCTTCCTTGATTACTCTGCACCTTTATTTTTTGAGAAAGGTCTTCTCACTGAACCTGGAACTAGGATAGCTGACCACTGAGCTACTCGTCTTTGACCCCCACACCCCAACATTGGGGTTACAGACATGTGTACCATGCCCAGATTTTTAAGTGGGATCTGGGGATCTGAACTTGGGTCCTTATGCTTGTATGACAAACACTACTGACTGAGCCATCTCTCCAGCCCCTTGCTACCCAAACTTGTCATGTAAGAATTATGTGCAAATCAACTTAAATCACATTGATTTGGAGTACTTTGCTAAATTAGAAAAGTAGGATTTCCACAAGTCTATAAAAATCTGAAGGAAGATTAATTAATTTCATCATTCATATGTTATTCAAAACTGCAGCATTTGGTACTATAAATAATTTCCCACTTAGGTCACATTTGTCATAATTGGGGGGGGGGGTAGACAGCAACTCAACTTACTTTATCCTCTAAGAAAACTCAAGACATAAATGTACTTATTCAAATTTTACATAATTTAATTAAATGTAATTATCTTAAATTATTTAAACTATGTTCAAAGATAGTCTTCCTATAAGTCATTGAAACCAAGAGAACCACCAGGTTTAATTTAAGGCCAACGAGTAAGAACTCTGCAAGATAAGGAATGTCCTCTCAACCTCAGACACTCCCACAAAGGAATAAGGAAAGAAAAGCAGGGTTCCACTTAACTGTTGGAAGAGTCGATTTGCTGCCATAGCCTGAGGTGAGGGCTAAGAACTCCCAGACCATTACCTGGTCCCCCTGATAGTCAGCGCACACCCTCGGCCCAACAGCTCCCACAAACTCAGTTGTTCTTACCAAGGGGAGCAAGCTGCACATGCCCTCCATCCCTGCTCCCGGCTTTCAAGAAAATATGAAGCAAATTTTGGGACAAGATTAATTCTCCAGGTTAAACACACACACACACACACACACACACACACACACACATGTGCACAACCAACAGAAATGAAACAGTCTGGAAACATCTCAAAGATTCAATGTCCAACACAAGAAGCAAGAAAAGGAAAGTAAAAGAGTGGCCAGGCAACCCAGGCTGTGCTTCTTACACCACTTTACACCTTCTTCCTTTTCCACAGAAAAAGACTCTGTGTTGCTCAGTCATACCTCAAGGGACACAGTTCATCTGGAGGCTCACTCTGAAATCCATGGGGATTATCCACGACTATTTATTTATAAAGCCTGAAGGCTACAAAACCACAGACATGAGAGGTCTCACCTAGAAAGACAGGCCTCTGTTCTAGAGGATTTATAAACTAGAAATGTCACCCATCATTCTCTGAGATGAGATGAAAATTTGAGAGGTGAACCTATTGTAATGGGGAGCTCTAGGCCAAGATGCCTTTACTCCAAATCACAGTATACTCTCAAAATCAGACCCTGACACTAAACTGGTGACAGAAATTACACAAATGGGCAGAACACCTGGATTTACATAAAATTCAGGGAAACAACATGAGTCCATCAAAAACAGTTCAGTTCCCAGCTAATCCTAATGGGTTTTCCGAATGTGCTGGTTTGTCAGATTGGAGGACAAGGAAGAGGACAGACAGGCCCAGAGTAACAGTTCATTTTGCTTATTGTTGCTGTTTTGCCCCAGGCAGGAAGCACAGGGGTTGAAGGAGTTCTTTCTCCAGTTACTCTTTTTTTTTTTTTTTTTTTTTTTGGTCTTTTTGAGACAGGGTCTCCCTGTAGCTCCAGCTGTCCTGGAACTCCCTCTGTAGACCAGGCTGGCCTTGAACTCACAAAGATCCGCCTGCCTCTGCCTCCCGAGTTCTAGGATTAAAGGCGTGCACCACCACGTACTCTTGTTACCTAAGCATCTCCCAGCAGAGCAGGGAGAACATAACTCTGCCAGTGTCACCCACATAGCAAGTGCTATCAAAGATCCCTGTCTTGGCTTGAGGGGATGAGTGGTAGGGAAGGAGGGAAAGATCAACTCACCCTTCATCTGAGCCTCCCTTTAACTAGCAAGCCACTTTTAATGAGCCATTTTTAAAACCCATATTCCCCAAAGGAATGGAAGATGATGATGGCTCAGCACTGTGGAGCCTCCTCTATTTTCCTAACTGGGGAGAGAGACTTCATTTCATAAACCAAGAAGCTCAATCAGTCATGACTTCCTCAGTAGATACGAAGAAGAGGAGTTTTCACACAGGGTTCTGATATGAAAAATACTTGAATGAATATATTAATTAACTAATTAATTGCCCCACTAGTTGGGAGTTCAGTGACTTACTCTGTTTAACTTATACAAATACACAGCAAAGTTTGAGCAACAATTTGAATACCAGATACAAACACACACACACACACACACACACACACACACACACACACACAAAGATGCTGAAAGCAGGGGCTTGAATACATACTTATGCAATACTCAATGCACTATTATTCACAAAAGCCAAAAGGTAAGTGCCACCAGAGTGTCTATGGATAAACAAACAGATACACAAAATGCAATAGCTAGATACAATGGAATATTATTCCGTCTTTAAAGAAGAACAGGCTGACACATGCTACTACATGGATAATCTGTGAACAGGGTAGCCTGAATGAAATAAGCTAGTCATGAAAGGCCAAATACTACAAGTCCACTTATATGAAGTTCTTAGATTAGTCAAATTCGTAGAGGCAGAAAATAGAATGGCAGATTCCTGGGAAGATTATTCAGAAAAGAATAGTTCAGAGCAGAAGGGCTGGAGAGATGGCTCAGCAGATAAGAGCACTGGCTGCTCATGCAGAGGACCTGAGTTCAGTTCCCAGCACCCACAAGGCAACTCACAACCTACAATGGTATGTTACTCTGGTTCCAGGGGATCCAACGCCCCCTTCTGGCAACTGAGGTATTGCACTCATGGGTGCAATACATATACTTACATACATGCAGGCAAAACACTCATACACAAAAATAAAAATAAATAAATAAATTTTAAGTACAGATTTGAAGCTCTGGTCTGTCTACAAGGTCTACCTACATCCTAGAGATGACAGTGGTGACAGTTATACAATATAGACATGCTGAATGCCACCATCTACTTAAAATGGGTAAAACAGTACTTTTTCCCCCACCCCCCCAATAGTACATTTTAAAATATATTTTATCACAATTTAGAAAAATAAAAATGGTAAAGTTGAGGCTATATAGGTGGTGCACGCCTTTAATCCTAGCACTTGGGAGGCAGAGACAGGCGGATCTTTGTGAGTTCAAGGCCAGCCTGGTCTACAGAGTGAGTTCCAGGACAGCTGGGGCTACAGGGAGACCCTGTCCTTTCGAATAAAGTACAATAAAAAAAAAAAAAAAACTTAAATAAATAAAAAAATTAAATGATGAAAAAGCATTGAGCACCTATAAAAACTTTGAAGGAGTTTTATATGAAAATTTCTTCATAAACTTGGTTATTAAAAACAAAAAAAGAAAGAAAAACTACCAGAGAAGGAGACAGATGCACCACTCCCTGGTTACCTGGCAAGAATCACCCAGCATCAAAGCAGGAACTGGGTGCATTGCCTTACTCTGGGTCAAAATATTGAAAATTTAAAGCTTAAAAAAAAAGTAGGGAAAAAAAAAAAATGTCCGCTCAGTGTGGGGTAGGATCCCACTGGTGGCCCACACTACAGGAAATTTCTAGAAACTTAAAAAAAAATAAAATCTGTGCCCTCTTGTGGAGAAGCAGGAAAAGGGACTGTGTGTAGTGATCGGAAAGGGAACAGGAAGAAGAGGAAACGGCAAGGTCTGTGGTGGCCAGGGATCCTCTGGGGCTGCAGCTGATAAGGAGAGCTGGCTGGTGTCTAGTCGTGGAGAAGAGCGACGAATGGGAAGGACTGGAAAGAGAAGAGAGAGTAGGGGCCATGCAGCCAGCGCATCTGCTCCACTAGCCCCAACGGCCGAACCGCAAATGCAGCCCAAGGAATTTGGGCCGGGGTTTTGATGGAAAACCATCGACAATTACATCTGACGTTAACTGTATGTAATTAATTACATTGATTATGACTGCTTGTATTCCTTAACTTTCCTCTAGGCTGCTAACGGCGCTGCCTAATAAGCCTGTACAGTGTCTCTCTGGCCTTAAATAAAGACAGATGCCAGATGTGGGCACGGGCAGGTCGAACTGGATGCTGGAAGGGTCCGGTGACGAGCAGGAACTGAGAGGACTGTTGTAAATCCCCAGCCTGAGGCGCCTGGGTTTCTTTCTGAAATAAACTGAGTTTTCCAAAAGCAGGAATAGAAGCAAATCTCTGCTGCACTAAGCACCACAAGAACAGTCTTAATAACAAAAGTGTCTTCTTTGTAGCTGAGGCAACACAGACCAGTCTGCTTACTGTATTCCACAAGAAATGCTTTGAAGATGACAAATTCCAGTTCCACCAGCTCTCTTTCCAGTTTAGTGAACACAAAATGTTTCCCCTGAATTTTTTTTTTTCCAAAAAGAGAGTTACATTTTAGGAGATAGATGGAATGATTTAATATTTTTGAAAATGTAATTGTGAAAGCTAGGCATGGTGGCTCACTTAGGATCAGGAAGTTCAAGGTACCCTTGTCTTATATAGCAAGTTTGAGGCCAAACCTGGGCTACAAAGACCTAGTCTCTTGGGGGCTGGAAGAGATGGCTCAGCAGAAAAGAAGACCAGGGTTCATTCCCAAGTACCCATCTGAGGCGGCTTAAATAACCGTCTTTAATTCCAGTTCCAGGGGAATCCAACACCCTCCCTTCTCGACCTCTGCAGCACTGTCAGGACACGGTTGCACCAAAAACCTAACATGCAAAAAGTGCATTCATACACATAAAAAAAATAATAAATAATTTAAAAAAAAAAAGAAGCCTAGTCTCATGATGATAGGCAATTCAATGCCCTGGGCCATCCAGTTTCTCTCCTATTTGACATTGTTTTAGAACATTAAATGGTGTGATAGCTCCACACTTGGGAAGCTGAAGGGCAAGGGAGGATTACTATGAATTTGGGCCACCCTGGGCTACAAGGTGAGGCACTTACTCAAAAACAAAAAGCTGGAGGCTTAGTAGATGGTTCAGTCAGTAAAGCACTTCCTGCCCATGTTTAAAAAAAAAAAAAAAAAAAAACAGCTGGCACAGCAGCGTACACCTGTATCCAGGGGTAGCAGAAACAAGAAGATCCCTGGAGCTCCCTGGCTAGCAAGTCTACCCAGTTCTAGGTCCCGTCTAGCCAGTGTAGTCAGTCTAGTGAGCTCCAGGTTCAGCGACAGAACCTTCTCAAAAAATAATAAAATAAATTTTAGAAAAGGATACCAGTAGTTTTAAACGGTTTGTTTGGCTGTTTTTGTTTTCTGAGGCAGGGTCTCCCTGTAGCCCCAGCTAGGCTCACTATGTAAGCTGGCCTTGATCTCAGATCAAGCGCTGGGCTTAAAGGTATGTGCCACTGTACCTGGTTAGAGATTGCTATTATTATTATACTCATTTATTTGTGTGTATGTATATGTGGACATGTGCATGACATGGTTCATGTACGGGGGTCAGAGGACAACTTGTGGCTGTTGGTTCTCTCCCTCCACCATGTAGCTACCGGGTCACAAACTCAGGGTGGTGGCAAGTGTCTTTACCCATTGAGCCGTCTCAGTGACCCCAGAGGCTTTCAAAACAACCAATCTTCACAGAAAACATCAAAGTAAGATTTAAAAGAGTAAATATTCAAAAGTATTAAAAAGTCAACACCTTTTTTTTTTTTCGTATTTTTGAGACAGGGTCTCCCTTTAGTCCCAGCTGGCCTGGAGCTTTCTCTGTAGACTAGGCTGGCCTTGAACTCACAGAGATCTGCCTGCCTCTGCCTCCCGAGTGCTGGGATTAAAGCCGTGTGCCACCACGTCCGGCACTAAAGACAGGTCTTAGCCGTCATGTGGGTGCTGGGAATCAAACCCCGGTCCTCTGCAAGAGCAGTCAGTGCTCTTAACCACTGAGCTATCTCTCCAGCCCCAAGTTAACACCTTTATAAAGGATAACAATATTACTTTATACATTTTAACTCTAAGGAGGAAAAGAGATGCTGTGTCCATAATGAATCATCTAGGTCTGGCTCACTCAGGCTTTGGGGGCCGGGAGCCAACAACTCCCATTATCTAGGACAAAGAAGCAAATCCACAAGCCACTTTTGAGTGGATTTCAGTTTGTAGTAACAACTTCTCTCAGTCCCAGTTTTCACAGCAAAAAATAAGCTTTGCGAAGAAGCAAGTACATATTGGGCTACCCTCTTGGCAGCCCCTCCCTGACATATACCTTCTTTTTGGAGATGCTCTGCAGCCCTCCCCTGCTCCCTGCGGGTGGGGGTCACTCCTCCCCAATAGCCTGTCCACACAGACCTTCTCAGTGGCCAAGAAACACCTCTGCTCTGAGGAAAGACAAAGCCCTAGGTACAGCAGGAGGTTCCCATTTTCCTAATGACCCCATGGCTGAGGCCACAAAAGTGGGTTCTAAGAATGAACATGAGCCCCAAATCCCCTCCCAGACAAGCTAGAGCTGGTCTGAGACACAAACCTGTTTCTTGCCAAGTAGCTGAACTCTACAGAACAAATGTCTCACCAAAGAGAATGGAGGCAGATAATGAATCCCAGGAGAGTAAAGAACCTGAAAAGCTTAAGGAAAACAGGAAAGATAGGGGAGGAAAGGCTTTTTAAAATTTTATTACACGTTATTCATTTGTTTATCTACCCTGGCACATATGTAGGGGTCACAGGACAGCTTGTGGGAATTGGTTCCTTTCTTTTACCAAGTGGATCCCAGGAACCGAACTTCAGGCTTGGCAGCAAGCTCCAGTATCCACTGAGCCACCTCAAGGGCCACAAGAAAGTCTTTAGAGCTGGGAAGACCCATAATCCACTCAACTGGATCCCTGCCCTGAGGTCTGAGAGATAATGTATCTTTACAAAACATATACCCCTTTCTACGCTTAAATTGATTAGGATGAGTTTCTGTCACTTACAACTAAGAGCCCAGATTAATACAGATAATCCCTAACAAGCGCAGTAGAAAAAGTAGTGTCAGAATGTCAGGAGCCAAAGCACTGTGCCTGTAACCTAACAGCACCCAAGAGATAAGCAGAAAGTAAGAAAAAAATGATCTTTCAAAATCCTAATTTTTAAAACAATTATCTAACAGCTCAGGTGGGGGAAATCCTGGCTGGGCTGGTAACTGGGCTTTCCTTTCACCCCCGATTCGTTTACTAAGCCATTGACTAGGGAGACTTTGTATAAGGGGGATTTCCACATCTTCCAATTGCACAATATTATATAATATTTACTTTCGTACTTAAAAGTTTATTTAGCACTAATACACTTCCTTAAATAAAGAAAAAAGAAACTGTGACTTATAAAGTCAGGGTTGAAAGTGCAAAATTGACCTCAGTAAGTCCTACAGATTCTAAACTCTTTGAAAAAGAGTTTAGAAAATTACTTGCCTCTCCTTCAAGAAGGAGAGTGCACATACACAGTCCGGAGGTCCAGGCCGGCTTACCATGCACTAAATGACCAGCAGGCATTCCACTCATGACAGTAAACTCATGGCCACACTACACACATACACACACACATACACACACACTAACACATACACACGCATGTGCCCAACAAAGACCCTAGAAATCCTTCTGTTTTCAAATGAAGCCACTGTGGAATAGGGCAGAGTCTAGGAAAGCATATTAGGAAGCACTGACCATTCAGCTTCCTGGGATGGCTCATCTCTTAAAGGACCCATGGGCCTTAAGTGGCAGTCACACACACACTGTACTTTGAATCTCTAGACCACTGTGGTGCTTCCCGTTAGTTATCACTTTGCTAGGAATCCGATGTACATTCTGCATCTCTAATTCAGTTGGTCAGAAGTTAGTATGATACCCCAGGACTTCTCTTTGCTTCCCTCACAGCCTCCTGGAGGACTCTTCTCCCTTGTCTTACCTCGGATTCCTGTGAGGTCTCCTCTTGTTATTTGACCTGTAAATGGCGATGGAACCTCTCATCAACTCTACACACTCTTCACTGGAAATCTCATAGGCTCCTCTGGCTTCAAGGAATATCTACACTAGGCCTCAAATTTTAGGTAGATCAACTTTAATCATAGACTCTTGACTCAATGACATCTGGGATAGAACCCAAGAATTTGCATTACTAACAAGCCCCATGATATACAGGTTCCCGAGCTCTGTACCCACCACTACCTGCTTAATACCTTTATGTGTCTGGTATAAGAACATCTTGGAGAGTCTAGTCACAGACATGCTGAGATCACTTTTTGCCCCTACCTTACTCCTTCCTCCACTCGTGGCTTAAGATGGGCCCTGGATTCCTCTCCCCCATATCTAATCCATCACCAGATCCTACGTTATTTATTTATTTATTTATTTATTGGTCTTTTTGAGATGGGGTCTCCCTTTAGTCCCAGCTGGTCTGGAGCTCACTATGTAGACCAGGCGGGCCTTGAACTCACAGAGATCTGCCTGCCTCTTTCTCCCGAGTGCTGGGATTAAAGGCATGCACTACCACACTTGGCATTTTTGAATTTTTTAACCAGTTCTGTTCCCTACCATTCACACAGCCTTTTCTCTGCTTTAAACCACTTATGTACTATCAGCAGTACTATTCAACCCAAATCCAACAACAGAACTGCTGGGTCATAGTAATAGCTCTGTACTGAAGTTCCGGAAGTACTGACAAATTGTTTTCCAAAGTGGCTACATCATTTTATACTCCTAATAGCAGCACATAAGGGATGAAATCTCTCCACACCCTTATCAGCATTAACAGTAACAAACCAGAGTTATTGTCCATCTTTAGATTTTAAGCTATCCTGGTGGATGTGAATTGTTATCCCATTGTGAGTTGGATTGGCACTTCCCTAAATGACTAATGATGTTGGAGCTTCTCCCATAATGCTCATTAGCCATTTGTTTATCTTTAGAAAAATATGTTTAGAATGAAGGCTGGAGAGAGGTCTCCACAGTTAACATCACTCGCTGCTCTTGCAGAGGACCCAGGTTAGGTTCCCAGCATCCACACAAGGCAGCTCGCAGGATCTGTAGTTCTAGTTCCAGGGTATCTAATGCCCTCTTCTGCCTTCCAGAGGCACTGCACAAAAATGGTTCATGTGTAGACAAGCAGGAACATGCATATAACATAAATTAAATAAATAAAAACATCATTTCAAAAGATGTTTAGGGGACTGGAGAGATGGCTCTGCAGTTAAGAGCACTGGCTATTCTTGCCCTCCCTATGCACTGCACTACACACATGCATACACATAAAATAAAAATTAATTAATTAATTAAAAGATGTTTAGAATCTACTCCCTCAGTGGAAACCAGGGCTTTGTGCATGCCATGCTACACAAGTACTCTACCACAGTGCTACATCCCAGCCCTGTTTAAAATCTTCTAACTGGGCTGTCTTTTTATTGATGAATTATGAGATGTTTGTTTTCAAGACAAACTTTCACTATGTAGCCCAAGCTAGCCTCAAACCTTTGGTTCTTACACCTCAACATCTTGAGTGCCAGGATCATGGGCATAAGCCATGATGCCCAACTGCAAGAAATCTTTGTGTCTTCTAGGTACCAGTCATCAGATGTGTGATTTATAGATATGTTCTCCCCTTCCCCCTGGGTTGTCTCTCCACCTTTTTTTTTTTGTCTTTTCGAGACAGGGTCTCCCTGTAGCCCCAGCTGTCCTGGAACTCACTCTGTAGACCAGACTGGCCTTGAACTCACAAAGATCCGCCTGTCTCTGCCTCCCTAGTGCTGGGATTAAAGGCGCATGCCACTATGCCCAGCAAGATTATTTTTGTAATTACTTATTGCATTTTCAATTTTCTGGGCCCATGTATGTAGGCACACTGTGCCATAGCATATATGTGAAGGTCAGAGGACCTTTTTTGTGGAGATTACTACATTATTAATTCAAGGAAAATTCTCATTGTGGAATTTTAGGACTTAAAATCAGAGGCAGCAATATATAGGGGGCCAGAGCGGATGTTGGAGTGATGCTGGGGTCTGAATGCCAGCTCTCCAGTCTTTCAGCTGTGGAGACTATCACTTCATCTCTCAGTTTTCCCATTTGTGAAGTGAGGGGACACAACAGTACAGTGTTATGGCTTGCTGTGACAGTTACATGAGATACCTGTCAAGCACTTAGCACATGGCCTCTTATAAATGCCAGTTCCTTCCAGTAATAAGCTGTACAACAGAGCTGCTGCTGCTGCTGCTGCTGCTGCTGCTGCTGCTGCCGCTAGTCCCTGGAAATGGCCGTGGGTTGGGTTCCTGCCCTGACATCTATCTTGTTTCTTTCGTGCTGGGGTCACAATGGGTCTTATTACCCAGATGGAAACAGAAGTCCAGTTCTCTCTTTCCACCATGTAGGTTCTAGGGATTGAACTTTGATCATCAGGCTTGGCAGCAAGTACCTTTACCCACTGGGAGATCTCACCAGTCTGTATTTTCATTATTTTTAAGAGTTCCAGAGCTTTGAAGTTCATATTTATATGATCAATTTGTGTTACTTTTCATGTATAGTATGATAAAAGGGTACAACCTCATTCTGCATCTGCCTGTAGCCATTTGATGCAAGGCTAATCTGTATCTTGAATTATTTTTATTTTATTTTATTTTATTTTATTATTTTATTTTGTTTTATTATTTATTTTGAGACAGGGTCTCCCTGTAGCTCTGGCTGTCCTGGAGCTTGCTAAGTAGACCAGACTGGCCTTGAACTCACAGAGATCCGCCTGCCTCTGACTGATACTTTTTTTTTTAATTTTTTAAATTTATTTCTGTATGTGTATGAATGTACTGTCTGCATGTAGGTCTGTGCACCCGTGTCGTGCAATGCCGCGGAGGTCAGAAGAGGGTGTCGGATTCCCCTGGAACTGGCGTTCTCCTGGAATTGGAGTTTCAGACGGTTTTCGGCCGCCATTATTTGGGGCTGAAGTGGAGGCTTGGGAGAGTTAAGAGCCCTGGCTGCTCTTGCAGAGGACCTATGTTCAGTTCTTAGCACCACATGGTGGCTAACAATTGTCTACAACTCCAGTTCCAGTGGATCTGCTGCCCTCTTCTGGCCTCCGTGGGCATTGCATGCATGTGATACACTTCCATGTATGCAAGCAAAGCATTCATACACTTTTTTTTTTTCCGTATGTGTATGAGTGTACTGTCTGCATGTAGGTTGGTGCACCCATGTCGTGCAATGCCGCGGAGGTCAGAAGAGGGCATTAGATTCCCCTGGAACTGGAGTTAAAGACGGTTCTCAGACGCCATGTGGGTGCTGGGGATCGAACCCAGGTCCTCTGCAAGAGCAGTCGGTGCTCTTAACCGCTAGGGCACCTCTCCAGCCCCTTATACACATTTTTTTTAATTAATAAAAAAAAAAACTTGACCATAGATGCATATACAATTCAGGACTATGAAGTGAGGTATTATTTCCTTGATGTCTATTGCTATAGTAGGATCACATTATTTTATCATTGTAGCTTTGTAAGCTTTGAAATTTTTGAAATTAGAAACTGTAAGTCTTCCATGGTGGCTGGTTCTTTTTCAAGGTTACCTTTTGCTAGTCTAGATTTCTTTGCATTTCCATACAAAGTTTAGGATTAGCTTGTCAGTAACTAAAAAAAAAAAAAAAAGGCAGTCAAGATTTGATAGAGATTGTGTTAAACATGAAGGTAGATTTGGGGAATATTACTAGTATTGGGATGCCACTTCACAACTCTGGATGTAGCTGCGTTGTGAAGTCCTGGCCTAGCACACACAAGACCTTGGGTTCAATATCCAGCACTAAATACACTAGTTGTGCTGGCAGAGGCCTATAACCACACTCTCAAAAGGTATAGGCAAGAAGATTAGAAGTTTAAGGCCATCCTCAGCTACATATCAAGTTCAAGGCCAGCCTGGGATACATGAGTCCTTGTCTCCAAAACAAGAAAATGAAAAAGGCTGCCAATTCATAAACATAGAATATCTATGTCTTTCTATTTATTTAGTTTTTATTTTTGCTTGTGTTTTTGAGACAGGTTTGCACTGTATAGCCCTACCTGGCCTAGAACTCACAGAGATTCACCTGCCTGTCCCTCCAGTGCTGGGATTAAAGGTGTGCACCATCATGCCTGGCCAGTATCCTTTTTTTCACTCCTAGTGCTGGGAATGGAATCCAGTCTCTTACATATACTAGGCTAACTGCCCAATCCTGAAATTTTTTATATTTTTGTATGCAAATCTTAAACTTTTTTTTAATTTTTAAAATTTTATTTATCTAGTTTTATTTTATGTACATGAGTGTTTTGCTTGCATGTATGTAAGTGCACAGCAGAAGACCAAACCTGGGTCCTCTGCTCTTAACTGCTTAGCCATCTCTCTAGCCCTCTTTTGTTAAATTTATTCCCAGGTATTTTATTCTTTTTGATAACACTGTCAATGTCAGTTTCTTAATTTCACTCCAATTTTTTCTTGCTGGTTCACAGAAACAGAGCTGATGTCTGCATGTTCATGTGTCCTCTATCACTGCTTGTGATGATAGCTTCAATTGTCAACTTGACACACCTGGGAAGAGGAACCTCAATTGGGGAATTTCCTCTATCAAACTGGCCTGCGGGAGTGTCTGTGATGAATTTTCTTGACTGTCAAGTGATATGAAAGGGCCCAGCCCAATGCGGATGGTGCCACCACTGGGCAGGTGCTCCTGGGTTTAAAAGAAAACAGGCTGAGCACAAGCCAGTAAGTAGCATTCCTCTCTGGTCTGTGCTTCGGTTCCTGCTTGAGTTGCTGCCCTGGCTTTCCTCAGAGATGAACTGTGATTGGGATCTATAAGCCAAATAAGCCCTTTCCTCCCCAAGTCGGTTTGGTCAGAGTGTTTTATCACAGCAATAGAGAAGCAAACTAGGATACTGCTGACTTTTTTTGAGACAGGGTCTCCCTATAGCTCCAGCTGTCCTGGAACTCACTGTGTAGACCAGGCTGGCCTTGAACTCACAGAGATCCGCCTGCTTCTGCCTCCCAAGTGCTAGGATTAAAGGCGTGCGCCACCACGCCCGGCCACTGCTGACTTCTTAATGTCCTATAAGGCCCCTCGCACTGGGCTCCCCTGACCTGTCTGGAGCCGGCCCCCTCTTTCATTGCTCCTACTTCGGGCCACAGGCTTTACTGATCAACTTTAGTCTATCTGACTCCATACTTTTCCTGCTTCCATGCCTTGAGCATACTGTTCCCTGCAGCTAAAGTAAAACGACCTTTTACAGAGCTCATTTCTCCTTATCTTTCAGGTCTCAGCCTGTCATTCCCTGTGATCCAGACCAAGTGCCTTTCCTGTGATATCACAAGACTCCCCACCCCCAACCCCTGTTTCTTTTTGAAGCTCCTATCTCTCTTAAACTGGAACTGATGACCTACTTATATCCTGACCAAAGCTATAAGGTCTTTGAGGTCAGAGACTGTCCTATTTACAGCTCTATCCTCAGGGACTGGTAAGTAACATTACTCAGTAAATGTTTTGTTAAATAAATGGATTACCAAAATCAACAGATTATCTTGTCCAAGTCACCACTTTTTATTTTACATGCTAATCCTACTATAGTTACAATAAATATAATTAGCGGATTTATTGGTAGATATATTTTCACACACAAAAAAGCCCAAGACAGTTCAATCCCATGCCTTAGAGAAGTCTATCTTAGAAACTAAAACTGACTGAAAGTACACTCTGCTGACAGCTGCTCTATAAATATTTACTGAGATAAGACAGTGGAGCCCACATGTCTTCATTCCATATAACACCTAAGCCTCTGTCAATATGGCAAGACATTGGGGAAGAAGAAAGTCAGGAAAAGAACAGACAGTGGAGGCTGCTAATCATCTCCTCCTCCTCCAAAGAATACGGATTTATTCTTCTGTATCTCCTTTTTTACACTCTCTTTATCTGTTATACTCCAAGATTCTCAAAGATAAGCCCACAAACATAATGGCACTCCGTGCCATACTGAGTGGCACACCCACTCAGTAATGGCAATCCGTCTCTTTCCATAGATTCCATGCCCAGCACAGGCCCCCGACTGACAAGATACAGAGTGCCCAGAGTTAATGGGCTTTTCAACTTGTCACTACTCAGTTTTCTCATGCTGAATTTGGATTGATCAGGTCTAGGCCTGTGGCAGACCAGGAGAGAAGGAGGCCAACTTCAAAGGGTGTCAAGTCACAGCAGAAGATGTGATATCTGAACAAGGCAGTTTCCCTGGGAGTCCCTGGCCTCTAACCATCACTGCACCCAGACGATCCTTTCTCTCTCACACCACTCTAATTCTCGCCTTCCACATCTTACTGTTTAGTTGCCAATATGTATTCCATATTTTTCTTTAATGTGTATTCCTCTTGTGATGAGAGGAAACTTTTTAAAAAAGTATCAGAGAATGGTTCTAAGAGCATACGACAAGCTGTCCTATAAACCTAATACAGCAAGAATTTTGGCATCTTTAAGAGATTTTTCTTAAGTTAAAAATAAGTAGAACTTTAAGACGCAGTTTATATTCATTTTATACTTCATCACGTCCTCCCAGGCAAACTTAAAATGACCTCATGAGAAGAAAAAGAAGGGAGGGAAAACTTTCACTTTTCTAATTTGTCATGTTATAGATCTCTGCTCTGACAGGTTTTTAAATCACAAGGCATACATTTATAGCGTCCTCATTAAGCACCGTAAATAAAAGGAAAACCATTTGGACTTGGCCTACAGAGTGCCCCATTTCCTTCCCAGCTCCTTGCTTTCCTCAAAGACATGGACAGAATGAGGCACGTTTGTCCGCGTTCGCCCAGCCAGCCTCTCGGACAGGATACGTCCATCCGCTGCCTGCTTTGCTGCTTTTTGTTCACTGCTCAGAACAGGAAAAGTTGCTTTCCTGCTTTCTCAATACCAAATGGGTTAGTCCTGCGAGGAAAAACATCCCCTCAGAATCCACCCCAAGACTGCACAGAAGGAGACAGAAACAAAAGCAAGTCCAGTCCCCACATATTTCCTTGGCAGGCAGCCGAGGACTGTGCCAGATCAGTGGCTTAATGTCTCGTCTCCCTGACAGTAGAGAAAGAATTATGAAGTTACAGAGCCAGGGTCCCAGCAGCTGCTCCGCTGGTGTGAAGATCTACTGGGCAGCCCTCACAACTCCATCTTCCTCAGAAAGACAAGCTGACCACTGTCAGATAAGGGAATGAAATAAGAAAAGGCCTGCGTGAAACCCTGCCTAGAAAACAACAGGCATCCACAGGAGGACTTGCTCTCCATATAGAACTTCAAAGAAGGGTCTGAGGGGGAAAGGGAAGCCAGAATCAAGGCTAGTACAGTACAGAGTGAGGCACAAGGACAGACAAAAGATGAAAAGCAAGCTTAGTGTCTGGAAGGGTATGCTTCCCTACTCAGAGCTGGCGAGTATTCAACACAGCTGATGAGGGCCCAACAGCACCCACTCAGATTGGGACAGCCTGGAGAGCTCCATCCAGCATGGAAGATACACATCCTTCCGCCGCCACCGGGGCTGGGCCTCACCGGGTACACACACCCTCCTCTGCCCTGTAATTCCCCCAAGTCACCAGATTCAATGTCAAAAGGGCTCCACCACGGATGCTAGGATGAACAAGCATCTGCCTCCCAACTTGTGCACGCTATTCTTGCTGCCATTCCAGACTCACCACTTCCAATAAAACACCCTCTCCCCGCCTTCTTCACAAACCTGCAATAGGGCTCAGCAGACTAAGGGTACTGAACTCCACTTTCTCCTCCAATTCCACGGGACCAATACTTTCATAAAACACAAACAGTAATTACTAGGTGAGACAAAGAGGGGCATATAAAATAAGTTTTAGTTTCAACAAATTATACATATTTTTCATTTCTATACCTATCTCATCGCGGGTCAATTACAAACAGCTCAGAGACCAACCCCTACCTACAGAATTCACACTGAACAGCTCCGTCTTCAGCGTGAACTGGAAACCACACCTTCACTTCCTTCTACACTAAGACCTGTGGATCCTCTTCCATTTGGGGTTACCATCTCCCTACAGCTACAAAAGGAAGCTAAAGGAAAAACAGAAGACAAGAAGAGACCATTATCACTGTAGCTGCATTAACTAACAGTCAGGTTCAGTACTGAGATATCAAAGGAAGAGGACTGAGTGACAATCACAAGAAGCAAAGGAATCCCAGAGGGGGAAAGTGAGAACATTCTTCCATCTATAATTTATCAATCTACACAGCAGCTTAGCTTCTTGCATTTGAAAATATGAAAGAAGTTCTCATCCAAAAGTGAACTAGGGCCCTGTCTACAAGATAGTCATGTTTATTTTCTCTGACCTAGAACAAACAAACTCCAGGAATGTGCATGAAGTAGGTAAATGACCAGACTATCTTTTCGCTAAACAAGTATTTATTGATCTATCATTTTTAAGTCTCTTTTTTTTTTTTTTCATCTTTCCCTTAAAAGAAGACAGTGGAAACCAGGCTTGGTGGCCCATAATTGCAATTCCAGGACATGGGAGGCTGAAACTGGAGAATCGCAAGTAACAGTCCAGCCTGGGCTACATAGTGAGTTGTAAGACTGGATGAAAAAAGAGAGAAAAGCCATGTGTGGTGGCACACATATTTAATCTCAGCACTTCAGGAGGCAGAGGCAGGCATATCTCTGTGAGTTCAAGGCCAGCCTGGGCTACGTAGTGAATCCCTCAAAAAAAAAAGGGGGGTGGGGGGAGAAGGACGAAGAGAAGGAGAGGACACTTCAGAAAGCCAGTACAAATTCAGAACGACAGCCATGAAGACAGGGTAGAGAATCAGCTGGTAGGGTGGGGGGAGCTCATGGTTAAGCCCCGAATTGATATGACTGGACATTTTAAAGAGGACTAGCTAGACAGTTTTTAAAGCACTCTCTAACAAATAAAGGCCACTAATGGCTCACTGTTAATCCTTTCTCTGGTGGTGGTTTATAATGGGAGATGAGATTCCCATCTGTCTGTGATGGTTTATCTAGAAGCAAGACAGCAGATAATTCTACACTCAGGCCTGTGCAACAGGGGTAGATAGTCTCAGATTTCTACCTTGCAGCCTCTTTGGCATGGCCACACATGGCTGAAATCTAGGGCTATACTTAAGACATCCTGCTTCCTACTCTCTCCTTGGCTAGGAGCTCCACACTTAACAGATGGTGCAAAGAGGATTAATATGTAGTTATCAAATAAATATATATTCTAATATAATAAGACTCAATATTCATGGACTTCATCCAAAAACTTCTTTGTGTATGTATGTGTATATGGTATGGGGATGAGTGTTTGTGTTTGTGTGTGTGTGTGTGTGTGTGTGTACATGTGAGTATGGGTGTTCATCATGTGGAGGCCAAAGGGTAATATCAGGTGTGATCCTTCCCCACCCTCCACCTTAGTTTTTGAGATAGGGTCTCTCACTGAACCTGGAACTTGTTGATTCAGTGAGACTGTCTGGCCAGCAAACTCCAGGGATCTGCCTGTGTCTTCCTTACCAGCCCTGGGATTACATGTATGTGCCACCTTACCTGGCTTTTTACATGGGTGTTAGGGATCCAAACCTAGGTTCTATTTGCATAGCAAGCATTTTACTGGCTGAGTCATTTCCCACAACTTCTTACACATAATTTACATATTACTTCATAACCTCCTTGTTATTTCTCTCTAAATTTGACAGAAGTCTAAGTAACATCTCAACCCCAGCTCTCTATATCCATCCATGTCCCTATTACCAAGCCTCAATGATATAATTACTGTATCCCCCAAACAAAGCTCTGATCTTGGGGTCTTCCAACTCAAAGGCACACAACAAGGAATAAAGCCAACCCTCCACATGTGGCCTTTGTCTACCCTCTCCAAACCCCAGGTGGCTGTGCACCCCTAACTCTCCTGATGCCTCACCAGATGCAATGACCCACTGTTCTCCAATTACACGCCGGAACTTCCTTTCTCAAAGCTTTCATTCCCACAAGTCACTCTAGGATCATTTTCACCTCTCGGACCTATTTCCAGCTTTAAATGCAATCTCCTTGGAAGTCCAACCATTTTAAATGCTGCTTTCCTAAGAGTCCCTCTTCTTTTGGATTCCCTCAACCAGAGATCACCCTCTCCTGAAGCCCCCTAACGAATATTACCTATAACTCTTCAATGGTACAATCTTCTATCTTGATATGTATAGATTTTATTTTATAACCTTCCTCCCCTATTAGTCAGTAAACCAGTGGGGACAGGACTGTCTCACCCATCCTGGTTCTGCAAAACACTGAGCCCATGCTTGACCCACAGCAGAATTCTGCTTGGCAGGTAACAAGAGACTCAACCATTGTGTTCACTTAATGGATACACACAAGAAGTTAAAATCTATGGGGCTATGGAGATGGCTCAGTGGGTGAGTTTGCTGTGCAAGAAAGAACTTGAGTTCAAATTCCCAGCACCCATGTAAAACAGCATGACTGTGCATGCATGCCTGTAACCCCAGCACCAGGAGATGGAGATAGGAGGTTCCGGAGCTTTAACAGTGAGCTTCCGGTTCAGTGAGAGAAAGAGAGAGAGAGAGCAATACTCAACATCCTTCTCTGGCCTCCACATGTGTGTATATATATATATATATATATATATAATGTATATACACACACTCCACATGTATATATACATACATACACTCCACATGTATATATACATACACACACAGACACATACACACATAGACACATATATACACAGACACACACACACACGCACACACCTATGTGTCCAAATTTCATGAGCAGCAGGTTTCAAACTTTCATAAAATATGCTTATTTGCCAAATACTTGTTCATTTCTTTACCCAGTGGATTAGCGTGATCCACTGTCCTGAATGGCAAGAAAGGAAAAAAAAAAGATAAACAAAAGTGAAGTCCAATCCAAGTGCATATATCTTTATGTAAAAAATCTATTTTAAATAGCTCAGCAGTTAAGAGCACTGCTGTTCAGGCACAAGAACTGATTTTGTTCTCATGACCCACATCAGGTAGCTAAAAACTACCTCTAACTCTAGTTCCAGGGGAGCTAATGCTCTCTTCTGGTCTCTGCAGTTACCTGCATCCACATAGTACATATACCCACACTCAGATACACAAAAATATACATAAAGTAAATATTTTTAAGATTCTTTTAATTGTGTATATGTGTATGTGTATGTGTCTGCACGTGGGCATGTGCATGTGAGTACAATCTGACCCAGGCTGGTCACAACTTCCCTTTTTTCTTCCAGAGTGCAAACATGGCAAAAGGGCTCTCAAAAGAAACACCAACCCCAAAGCTCTCGGAACCCCCAATGCCACTCCTCTGCCCCGCTCGATTCCAGGCTCCTTGAAGACAAGGTCAGTATCTTTTTTTTTTTTTAATTTTATTTATTTCTGTATGTGTATGAATGTACTGTCTGCATGTAGGTCTGTGCACCTGTGTCGTGCAATGCCGCGGAGTTCAGAAGAGGGTCTCGGATTCCCCTGGAACTATCTTAACACGGGATTTACCCTTTGTTCTAGTTTGTCTTCCATTGCTGTGACAAAACACTCTGACCGACACCAACTTGGGGAGGAAAGGGTTTATTCAGCTTACATCTCCTAGGTCACAGTTCATCTCTCAGGGAGCCCAAGGCAGGAACTCAGGGCAGGAACCCGGAGGCAGGAGCTGAAGCACAGGCCATGGAGGAATGCTGTTCACTGGATTGCTCCCCTGGCTCATGCCCAGCCTGCCTTCTTATAAGGTACACAACAACCTGCCCAGGGTGGCACTACTCACTGTGGGCTAGGCCCTCCTACATTATTTGGCAATCAAGACAATACTCCACAGGTGTGGCCACAGGCCAATCCAATGGAGCCAATTCCCCAATTGAGACTCCCTCAACCCAGGTGTGTCAAGTTGATACTAAAGCTATCCAGCACAACTGACCCCTTGTCAACATGACACACAAAACACATCACTATTAAACCACCACCTTTCCAGTTCTTATCCCCAAAGTATGATGTTAACATTAATCACAACCTAAGACAGTACAACCTTAAAAGCCCCACAGTCCTTAAAATGTCCAAACACTTAAAAGTTCACAGTCCGTTAAAAGTCTCTTAACTGTGGGCTGCTGTAAAATCCAAAACAAGTACTGTCTTATTTCAAAGAAACCCACTCTCATACAAAACCTAAGTCCAGCAAGGTAGCTCAAGGCTGGACACCGACTCACTCACAATCTTCTGGGCTCCAAAAGTTCAGCAGCTCCCCTTTTCTGACTCTGCCATCCGTGGCACACACCGCTCATCTCAGCCCAGCCAACTCCATTCCACACCTCCACTGCCTTTTGCCATGTCCTGGCATCTCCAAAAAGCGTCTCCACTGAAACTGAGCAGCCCCTTCACCAATGGTCTCCTGACCCTCCTGGTCAAAGCCTCAGCTCTCTCCAACCCCTGCAATCCTTGTCTCACTGCAACGATGACTTCCACCAATGGTCTTCCTGACCTCTCACATTCCAAGCCTCAGCTGCTCTCTGTACCCCCAAATTTCAACACCAGAAACCATATAGAGAGACTCTTATACACTACCAAGTCAGTTCTGGCTGAATGGAGGCTCAGGCCCTCTGATCACACTCTGCTGACCCTGAAGAAATTATCTCCCAGAAGATTTCACCACAGTGATGCTGGTCTCTTGTACTTAAGCTGATTCTTTTCAGCCCCAGGTGACCAGAACACACAGATTAAACAGTTCCGATGATCTCTGCTTCCCTTTGAAACTAAAATTCATAAACCACCTCCATCTTCTACAACCTTTTCAGCAAACTTGCTCCAGCACCAACAACGACTTTAGGCATTCAGTGATCTTCCCAGCTCAAAGTTCCAAACGCCCCACAATCCTTCCCCAAAACAACAGATCAGATCTGTCACAGCAATACCCACTCTCTGTACCAATTCTTTCTATTGTCTTCCATTGCTTGATAAAACACCTGACCGACACCAACTTGCAAGGGTTTATTCAGCAATTCTCCTGGGTCACTTCATCTCTCAGGGAGCCCAAGGCAGGAATCAGGGCAGGAACCTGGAGGCAGGAGCTGAAGCACAACATGAGGAAATGCTTTTCACTGGCTTGCTCCCGCTCATGCCCAGCCTGCCCTCTATACGTACACAACAACCTCCAGGGTGGCACACTCATATGCGGCTGGGCCCTCCCACATTGCTTGACAATCAAGACAATACTCCACAGACTGGCCACAGCCAATCCAATGAGCCAATCCCCAATTGAGGCTCCCTCAACCCAGGTGTGTCAAAGACACTAAAGCTCCAGCACACACTTCAGTTGGTAAGTGAAACCAGTGACCAACATGGAATGGAAATATGTCGGATCATGCTTTTTTGTTTTTTTTTGTCTTTTCGAGACAGGGTCTCCCTGTAGCCCCAGCTGGCCTGGAACTCACTCTGTAGACCAGGCTGGCCTTGAACTCACAAAGATCCGCCTGCCTCTGCCTCCCAAGTGCTAGGACTAAAGGCGTGCGCCACCACGCCCGGCTGCATCATGCTTTTTAAAAAATATGCCAGGCAATGTGGTGCACATCTTTAATCTCAGCACTCAGAGGCAGAGGCTAGCAGACCAGTATCTGTGAGATCATGGCTAACCTGATGTAACAGTGTTGCATTTTTCTCGATTAATGTCATTCTTAAGAACTTAAAAATGGAGCCAGGTATGGTGGCGCACACCTTTAATCCCAGTGCTCAGGAGGCAGAGGTAGGCGGATCTCTGTGAATTCAAGACCAGCCTGGCCTACATAGTGAGTTCCAGCCAGGTGGGACTACAGGGAGACCTTGTCTCAAAAAGACAAAAGAAATTTTTTTAATGATTCAAAAACTGTTTAGAAGGTCACAGGGCTTCAGCACATGAAGTCCTGGTCTGATGATGTAGAAAGGAAGCCTGCTGCTGCCAAGAGAAGCAGAGAGCACAGAAGACTGGCTTCCCTCTGACCTTTGCCCCCTGCCCTCCTAAGGCCACAAAAGATGGAAAAGAGCTTCAAGCGTATATCAAACTGACTCCTAACCCAGAGACTGGGTCAGAAAGAAATCAGTTCTGCAGCTGAGGTCAACTGCAGCTGGGCAGTGCCTCTACACTGGGTGGATGCCACACACAGGGGCCTGGCCAAGACCATGAAGAAGTAATTACATGGGCAGCACTTAGTTTTCCTGACATAATACACCATAATCACTGGCATATGCCAATTCTCTCAAAGAGATGTTGGGGAGACTAGAGCAGGGCCAGCTTGGGGCTTACACCCTAGAGTAGAGAATATTCCACATGCCAAGGCCCTACACTGTAAAGACAAAAGTCAGCACTTTTTTTTTTTTTATTATTTCTTATTAATGTATTCTTTATGTTGTAATTTTTTTTTTAATTCTGGGAGCTATTCCAAAACCCTGCCCTTCAAATACAGTGGCCATCCTGCCATCCCCTATCCCAGAGCATCCCGCAGACAAATCTTCAAAGCCTCCTTCTCTCTGGCATTGAAACTCTAGCACATGAAAGGAGCCTATCAAGGGTGATGATGCCCACTTCAATAAACACTACTATTGGTGATCCTGCCTCTCTCATGCCCTCTTACACATCATGTAAATCATGGAAATCACAACACCAATATATTTAACTCAAGTCACCCAATGAGTAAAACCTCCAGAATATACCAACACTGCTTAGGAATCTTTGGTCCTCTGAGTGTTCTGAAGTAAACCTGTAAAGTCCCTTTAAAAAATGCAGTATCTAGCCAGGTAGGTGTGGTGGCGCACATCTTTAATCCTAGCACTTGGGAGGCAGAGGCAGGCAGATCTCTGTGAGTTCAAAGCCAGCCTGGTCTTCAAAGTGAGTTCCAGGACAGCCAGAAGTACAGGGAGACCCTGTCTCAAAAAGACCAAAAAAAAAGCAGTAACTTGGCTGGTGAGACAGCTCTTGCCACCAGCTTAGGACACGAGTTCAATCCAGATGGTGGAAGGAGAGAGTTAACTTTCCACCTGTGTGCCATGCCATACACACAAACACAACCTACCTACCTACACACACACACACACACACACACACACACACACGTGCACGCGCACACGCACGCACTAAGTAAAAGTCATAAAAAATTGAATTAATATCTTCATTAGTTTTTCACCTCCAAAGAATTCAGAGAAGCATACACTTTCAGATTCATAAAAGTCATATAGCAGCAGTTTTTCTAGTGAACAACAACAACAACAAAACCTAACATTCTCTCGTCACACATAACAAAATGTCTTTAAAGAATAAAGAAAATTGGGGCTGGAGAGATGGCCTAAATAAAAATTAAAATTAAAAAAAAATTTTTAAAAATAAAGAAAATTAAAATGTAAAATGCACACAGTAAAGAAAATTAAAATGGGGGCTGGAGAGATGGCCTAGCGGTTAAGAGCGCAGACCGCTCTTACAGAGGACCCGGGTTCGATCCCCAGCACCCACATGGCGGCTGAGAACCGTCTGAAACTCCAATTCCAGGAGAACTCCAGTTCCAGGGGAATCCGGACGCCCTCTTCTACCTCCGCATTGCCACGACACGGTGCAAGACTTGCATGCAGACAGTACATTCATACACATACAGAAATAAATAAAATTAATTAAAAAAAATTAAAATGTAAAATGCACACAGTAAAAGCCTGGGAAGGAAAAAGTTAATCTAAAAGATTAAATATTCTATAAATTTAAGCTAAAACAATAGTTTATAAATTAATCTGATTCACTATAAATATTATGGCACCTCTGCTGTCACCATGGAAACTAGTAGGAACTCTGCTGTACACTTAAGAAAACAGCAATATGTTAGAACGACAGATTAAATAAATAAGTCCTCTGAACAATCTCAGAAACACAACTTTTGGGGCTAGAGAGACAGCTCAGATGGTTAGGAGGGCATACTATTCTTGCACAGGACCCAAGTTTGGTTCCTGGCACCCAGGAAAGGTGGCTTTCAACGGCCTATAACTCCAACTCCAGGGGATCCAATACCTCCAGCCTCTGCAGACACCTGCACGCACATGCACACGCCCACACACAGACACATACATACACACATCATTAAAAATAATAAATAAGGAGTTAGAAAGATGGCTCAGTGGTTAAGAGCACTGGCTGCTCTTACAGAGAATCTGGGTTCAATTCTCAGCACCTACATGGCAGCTAGCAACCATCTATAAATCCAGTTCCAGGGGAATCCGATGCCCTGTTCTGACCTCTGCAGGCACTGCATGACACAAGTGCACTTATTTTTTAAACTAATGACATACTTCATACAGTAAAATAAAATTTATTAATATTTTTAAATGTTTAAATCTTTCTAAAATGAAACATAACTCTATAATAAAACAATCTGAACCAAAATTGCCAGTTATAACTGAATTATTTTCAGCCAAGGTGAAGCAGTCAGAAAGATAAAATGCCTATACAAGCACCACTTATTCTAAACTAACAGATTTAGGTTAAAGGTCCGGGAAGGTAATGATACCAGCAACAACAAACAATAAAATTTTAACTTTTTAAAAAAAAGACTCACATATTTTGACCAAAGTATGATCTTCCATTGTATCAATAACATTATTCAATTACTACATTAATTCTTCGTTTTTGTAGATTAACTTTTTTTTTTTTTTTTTCTGTATGTGTATGAATGTACTGTCTGCATGCAGGTCTGTGCACCCGTGTCGTGCAACGCCGCGGAGTTCAGAAGAGGGTCTCGGATTCCCCTGGAACTGGAGTTCTCCTGGAATTGGAGCTTCAGACGGTTCTCAGCCGCCATGTGGGTGCTGGGGATTGAACCCGGGTCCTCTGTAAGAGCGGTCGGCGCTCTTAACCGCTAGGCCATCTCTCCAGCCCCAGATTAACTTTTTTTTTTTCTGGTCTTTTTGAGACAGGGTCTCCCTGTAGCCCCAGCTGTCCTGGAACTCACTCTGTAGACCAGGCTGGCCTTGAACTCACAAAGATCCGCCTGCCTCTGCCTCCCGAGTGCTAGGATTAAAGGCGTGCGCCACCTCGCCCGGCTTATAGATTAACTTTTAATTGCTGGTTTTGTTTCTGTCTCTCTTTTATCCTAATACTCCTTATACAGAACTATAGAATTCCTTTTTAGGCTTGCAGAAACATGAATGTCAGTGTCACCTTCAAACTGGCCTGGGACTAATGAAATACACAAGCAGAAAGATACCCAAGGTGCAAACAGACATGTCCTATTCTGCTATTATCTGATTAGCATGTTCCATAAAGATACTTGATAAAATGAAGGATAAACAAAGTAAATTCAATTATTTCCTGTAATCAGGGGAAAATCTTTTAGGCCAGGGCTCAGTAAACCAGATTTTGTTTGTGCCTCAAACACTAACTAGCTATGAGCAAAGACTAATCTCTTGCCCACAAAAGACCACATCTGCCTCTGTAAAATTAGAATACTAGACCAGATAACCCCTGTGTGACCTTCTATCTCCAAAAGTATGATCTCATCTCCATGTCACACATCTCTATCAGCCTGAATTCATGGTACTTTCCAGAAAGATTCAAGCTTATCATTTAAAAGCTTTCAAGAAATTCTAGGGGCTGGAGAGACGGCTCAGCCGTTAAGAGCACTGGCTGCTCTTGAAGAGGACCTGGGTTCAGTTCCCAGCACCCACATGGCAGCCAGCAGCCAGTGATAAGTCCAGTTCCAGGGGAATCCAACACCCTCTTTTGACCTCCATAGGCATTGCACACCATGGGTCCACTTACATACATGTAGGCAATACACTCATACACAAATAAAAACATAATAAAATATTTTTTTAAAAAATAAATTCTGATTTAAAAATTCTATCTTAGCCAGGTATGGTGGCTCATGTCTGCAATCCCAGAATGTGGGAGGCTGAGGCAGGAGCTGAGAAGTTGAGACCCTGAACTATACAGTGAATGCAAGGCCAGCCCGAGCTACCCTGTGAGACTCTGCCTCAAAAAAGAAAAGCATAGATAGACACAGATATAGATATAAAGATACGTATTTTGCCAAGCATGGCGGTGCATGCCTTTAATCCCAACATTAGAGAGGCAGAGGCAGGTGGATCTCTGTGAGTTCAAGGCCAGCCTGGTCTACATAGTGAATTCTAGGATAGCTGGGGCTACAGGAAGACCCTGTCTCAAACATATATATATGTTTTTTTTAAGCTGGGTGTGGTGGTGCACCCCTAACCCCAGCACTCTGGAGATAGAGGCAGGTGGCTCTCAGTTAGATCACAGCATGTTCCTACCAGCTAGGGCTACAGGGAGAACCTGTGTGTGTGTGTGTGTGTGTGTGTGTGTGTGTGTGTGTGTGTAATTTAGACAAGCCTTAACTCCTACTAAAAGAAAAAAATAACATAAAATTTAGCTGTGTAAGCTATAAATAAACCACTTCATTTCTCTGATCTTCAGTTTCCCCACTAAAAAACAAACAAAAAAATTAAACTACCCAGATATCCCAATGGCTCAGGCATGTTTTTTAAAAGAACTTTATAAAACTTCAAACACAAAATTTCATGGTTTCACATGAGCCTCCTTTATATGCAATGAATACAAGGGTCTTATCTGGTTGACAATAATATAGGTATATACAACATGTGTACATGAGAGGGTTATGCATGTTCAAGTGTGTGCAGGTACCTGTACATATGTGTGTGCATGTGCATCCATGTGGAGGCCAGAAGTCAACCTCAGCTATTGTTCCTCAAGAGCGATCCACCTTTTTTTTGAGACAGGGCATCTCACTGGGACCTGGAGCTGACCAGCTGGTCCAGGCTAGACCAGCAAGCTCTGGGGATCCTTCTGTCTCTGCCATTCCAGTGATGTGATTACAGTGTCACCACATGGTGCCAGTCGGGTCCTCAGGCAAGCACTTTGCCAACTGAGCGATCTCTCTAGCCCAGGAGACAATATTTTGCTAAACACATGTATGTGTGTGTGCCCTGACTTTAGGAACACACTGCCATGAACACTGGTAACGATATTAAGATACACATACATCCTTTCTTGATAGATTATCTCTTCACCTAGGAAAGTATAACACTTAGGGCATATTCAAAGGGGTAAAGAACAAATCCTATTTCTACATTTTTCATGCTATGTCCTTGCAATATTTTTCCGACAGGTGGCATTTCATGCTACACACACTTGTAAATCCTGCTTCTTTCTTACTCAATGCGTAAAATTTCCCTGGTAGCTATTCTCCATAAGCAGTATGCTTAAGGGTTAGGTGATATTTCTTCATCTTGTTCTTATAAGCAACAACAGAAAGCACTGAGTGGGCACTTACTGGGTGCCAAGCACTAGTGTACAGCTTATATTCTAAGTGCTTGATATGCAACCGCTCACTTCTTCACAGAGATCTCAGGGATAAGTGCTATTGGGAAAGAAACAGGAAGTGGAAGAGCTGAGCGGAGTCTCTCCTGAACACGAGTCTTTTCCACTATATCCACTGTCATCTTGCGCATGAACACTGCCCTAGAAACATAAACCATGCTACACGAACACATTCTTGTTTCAGAATCAAGGTAAGAAAACCTGGTAAACCTGGTATTTAATCTAGTCCTGCAGCAAAAGAAAGCATTTCCTAAAGTGTCTGTGAGATCAATTTTTCATGGACAACATGGTGCTTTTTTTTTAAGGTAAATCATTCTGTGCATGGACTACCTATATCTGCTTTTAACAACACAGTAAACAACTTTTGTTAGAAAATTTTCTATAGCCACATGACTAAATATGTATTTTTCTGTTAAGACAAAATTACTGAAAACACAGTATGTGTGGCTCAAACTGAGAACAAGAGAGTTTTAGAATGAACTCAGAGGGGGTCAGTGGAGACCCTAAGTAGTTCCTGGTCACCACCTTCATCTTCAGATTAATATTCAGTAAGCGAAGGAAGCTGGCCCAGGCTGCCTTTCAAAGTCACTTACCACTAGGCACTATCTTAATTTTATTTATCCCTATCAACATCAAAGAAAGGGAGGTGGGAAACTCAAACAAAGGTCTCATCAGATAGTAAGTCTCCGCTCTGAAGATCCAAAGTTCTGATGAAGTCCTTGTCAAGAACTAGAAATGAACTCCACAGAGAAGGTCAAAATAGCAAATAAAAGTATAAAATAGAAACAACTATCCAAGTACTTCATGGTTTGCAAAACTCATTGTGTAAAGAATAAACAGCACTTCCAGTGGTCGGGTGGGCCTCAACTTGCAGCAATCCTCCTGCCTCTGATTCCTCAGCTGGGATTATAGGCATGCACCACCATGCTTGACAAGTGATTCTTTTCATTAGTGGGATTTGTGCTTTGTTCCGTTTTTAGAAAAATGAGTTCCTAAACACCTAACCCAAGAGTTATATCAGTGTGTTCTTTTACATTTAGAAGCACTACAAAGTCTGTCAAAACAGTTCTCAAAAGGAAATTCACCTAACTTTGTATCCACTATGTGTGGTTGTTTGAATATACCATGCAGCGGATCACACAGGTATATTAATAATATGTCCCACAGTTTCTCCAGCAAACACAGGGTCAAGCGTCAGTGACACACATTTAGAGGCTAAGGCTGAATTTACCACTGGGAGCAATGAGAAGCTAGGAGCCTGACTGGGCATCAGGAAAACTAATCTGGCAGCAGGTCGAGTGGAAGAAGTTGACAGCAAAATGGGTGAGAAAGAGAAATCAGGGGGAGCTGGGAAAAGGTGAGAAACATCGGACCTGCCAGGTGTACATTTTGACGAGATCGGGCATGTTCAGGGTGGTATGGCCATAGACCCCAGGTGTACATTTTTAGGATTTGTTTATCCATTGGAAAAAAAAAAATACTGTAAGGCATGGTGGTTCATGCCTATAATCCCAGCCAGCACTCAGAAAGCAGAGACAGTATTGTCTGTGAGCTTGAGGCCAGCCTAGACTACACGGTGAGTTCCAGGCCAAGCCTGGGCTACAGAGGGAGAGCTCCCCCATCTCTCTCATCTGTATTTTATCTCTTTATATTATTTATATGTGCATCCGTACATACACAAATATACATATACATAGATATACACTGAGCTCCTGTTATGTGAGAGGCACTGGGGAAACCACACTAAACCAACAGTCAGTGAGGGAAAAAGTTTATTAAACAAATGCACACACAAACAGGCATAAATCAGACTGACTGATACACAGGAAAAGGAGAGAACAGGTGGGGCCTGTCTTAGTTGGGGTGGGCAGGCTGCCTGTGAGGAGGGTTCCAGAGAACAAGGGCGGGCCAGGCAGCCGAGGCAGATGGAGGGGTGATTACTCTCCCAGGCAGCAGGAAGAACTTCTGCTGAGATGAGACTGGCATGCATGAACGCATAAGAGGCCAGCCAGTGAGCAATGGAAGGGTGGTGCTTCCTATAGAGCACCTTGTATCCCAGAGCAATGGCAAGCACCGGGTATCTCCAAGACTGAACACTGAACCCACAAGGATGGAGTAAGAGAGACAGCACAGAGAACAGAGAAGACCAGGGCAGAGCAGGAGACAGAGAGGAAGTGCCACGTTGTGGCTGTCATTAGTGCTGCTCACCAAAACTCTGACTTCTCCTTGCAGACATACAGCAAGCACTGTTCTTGCTGGGTATGGTAGCGCATGCCTTCATCCTAGCACTTGCAAAATAGAAACAGGAGAATCGGGAGTTCAAGGTCATCCTTGGCTACATAGCAGAAGTTCAAGGTCAGGCTGGGCTGCATTTCAAGAGATTCTAACATCTCACACACACACACACACACACACACACACACACACACACGTGCAAGGCTAGAGGGATGGCTCAGCAGTTAACAGCACTGGCTGCTCTTACAGAGGACTAGAGTTCAGGGCTGGAGAGATGGCCCAGTGGTTAAGACCGCCAACTGCTCTTGCAGAGGACCCAGGTTCGATTCCCAGCACCCACATGGTGGCTAAGAATCATCTTTAACTCCAGTTCCAGAGGAATCTGACCCCCTCTTCTGACCTCCACGGCATTGCACCAACCTACATGCAGACAGTACACTCATACACATAAAAATAATAAATTTTAAAAATTTAAAAAAACAGAGGACCAGAGTTCAATTCCTACACCTACATGGCAATTAACAACTGTCTATAACTCCAGTTCCAGGGGAATTACATGCCCTCTTCTGACCTCTGTGGGCATTGTATGACACAGATACATTTAAATCCAGGCAATATACCTACACACATAAAAATAATAAAATATTTTAAAATAAAAATAACATACACAAAGGAAAAACATTATCCTTCCCTGGCCTTTGGAGTTGGGTGTGGCTGTAGGACCTGCTTTAGCCAATGAAATGTGAGCAGGGGAAGCCCCTAGTACCCCCAAGGGCATTCTGCACTCAGGATGGTAGCTGTCATCAAGCCAAGTCACAGGAGAAGATGGGCCTGGGCCCCCAGCCCACTCTCAGTGAAGAGGTATGCTGGAAGAGAAATAAACCTTGCTGCTTTAAGGCAGTGAGATCTGGGGTCTTCCAGCCAAGATAGCTGAGCCATGACATGGCAGAACACAGGAGTGAGGGAGGTCACCAGAGATGAACAGAAGAGGCAAAAAGGAAACAGAGATTCAGACTGGACAGCTATGAAACGACACTCCTCATCAAGGAAAACAGAAATGAAGAAGGACCCTCTGCTTGGAATGAAAAGTGAGAATTTGTTCCAGAGCTGCTGACTTGGGCACTGGTAAGAAAGTCAAGAAGAGCAGCCAGGCAGAAGAACAGAAAAGCAGGGCTTAGTCAAGAGACCAAACACATCTGAGGTAAATCTTCTGAAACCACAATGAGGGAAGAAGCTCAATTCTACAGATTACTGGTGCAGAGGCACCCCTTTCGAATGGTCCCTCTGGGGCAGTGTACAGCAAGGGGACAGAATGAAGGAGACAGCAGTAGAGACATAGGGAGGAAGAAAGGCAGGACTACCCTGTTAGACGAGGAAAGAGAGGGGCCGGGAGAAGGTAGGGGTGCGACTGAGTCCCACCCTACACGAAGAACTAAAGTAAAGTAGACCTCAGAGACTAGGGTCCGTGGGCCAGTGAGGACACAGAGGCAGACCCCAGAAGCAATGCAGAAGGCAGCAGATCAAAGGACCGAACAGTGGACAGTACTGTGGACAGGAACGGCTAAGGGCCTTACAGAGCAGAGCCTGGGACGGCCTCCAGAGCCTCAGCAAACTCCCAAGGTCTCACCAATTTCCTAAAATCTGAGTGACTTTTTTCTTTCAAATGATGATGGAATTATTGGTACTTCCCAGGCATGATGGTGGATGCCTTTAATCCCAATACTCTAGAGGCAAAGGCAGGCAGATCGCTTGAAGTTCAAGGCTAGCCTCTCTATATAATGAGTTCCAGGTCAGCCAGGGCTACACACAGACCTTGTCTTTAAAAAAAAAAAAGAAGGTGCTCAGGTGCTCAGATATACAACAAGAGTAAAATTAACTGTGTTGTAGGAACTGGCCTTCCCCTGAGAGCCATATACAAAATGCAGTCTGTGACACAAACCATATACCACAGCACAGTCTCAAAATCATTTCTCCTGCCAATCAATTTCAAGATAGTAAAAAGTAACCATGTCAGTTGTAGAAATCTGGAAAGGGGGGGAATGATGGGGTACACGACAATGAACATCCCATAGCCCCATATCCAAATGGCAAGCAGTGTTACCACATTGCATTCTGGTTCATGTTGAAGGCTCCACGGGCACAGTGCAGATAGATTTGTGCTAAAGATGATTCCCTCACAAGTAACCCCCTTCACTTCATCCTTACCAAACTACATCCGCATAGCACTGTCTGGCTTACATCGTGGCTGTTCAGGGGTTTTCTTTATACCTCTCCCAGTCTATTTCCAAATGAATATCCTCTGTAAAGTCACAACTTAGTTCATACTGTATCCATAATATTGTAGCCTGGATATATCACTCCCTTTAATACAATTTTAGCTCTAACCCATCACATTTACTAAGGCTTAGTTAACGTGTGTCAGACTTTGTTCTCAAAACTTTGACAGAATTCGTTCATTTAATCCTCACAACTCTGTGAATCAGTACTCTTAGCACATCCAAAAGTTTGACTCCCCCCCCAAAAAATGCTGATTAGTAGCAAAGCAAAAGGGTTAATAAGACAGTAAGTAATCAGCCCAGTCCACAGCCCCAGAACCTCACCCCCTCCCACCGCCTTCCAATGTAAGAACATCCAAGTCATCCTTCCAATTTGACAGCTTTATAAATGGCCCCCGTCCCACAATTTATTTAGACCACTGTATGACTTTTAGGCAGTTTGCGTGTGGTCAGTATTTCATACTTTCTGTCCTAAACAAGCAGCACTATGATTTCAAGGCATATTTCAGGCCAGAAACACCTATAATTCTAAATACTTGGACCACGGAATGGGAACATGTTAAGGTTCTTGATCTATACAGAGAGCCAAGTGCAGAGAGGTTAGACCATCCATCATGCTATAAAACTCCAGGAGGGTCTTTGGTTTGATTGGCCTTTGTGGCTGTGAGGTTGGAGTTATCCTCCCAGCTGGGATTAAAGGTGTGGTCTTTGGCTTGATTAGATCTAGTGGCTGTGGGGGCAGAGTTATCCTCCCATCCGGTATTAAAGGCACGCTTGTGTGACTCTTGAGATTTGAGATCTCCTGAGCCCAGCGGCAGGTGCCGCGGCGCGGGCTGAAGAGCCCCCCCCCCCAACTGGGATTACGAAGAAGCATCTGAAGGAGGCAAGCAAAGCAAGCCTTCAACACAGTGAAGAGGCATTTAGGACTCACATTGGAATTGGAATACAGGCAAGGAGAAGCCCATATGCCAGGATCACGAAGAAGAGACTACACTGGAAAGGGGCAGGATAATCCCACGCCAAGCTTTACCAACCCATGGAAGACTCCTGCAGTGGGATCCCCCGGGGATGCCCCAGGACACAGACATCAAAACACAATTGGAACATACTTAAAGAACTACAAGATCATAAAGAACAAATTAAAAGCTAAGAAAGAGAATGAGGAACTCAGAAGGACCTAGAGAGAGAGAATGACAAGTTCCGGAAGGAGTAGAAACACTGAAAAGATCCCATGCTGAAAAAGAAAAAAAACAAACCAACAGCAAACAAAAGAGCTACAAAAAGAGATCGAGAAGCTCCAAAAAGAAATAGAAAACTAAAAGAATCAGAAGAGGAAATGAAAAAGGAAATCAAACACTCATCCATTCAGAGGAAAGGAAAAAAAAAGCCTCAGAAGCAGAATGGAGGAACAGAACAAAGAATATCAGACCTGGAAGATAACACAGAACACACTAAAAACCTCAAGGAAAGATTATGAAAAATAAAAATACACAAAAATGGAACAACCAGGAGCTGTGGGACACTATGAAAAGATCAAACTCTGCATCATAGGATAGAGGAAGGAGAAGAATCCCAAGAGAATGTATGATCAGACCTTCAACAGAATAATAGATGAAAACTTCCCCAAACTAAAAAAAAAAAAGACAAACCAATACAATACAAGAAGCACATAGAACTCCAAACAGACAAATCAAAAAGAAATTCTCCACGCCACATCATAGTTAAAATGCTAGACACCCAAAACAAAACAAATATTAAAGCAACAAGAGAAAAAACAACAAGTGGACCTATAAGGGGAAACCTATCAGAATTACACCGGACTTCTCATTGCAAACGATGAAGGCAAGAAGAACCTGGAGCAAAGCATTCCCAGTGTTGAGGGACAATGGATGCCAGCCCAGGTTACATACCCAGCAAAAATGTCAATCATAGTGGAAGGAGAGAGGAAAATCTTCCAGACCATAAAACAACCTGAAAGAATACATGTCCAGAAAACCAACCCTTCAAGAATACTTGAAGCAATTCAAAGAACAAAGAAAGGAGCAACCAATCCAGGCACCTAGAAAGAAATCAATAAAAGCATAACTGCAGAAGTAAAACCTAAATCAAAACCGCAGATGGATAAAAGGCAAAAGGAAGCAACACAAACCTTATCAGTCCATAACCTTAAATATTAATGACTAAATTCCCCATCAAAAGACATAGATGGGAGACTGGATTAGGAAACAAACCCACAGATATGCTGTCTACAAGAACACATTCCTTCAAGGACAGCACCACCTTAAAGTGAAGGGATGGAAAAAAATATCCAAGCAAATTGTACCAAAAAAAAAGCAGTGTTGGCTATTTTAATATGGATAAAAAGACTTCAAATAAAAGAAATCAGAGAGACAAAGAAGGCCATTACATTTTCATCAAAGGAACAATCCACCAAGAAGATTTCATCACAATTAGAATATATACCCCAAATTCTAGGTGCACCAAACTTTATAAAGACAATTCTCCAGGACCACAAGTCACAGACAAACCCCAGACACTCATAGTGGGAGATTCAATACCCCACTGAGTCTTGGATAGGTCAACAGGACAAAAAATAAACAGAGAGACATTGAACTGAACAATAGCTACCCAAATGGACCTCATAGACTCTACCGAACATTTCCATCCTAATACCAGAGAATACACTTTCTACTCAGCACCCCCAGGGAACATTCTCCAAAATCAACAACATCCTGGGACACAGAAGAAAACCCTTACAAATACAAAAAGATTGAAATAATTTCATGCACCTGTCAGACCACAGTGCAATAAACTCAACATCAACACCAGGACAAGCCCTCTGCCTACAAGAACACAGGGAGACTAAACAACACACTCTTGAATAATGGAATGGTCAAGGAAGAGATAAGAAAGAAATAAAAACATTCCTGGAACTGAATGACAATGACAATACAAAACAAAAAAACCTATGGGAATCCTTAAAAGCAGTTCCTAAGAGGGAAGTTTATAGCCCTGGGTGCCAACATTAGAAAACACAGAAAGAGCACAAGTGAATCTAACACTACAGCTAAAAGCACTTGAGAGGCAACAACAATGAACCCTAAACGTAACAGACAGGAAGAAAATAACAAAAATCAGAGCAGAAATCAATGAAATAGAAACAAAGAAAACAATACAAAAAATCAATGAAGCCAAAAGTTGTTCTTTGAAAGAATAAACAAGATAACAGACCTCTAGCCCAGTTAACAAAAAAAAAAGTAACAACTCCAAATCAATAAATCGGGATGAAAAGGGAAATATCACAACGGACAAGGAAAAGATCAAGAAAATATATGGGAATATTACAAAACCTGTATTCTACCTAAGATTTGAAACCTATAAGAAATGGATGAATTACGAAATCCTGGGAATCACCAAAGCTGTGCCAAGAAGAGACCAGCAGCTTAACAGACCCATAACATATGAAGAAATAGAGGAGGTAGTAAGAAGCTCCCAACTAAAAATGCCCAGGTCCAGACGGTTTCACAGCAGAATTCTATAAAACATTTCAAAAAGACCTACAACCATATTTCTGAAACTGTTTAGAAGTATACAATTAGAGGGAATTCTCCAAATTCCTTCTATGAAGCCAACATCACTCTATTACCAAAACCAGGCAAAGATCCAACTAAAAAGGAGAATTATAGACCCATCTCCCTATGAACACAGATGCCAAAATTCTAAACAGATACTGGCAATCGCATACAGACCACATCAAGAAGATCATCCTCATGACCAAGTTGGATTCATACCAGAGATGCAGGATGGTTCAACATATGAAAATCAGATAAACATCATAAAACACATAAACGAATCAAGAATCAAAAACCAAAACCACACCATCATCTCATTGATGCTGAAAAAGACTTGACAAAATCCAGCATCCCTTCATGCTAAAGTCCTAGAAGGAATTGGATTGGAGGGATCATTCCTCAATGTAATCAAAGCCATATACAGAAACCCACAGCCAATATCATCCTAAATGTGGAATGACGGAAACATTCCCTTTAAAGGTAGGAACTCGGCAAGGCTGCCCCTATCACACCACTCCTCTTCAATATAGTGCTTGAAACACTGGCTAGAGCAATAAGGCAAGAAAAGGATATTAAAGAGTACTAATTGGAAAGAGGAATCAAACTATCCCTATTTGCGATGATATGATTGTTTACTTAAGGGATGCAAAAAACTCCACCAGAAAACTCTAGAAACGATTAACACTTCAGGCAAAGTGGCAGGATACAAATAACCTTAAAAAAATCAATGGCTTTCTTTACACAAAACAAAAGCAACTGAGAGAAAGAATTCAAAGAGACCTTCCCACTCAAATAGCCTCAAAAACTAAATACCTGGGAACAAACCTAGACAAACTAACCAAAGACACCAAAGACCTCTACAACAAAAATTTTAAACCCTTAAAGAAAGAGAATTGAAGAAGACCTAGAAGATGGAAAAACCTCCCATGCTCTGGATTGGGAAAATTAACATAGTGTAAAAATGTCCTTTTTACCAAAACTCTTGTATAGATTAATGCAATCCCAAACAAAATCCCAAGAGTTTTTCACAGCTTGGAAACAAAAGTTCTTAAAATTCATTATTGGAAAACAAAAGATCCCGGAATTAGCCAAATCAGCCCTGAGTGAAAAGAGCTACACAGGCGGGGATCTCTATACCAGATTTTTAAACTATACTACAGGCTATAGTCCTAAAAACAGCCCTGGTACTGCAAAAAACAGACCTGTGACCAATGGAACAAAACTAGAAGATCCAGTCCTGAGCAAATACAATTTCACGCCACTCCATATTTGACAAGGGGGCCAGAAACCACAATGGAGAAAAGACAGAGCACTCAGCAATGGTTGGCAAAACGGATCAATGTAGAAGAATGAAATTAAACCCCTACCCTCACCCTGTACAAAAGTCAACTCCACATGGATTAAAGACCTCAACGTGAAACCCCAAACTCTGAAGTGATAGGAGAAAAGTTAGGCAGCAGACTACAAGACATAGACTTAGGAAAAGACTACCTAAATCAGACAGCAGCTGCACAAGAATTTAGGTTGACAATTGACAAATGGGACCTCATCAAACTCAAAAGCTTCTGTACATCAAAAAAAACAAATCAGAGGAAGTGAGGAGAATTCCCACAGAGTGGGAGAAAACTTCACCGAGCATGAACAATCTGACAAAGCATTGATTTCCAGAATATATAAACTACTCAAAAAACAAAGAAGAAGAAAACAAATGACCCGCTCAATAGATGGAGCAAAGAACTGAACAGAGACTTCACAAGCGAGGAATTAGAGATGTCTGAGAAAACACCTCAAGAACTGCTCAACATCAATATCATTAAGGAAATGCAAATGAAAACCACTTTAAGATATCATCTTACTCCAATAAGACTGGCGTAGGATCAAGAAACAAACAATGATACCAAGGGCGAGAGGTTGTGGGGAAGGGAAACACTCATCTCACTGCTGGTGGGAAGGTAAAACTCATACAGCCACTATGGAAAGCAGTATGGAGAACCCTTGAAGACTTGAATGACTCTTGCCACCCGACCCAGCCAAACACTCCTGGGCAAGGTAACCCAAGACCTTAACGCCACCACAGAGATAAATAATGGCATGTTTATTGCAGTCTCATTCACAATAGCACAAGGAGCTGGAACCAACCTAAATGCCTCCGCAACGACGAGTGAATAGAAGAAAAATGTGGTACACACACAATGGAGTTTATGCAGCAGTAAAGAAAAGACAACACACGAGCTTTGCAGGAAAATGGCTGGATCAAGAGAACATCATGCTGAGTGAAGTAAACAGCAGTCCCAGAAAAACAAACGACGGAAATGATAGCCCTCATCTGTTGGATGCTAGGCCAATTACCCAGTTGTAAGTATTTCTTGTATAGGGCCCCCTGAGCCTTTTGTCCAAGCAGTTGGGCAGAACGCCATTTTGGAAACAACAACAACAACAACAGAAAAGACTGCATCAAGAACTGACTGAAACAGTGAACTTCTGCCAAAACAGTCAACTTCCCCATGGAAAATATTGAGAATGACTAGAGATGGAAAGCAGTCTGGCAGAATGCATGAGCCTGGTGGGTGGAGGGAATTGGTGGGAACAGGGTCTAGATTGTTAAAAATAAATAAATAAATAAATTTATGTGAAAAAAAAAATAAACTAAAATAAAACTCCAGGAGACACAGTTCTCCATAAAATACCAAGTGAAAGGGACCGCCCTGGATGGAATGCGCCGTGCACCCCCATCTTTACAAATGGTCTTCTATCATCTCACAATTTTGTCAGACAAATCGTGTTTGGTTCATGTTTTCTTTTGTCGGGGGGGGGGGCTTTTTGAGACAGGGTCGCACAAAAAAAAGCTGAGCCCTACTGGTCCTGGAATTTACTATTAGCACCAGGCTGTGGCCTTGGTGATTATTTTTTTATTTTTTTTTTCTCACATTTGTGTAATTTGTGTTTATTAAATGTTTTAAGATTATTTGAGTGACCCAATTCTCACAGAGCCCTTCTTGTCTCCCAGGCTAGGTTTAAAGGCACCACCAACACTAGCTGGTTAAATTTCTTTTTTTTAAAAGTGCTGCTGCCGTCATATTATTTTACACATTAACTTTTGCATTTAGTTGTCATTTATTTCAGCACATGATATGAAGTGGATCACCAACATTTTTTCCCAGCACCATTTACTGAAGGGTGCAACTCCATTTGTGATGACACCTAACATGGCACCCTAAATGCTTACACACACACACATACGCACACACACACACACACACACACACACAGAGCTCCTATTTTTCTGAACCATTGTCTTTCTTTTATATATTGTTTTGGTGGGGGGCGGGGTTGTGCTTCTGTTTTGAGCTGAAGTTGGCCTTAAACTCCCCCCCCAACCTCTATTTCCCAAGTGCTAGGATTACAGGCATGCATCAGCTTGGCAGGCTCTGAACCACACACCCGACTCTCTTCACCAGTATTCCTTTGCATCATGTGTCTTATTTTAGATGACTGACCTGTCCACCTCTTTAGACCACATAACCTACTGGGGCAAAGAACTGCACGGAATTGCATCAGTGCATCATATTTTCAGCACCCAGCAGTGTTCCTGCCCAGAGACTAGAAATGTGGACAGTTTCACAACTCCTTTCCTCCCTGTTCAAATCCAAGACATTACTAATGTCCTCCTGTCTCCTAATATTGAAATGAACTCGAAACCAAAGAAATGGAACCTGCTGCTGATTATCTAGCTGGAGACGGGCCTCCGCCCTGCTTCCTGTATTCTGGGACTTTTCTGTTTGTTAGGACTGCACTAGAGGGTGGAGAAAGACAGAGAGGTGAAGCTTAGGACAGTTCAGTTGTCAGTGTACCAACGGTATCTGATTTAAAGTTACAGCCAAAATAAGGCTTTACCTTATCTGAGGATTTCAAAGACTACCCCTGCTCAGGCCTCACAGGAGTTCAGATAACACTTAGGGGTGGAGGGTGAGCAAGGCCTCCATGCACAGGGTCTAGGGGATTATCTATCTCTTCAGGCCTTTAGGCCCTTGAGTCCTCTAATAACAAAAGGAAAATTCAGTGATGACCACCTCATTTCATACTGTCTGAAAGGGGTGTGGAAAGGTATCCTAGGCAAGGACTAGACATCAAAGGAGAGTTTGATAAGATCAGTAAGAAAACAGGAGGCAGGCCAGATGACATGATATTAATGCCTGAGCTCAAGAGAGTCAGCAAACCCTGCAAAGGAAAGTGTCATAATATTTATACAAATCTTCCAAAGAAAGGCCATTTTTAGGACTTGGATGCTACATTCTCTTAGATCTAGGCCATTATGATGATGTCTTTAGTACAGCTGAAAATCCTGAGGTAAATTTCCTTTCGAAACTCCAAAAGCAATCACAACTCAGGAAATTAATTCTAGTTTTCCTACTGGACACACATTAATTTTGAACCTGGAGCCTTCTTGACTATTCTAAATTTGTGAAGATTCTTACTCATTACCAAAAATCATAAATTGCTTTTTTAGAGCCTGGAATATTACTAGTACTTCTCATAAAGAAGCTTAGAACCAAAGCATGTTGGGTTTGGGTAAAGGGCTCTGGAAACAATGTAGCCCAACCCCCTTGCAGAGGAACAGTCTTGAGGTTCAGAGAAATTAAGCAACAATCCAAGTGAATTTAAGTAGCTGGCAGAATACACGCCAGGCACTAAGAGCTTCAGCAACACTTCTCATTTAATCTTCCCGCCAACTCCAAACTTAAATATCATTATTATGTCTACTTCCCAATGAGAGAACTGAGGTGTATCAAGGTTATGCTATATGCCTAGGATGGCACAGTTGGTTAGGGGTAGAGCTGAAATTACAAACCATGCTCTGAACTACTAAACTTCTAGGATTAAAACCTACAACTCTTGGCCTCATAGAGGGGTTTTCTCTACAAATAATTCTAAGGGTCATGAATGAACTAACCACATTTTAAAAGGCCTATAAAACTTTTTGGGGGGTTTTATGAGAGCAAACTAGCAATCAAATGTATTCTTTGTTAAAACCCAAGACATTTGCATTACACATTATACTATTGTTTTGTTTTGCTTTTTTAATTTTATTTTTTATGTGTTTGAATGTACTGTCTGCATGCAGGTCTGTGCATCCGTGTTGTGCAATGCTGCGGAGGTCAGAAGAGGGTGTCAGGTTCCCTTGGAACTGGAGGCCAAAGACGGTTCTCAGCCACCATGTGGGTGCTGGGGATCGAACCCAGGTCCTCTGCAAGAGCAGTCGGCGCTCTTAACTGCTAGGCCATCTCTCCAGCCCCTATACTATTGTTATTTATGTCATAAAGGCATTACAGTCATTTAAGAAAATATTCCTAGCTTTAAATATATATTTAAAGCTAGAAATGTTTTCATATATATGTATATATATATATATACATATATATACACACAATATTGTCCATAAGTGTAAAATATTTTTAAAGGCCTGAGACAATCACAGGGAGGGAGGAAGGGGAGGGAGGGAGGAAGGGGAGGGAGGGAGGAAGGGGAGGGAGGGAGGGAAGGGAAGGAGGGAGGGAGGGAAGGAAGGAAGGGAGGAAGGGAAGGGAGGGAGGGACATAAGGCAAGTTGGTCAAAATCTTGGTAATTATTCAGTTCAGATCATGAAACATAAAGGTTCATTACAGTAGTTTCAATTTTCTATATGTTTATTCTGAAGCTTGTCAAATTAATACAAAGTTATTTAGGAAGGCCCACAGATCTGAGATCATGAAAAACAAAGCTTGACCAATGAAGTCTTTATATTTCAAAGTTTTTCTTTTAGTTGAGACCTTTATTACCCAGTGAACTATTTCATCATTTCTGATCTCACGACCATACACACATCAATTCACGAAGCGTGGGAAGAGCCAGTTAAACCCATACATTGCTAATTGTTTGAGGCCATCTGCAGCACTGCTTTATTAGTCAGCTGGTTAAGAGTATTTACTGAGCATTGATATTGTGGTCATTGGGTGAACACTGACCCAAGTTATCAAAGGGAGAGCAGAGTAACCCTTCCATCCAAGCTTATGGATGGACTAAGGCTTGTTTGCAGCTCTGCATCCCGAGAGAGTCAGAGTTACCTTCTTAGATCTTCATACAACAGAGACAGGCCAGAATTTATGTAACAGGTGCACCTGCTGTGACTTCCTGGCAGACACAGGAATAGCAAGAGGAAGAGGGCAGGTGATGAGATTCATGGGTAATTTTCAGAATCTGTAAGCTCTCCCAGATTCATCCTTTTGCAATGCAGAACCCCTATACTGCATCTCCGATCCAGCTTCGAAGACTTTCAAGCATCTAGAAGGCTCACCTGCTTCCCTGTGTTTCATAACTACTTCCTCACAGATTTCATCAGACAAGTGACCACAGACAGACAAGATTAAGGGCTGAGACACACCAGCCAGGCGCCTGGCTATTCATGCTTCAGGGTACCTGAAGAAAAGGTGTATTAAAATGTCAGGGGATAAAAACAGAAGCATGTCACACATGGAAATCGACACCCCTAGGCCTCAATCAACAAGCCATCCTCCCACAGGACGAGCAGACATTCAAGGACTGCTGCACATCAGTAATTAGTGGGGTTGTACTTGCGTTGTCACCTGTGTGTTCCACCTAAATGGCTTACTAAACTGGTCCCATCTCTTCGGTGGAGGTGTATCAGCACTGTTGAAATTGTGGCACAGTAAAATGTTTTATTGTCTCTGCTTTTGCCTAAAATCCCTGATGCACACAGCAAGCCCCAATTAAGAGAAGAGTTCCAGATGAGAACAGAAAAGATGCCACAGAGGCCGCTGGTTTTATCCTTGACATACTCTCCCTCTCAAAGTCAGGAAGGTAATAAGCAACGGGAACTTAGGCCAACACAGCAAGTTATCTGGGGTTATGGAGGAGACGGCCCACCTGGTGATGGTGGGCCTGGCTCTATGGTTCCCAACTCCTTCTGTATTCCTCAACTAGCCAATGCCTATAAAATGGGGAAATAAAATACCTGTTTATCACAGATCAAACTACGGTTTGGGAAATCTAGAGTTGGCAGAGCTGTCAAACGACAGAACATGCAAACTGAGCAAACTGGATATGGAAATCGACAACAGTCTCCACAAACATCCTTCATGCAATCTGGTCCAGCAAGGAACCGCATCGATCTGCCACTGAAATGAAGCATCTCCCCCAGGGTTTAAAACCGACACTCCTCAACATCCCCCCCCCCCGCAACACACAGCACCTCAAGGGCTACAGTCACCCTGAAATGCCCAGCTCCTCACAATTTCCAACAAAAAACACAAGTCACCCACCCACAAACTAGTCTACCTTTCGTGAAAACAAAAGCCAGCGATAGTGCAAGGAGCTGCTTAAAGTTTCCAGCTGCCCCGCGGAGCTCCCTCCTGCTCAAACCTCTCTGGACTCCGCACCAGCCCAGCGATCTGACTGTGCCTCTCTTTCCAAATAGAGTCAGCCCCGGCAGTGGAAAAGTTGATTTACAAACTTCATCTTCCTCACAGAAAGGCCTGTTCTCTAAAGACGTTCTGCCACTAGAGTCATCTTGGATTGCCTTGCTCTGTTCACCCCAAATTCCCAAACGTCAAAGAAATGTGTACGAATGATGAATTAAATAGGCACGGACTCGGATTCCATCCACGGCCCTTCATAAGAGGGGGCTAATCCTCAGGATGTCTGCTAGTAGCAAGGGGAGGAGCAGAGAGGATGCTGACCCCCTTCCCTCCTGGAGTTCTGTCCACCCAAGAGGTCCGCAGGGCCATCCACGCTGACCGCGAACTGGATGAGGCAGCCCCCACCCCTACTCCCTTCAGCCGGTCCTGAGCAGAGGTGCCAAGCCCGCAGACCACGAAGATGGAGCGGAGGGCCAGTAACTTGTCGGTTGGCAGAGGACAGATAAAGTGGGGGCTGGGAGATGGAAAGAGAAGGCGACCTCACTGACAGGAAATTTCCCAGGAGGAAAGGGGCAGCCAGGAGAGAGCAAGCTCCAGACTCTGGAAGTCGCTGCCCTCCAGAACCTTCCCTGCTCCCCCGTCCGACCCCCAGGTAGTCAGCCCGGCCGATTTGGAGGAGCCCGAGGGCCACCTGCGCACGCCCCGCTCGGTCCCCTGGCCCTCGGCCCCCCACTCACCAGGAGCACCGAGCCGCGCACCACCTCGGACACGCTCTGCCGCAGCTCCGCCGCCGTGCCCGGCTTGCTCAGGGCCCGGGTGAACTTCCGAGTCTCCGCCGAGGCGGGGAGCAGCGTCGGCTGCGACATCCCAGAGCCGCCGCCGGCCCCGGTGCCCGAGATCCGGCCGGGTCGAGCCGCCGCCAGGTGCGCGCCGGACGCCCGCGGTCCCCGCCTCCTAGCCCGGCACACCGTCCCCGCCGCAGCGGGGGCCGCGCCCTCCGCTCTGGGTCACGCCCCGAGGCGCCTTCCTCGGGCCCCTGGGCCGGCTCGGGACGACCGTGCGAGTGGCGGCGGCCGCGGCTCCCCCATGCCACCAGCCTCGGTGCGCGGCCGCTCTCTGGGCCGCCTCCTCGGGGCGGGGTGTCCGGCGAGGCGCGGCGCTGGGCGGGGCGGGAGGAGGAGGAGGAGTAGGAGGAGGGGAGGGCGGTGGGGACAGAGGCCTGGGACAGGCGGTGCGGGGCTGGGGACACCTTGGCCCTGGGGCAGTCTGTACACGGCTGGAGATACCCGGAGGGCACACAGCCCCCGACTGGGTCCCTGGAAACCGCCATCCTGAGTCCCCTGCAGGAGCAGTTCCCAAAGTGTCCCTTGGGGGCGTGGGCTTGGTGACACCACGTACCCGGTGCCCTGGACGCAGGTCTCTGGAACTTAGGTGGCCTTTATTTATGCAGCCCGGACACGGTACACGTCCCCCCTCCCCGAAGACCCAGGCCAGGCGGACCTGGACCTTTGGTGTCCCCATACATCCGGCCAGGAGTGGAGAGAGGACAGCGGCGATCGGGACACGCGTGGGACAGACACAGACTCCGGCCCGCCTGCTGCGTCACCGTGGACTGCAGCAAAACTTGTGGGCCTCATTTATGTAGTCTGCAGCCGGAGAACTGCAGGGTGCAAAGAGGCTGGAGGTGACTCAGCGGCGGGACCAGCCGTCTGAACCGCCGGGCATGGAGCCCGGGACTCCTGGACGCCTCAGCCTCCGAACCCGCCGCGATCCTCGGAGCTGCCGCCACTCGAGACGAGCGTCTCAGGCACCCTCTCCTGCTTTCCATCTCGAAGGACTCCCAACCCGAGCGCCGGCTCCTCGCTCTTTTGTAAGGAAAGCCTGCGCAGCCTAATCCTAACCCCGCTGCGCAGACACAGCAGAGACACCGGAGATTTGCGCTCTGCCCGCCGCGCATGCTCTGTGGTTGCGGTTTGGGCGGGTTCTCCCAGGCAGAGAGCCTGCCTTAAGGGAAGCTACGCTGATTGGTCCGGCTGCTCGAGCCACGCCCACCGTCCTTTGATGGACAGAGTCTTACCTGCCTGGTCAGCTTCCGCAGGCGTGGTGGCCTGGAAAACACTCCAGTCTTCCCAGCACCTTTTTTTATTAAAAGTAAGTGAAGGTTAGTGGCTGTGGTCCGCGCAGTGGAAAAAGCTGGAATTGCGTCCTACCTCGTCTGAAAGCCAAACTCTGGCCTAAAGCATAATCTTAAAACGGAAGAGGGGAGCCGGCCCTGGTGGTGCACGCCTTTAATCCTAGCACTTGGGAGGCAGAGGCAGAAGGATCTTTGTGAGTTCAAGGCCAGCCTGGTCTACAGAGCGAGTTCCAGGCCAGTTGTGGCCTGGGTTGAAAAGACCAAAAAAAGAACCACATCTGCATGTTTCTAGATAAATCTTTCCTTGCACATGTCACACCCCCAAGTGTCCCAAAGACTCATGAATCTAAGCTATTTAGACCTNTACAGGGAGCCCCTGTCTCGAAAAGACCAAAAAAAAAAAAAAAAAAAAAAAAAAATGGAAGAGGGGAAAGTGCAGAAAGCAAAACCACCACCTGTCTGGCACGTGCTAAGACTTACAACTTAGGCATGCAGTCGGAACTCAATAAATGCTTGCTGGATTGGATTTTTTTCCTACTGAGTTGGAACCACAGGATGTAAGCAGCAAGCAAGCCTGACAGGTTGGAAGATAAACAAGGAATGTATGATTAAAAAAAAAAAATTACACACCAGTCATTTCCTCCTCTCGAAAGAGGGAGCTGCCTGGACTTTTCCCAGAGTGGAACTACGTGATAATAGAACTGGTAACAGGCCAGCCTCACCCTGCCTTTTGTGGAGAAACTAGCACTGTTTTGACTGTCCATGGCTTATGACCTACACTGTGGATGGCAGCCCTGTTCTTAAATAAACCAGTCTGTCAGAATCATAAATTAAGGTTTCTCTTTGAACTTAACTGCCTAAGAAGTCATAGACAACAGAAACTACCCCAACTATGACACATTGATTCTCCTAACCTATATCCATAGAAGGCAACTACACTTTAATTCAAAACAACTACTTGGGCCTGGCTTATGGGACTCTAGAGGGAGTCAGTCTGCCAGGATAAATGCTAAGTTCTCTCCAGTTTTCCTATTTTTGTTTGGGTTTTGCTGTTGTTTGAAACAGGGTCTTGTGGCTCTGAGTACTGGAATTAACCAGCAAGAGCCACCACACCAATAATAATGCTTTTTAAAATCCCCACCAGAGTGGGCCCTCTAATTGTACTAGTTCTGCCAACAACTCTCCTGTGGACAGACAGACATGCAATAGCAGGATATCCACAAGCTCAGCCAAAAGCCTGAGGGAAATGATGCTGATCTCTGGTGTTGCCAGAACTTCCAGAGAGGCATGAACAAATGCCTGTTCCCGGGGTAGAGGACCAACAACAACCCAAAGTACAATTCCAGCAAAGTCCAACTTGGAGAACCAATGAGTTGATCACATTCACTTACAGAGCATGAGTTCTGAGTTATTTGCAGGAACATGGGTCACCCCAAAGCAGCCACATCACCAAAAACTCTCACCCCAGCAAGGATGATAACTTTATTTTATGTATATGAGTGTTTTTCATGCCTGTATGTAAGGGCAACATGTGCATGCAGTACCCACAAAGGCCAGAAGAGGATATTGGATCCCCTGGAACTGGAGTTACTGACAGTTATTAGCCACCATGTTGATGCTGGGAACCAAACTCTGGTCCTTCACAAGAGCAGCCAGTGCTCTTAACCATTGAGCCATCTCCAGGCCCAAGAGGGCCTACATTGATGGTCTCTTGCAAATAGCACAGCTGCTCTGATGAATATGACCTGTTTTTCTCAGAGGACAGCGTTCCGGGACATTGAGCATGCCTTATGGATGGTGTTTGGACTGTGGCAGAAGATAATGTCTATTTTATCATTTTATTTTGGGGTTGGGGGGCTTTGGGAGGAGTTATTTGATTTGTTGTTGCTGCTGCTTGGTTTTTGGTTTTGGTGGGGGTTTTTTGTTGTTGCTGTTGTCGTTTTTGTTGTTGTTATTGTTGTTTTGGGACCAGATCTTACTATGTAGAGATTGGCCTCAATCTCACAGAGATCCATCTACCTCTGGCTGCTGAGTGCTGAGACGAAAAGCATGTATTACAGTGCACAGCATTATCTTAATGGAGGAACTTGGTCTTTGTTTTTCCAAAGCTATAAGAAAGCTTTCCATTTTGTTGATGATGATGTTCCTAAGTAGTAGAGACAATATATAATATAACCAAGCTAAAAATTTGCATATGAATGACTGACACCCAGATATTTACTATTCATTGCATCACTCATCTTTTTTTTAATTTATTTATATATTTTTTTATCAAATCTAGACCCGTGTCGCCCACCCTATCCCCCCACCCCACCAGAGCTCATGCATTCTACCAAACATGCTTTTCATCTCTTTCTCAGTCTTTCTCAATATTCTCCATGTGGAAGTTGACTGTTTTGAGCAGGAGTTCACTGTTTCACTCAGTTCTTTGATGCAGTCCTTTCTGTGGTTGTTGTTGTTGTTGTTGTTGTTGTTTCCAATATGCATCACTCCCAACTGCTTTGGACAAAAGCTCAAGGGGCCATGCACAGGAAATACTTACAACTAGGTAATTGGCACTAGCATCCACAGATGAGGGACACCATTCATCATTTGTTTTTCTGGAACTGTGTTACTTCTCTCAGCATGATGTCCTCTAGCTCCAGCCATTTTCCTGCAAAGGTCATGATGTCATCTTTCTTTACTGCTGCATAGAACTCCATCGTGTAGATGTACCACATTTTCTCTATCCACTCATCAGTTGAGGGGCATTTGGGTTGGTTCCAGCTCCTTGCTATTGTGAAGAGAGCTGAAATAAACATGGCCGTACATGTATCCCTGTGGTGGGGTGAGTCTTGAGGGTACATGCCTAGGAGTGGTATGGCTGGGTCGGGTGGCAAGTTCATTCCAAGTCTTCCAAGGGTTCTCCACACTGCTTTCCATAGTGGCTGCATGAGTTTATATTCCCACCAGCAGTGGATGAGTGTTCCCCTTTCCCCACAACCTCTCCAGCACTTGGTATCATTTGTTTTCTTGACCCTAGCCTGTCGTATTGGAGTAAGATGATATCTTGAAGTGGTTTTGATTTGCATTTCCTTAATGATTGGTGATGATGAACACTTCTTAAGGTGTTTCTCAGCCATCTCTAATTCCTCATCACTCATCTTTTAACAACCTCTCACTGTGTTATTTCCTTAACTTTAAGATTTGCATATGTCCTGTTGACATATTAGTTTTGGTCTGTTCTTTGAGGTTTGTATGGTTTTGGTTTGAAGGTTTTTGAAACAAGATCTCCTAGTAACCACAGCTGGCTTAGGGCTATGTAGACCAGGCTGGAGTGGATCTCACAGAAATCTGCTTCCCTCTGCGCCTGAGATTAAAGGTGTGTACTACCATGCTGGGCTTGTAGTTGCGGTGCTTTGCCTGCATGTATGTAAGTGTGCCCACGTCATGCAGTGCCTGCAGAGGCCAGAAGAGTGCATCAGATCCCAGGAACTGGAGTTACAGGTAATTGTTAGCCACCATATGGGTGCTGGGAACTCAGCCAGGGTCCTCTGCAAAAGCAGGCAGTACTCCTAACTGCTCAGGCATCTCTCCAGCCCCTTGTCTTTTGTTTGTAAGCCAGGGTCTACTGTATAGCCCAAGCTCACCAGAAGAGCATATTTGTTTTCAGCATGTTTAAGGTAACCTGTTAAGAGTAGGTGATCCTAAAGATCCAGGGAAGGGGGCCTTCACTTTTTTAATTGCATTGATTGAGTTGTTTTAAATAAGCATGTATGACTTTTGTACTTCTCAGGGAGCATATTAGGCAAACCACCTCAGCTACCAGCTCCATCAGGGTCAGCTACCACTGCAGAAAGGATTACCTGCTTACCTGAGAATTCCCATTAGGTGAGTGAAGTACGAACAGAAAGACTTGGCTATTTCAAACCCATATAAGCACATCAGATAGTGTAGTTATTTTTTCTTTTCTTTTTTAGAACTTTCTGTTGTGTTAGCAAAAGCTTTGTGAGATCAGTATCGTTCATTTCCATCCTCTGCCCATACTTAAATTTTTCCCTTCCCTCCAAAGTGTTTATCCTTGGTAAGTATTTCCCTGTGGTGGTTTGAATGATAGATGGTCCCCATATTCATGTGTTTGAATACTTGGCCCCAGCTGGTTGTACAGTTTGCAGAGGTTTAGGAGGTATGGCTTTGCTGGAAGAAGCAGGTCACTGGGAGGAAACTTTAATTAAGAGTTCACAGCTTTGCCCCACTTCCAGCTTGCTCTTTGTGGTTACTACAAGTGGTTGAAGATGCCACCACTCAGCTTTCTGCCCTGGCTGCCTCTCGTCAGCCCTCCTCTGCCATGATGGATTCATAAGCCTCTTACTCATAAGCCCAAATAAACCCTCTGCAAGTGGCCTTGGTCATAATGTTTTATCTCGCCAACAGAACAATAACTAATGCATCCCCTAAACTTCCTCTCAGCATTCCTTGAGAGGAAGAACTCAGTCTGTAACAATAAATAACAGCACTTGGGAGGTCGAAGCAGGATCAGAATTCAAAGTCATCCTGGGGCCGGGCGTGGTGGCGCACGCCTTTAATCCTAGCACTCAGGAGGCAGAGGCAGGCGGATCTTTGTGAGTTCAAGGCCAGCCTGGTCTACAGAGCGAGTTCCAGGACAGCTGGGGCTACAGGGAAATCTGTCTCGAAAATACCAAAAAGAAAAGAAAAAAAAAAAAGTCATCCTGGGCTACATAATGGTTTCTAGATCACCTTGGGCTACATGAGACCCTGTGTTATAAATAAATAAATAAATAAATAAATAAATAAATAAATAAATAAATAAAATTTAAAAGGTGGGCAGAAAATCAGATGGGAAAATATGAGGAAAAAATTAAATGCAATGGATGAATGATGGGAAAAAATCAACATGATGATATTGCCAGAAATAAAAAGAAATCCACCCTAGAGTCAGCATACTGGAGAACAACAGAGAGAGGGTGGGGTAATAATTTAGTGATAGATTACATCCTGTCCAATGTTTGGCCGGGAGGGGGCAATGCAAAGAGAATTGAACAAGATGAAATGCCAGACTATTCACAGATAAATGACAGTTCCGCAATATCAATGGAATAACACATCCATGTACTTACAGAAAATGCACTCCCTGTTGAAAGAATTATGCTAAATAAAACTGCTTTTGAAGAGTGAGAGCAAAATGCAAAGAACCAAAATGATATCAAGGAGTATCAGAAAATATGAACAGGCCTGTGACAAGCAGTGATTGAATTAGTACTGCAGGGGCTGGAGAAATGGCCTATCGGTTAAGAGCACTGACTGCTCTTGCAGAGGACCCGGGTTTGATCCCCAGCACCCACATGGTAGCTAAGAACCGTCTGTAACTCCAATTCCAGGAGAACTCCAGTTCCAGGGGAATCTGACACCCTCTTCTGACCTCTGCAGCATTGCACAACATGGGTGCACAAACCTGCATGCAGACAGTACATTCATACACATACAAAATTAAAAAATAAATTAATTTAAAAAAGAATTAGTACTGCAAAACTTACAATAAAAAGATAATAATGCTTTCCATATTAAAAAATAAAAAGGAGAGGGGAGCTGAGGAGGAGACACACATACAAAACCAATTGAAAAAAAACACTAAAATAAACCAGTTCTACAATGTTGTAAGATATATTGACATTGAAAAATCTTTCTTATGGGCTGGAGAGATGGCTCAGTGGTTAAGAACACTGGCTGTTCTTGCAGAAGACCCAGGTTCAAATGCTGTCACCCATATGGCAGCTAACAATTGTCTATAACTCCAGATCCAGGGGCTCCAATGCCCTCTTCAGTCCTCCAGGAGCATTGCATGACACAGGTGCACTTACATTCATGCAGGAAATACACATAAAAAAATAAAAATAATAAAATGTTTTTAAAATCTTTTTAATTGAATGTTTAGACTTTTCATACAATATAATTTGATGATATTTAGATCCCCTCCCCATCCACGTCTTCCTTTACTGCCCCCTGCCCAATTTAATATCTCCATTATATATATAATATAGCCTATAAAATCTGATTTGTGTTCCCAAATGTCCTTCAATGTTGGTCCATCCATTAGAGCCTGGTTAACCTACCAAGAGTTCCATCCCTGTTCTTTAGGGTGTATTGGGGTTTCTTACCCATTCCCCCATTTCTATGCTGGGATTCTGTTTGGTTTGATCTTCCATAGGGCTTGTGTCATCATTGCTGTGTGTTCATATGAGTAATTGACCAGCTGTCTGGAAGACTACTTGTAGTATCCACCACCTCTGGCTCTTTCCTATCTTCTGCAAAGAAACCTGAGGTGTGGGAAGCAGAGGTTTGATATGGGTATCCTATTCAGGGATATACAGAGACCATAGTCTCTGTATGCTGACTGACAAGTTACGGGTTTCTGTGTTAATCACTATCTGCTGCATGAGGAAACTTCTCTGGTGAGAGTTGAGCAATGCATTCATCTTCTGTGTAGAGATTACATTGGAGACATGTCACATAGGGCTAAGTGTCTGAGTTTGACCAGTTGTGGAACTCTGTGTTAGTTATCATCTGTTGCAAAAAAAAATCTCCTTTGATAAATAGTGACAGATACACTTGTCTGTAAATAATGAGGATGCATATTTAGAATACAGTAAGAAATTATGTTGATCTGGGGTTGCAAAAGTACAGTTTTCTCTAGGATCTATGACTTCTCCAGCCATGTGTATTAGGCTATGTTTACAGTACCACACATGAGTTCCTTCCCATTGAGCTATTTTATACATTAGTAATGAACACTCTAAAACTGAAATTAGGAAAACAGTTTTATTTATAATACCATCAAAAAAATTAAAGTAACTAGGATTGAAAACTAGAAAATATAACTGAGAAATTATGGAGAGACATGCAATGATATTGGATAGCAAGACACAGTATATGGTGGTTTGAATCAGGATTTACTATAGGCTCAAATATTTAAACACTTGTCCCCCCAGGTAGTGCTGCTGTTCTAAGGAAAGCCTGGAAACCAATAGTGCTGAGAGTGATGCAGGTGATGAAGGCTGGCTCAAGAGGATTCAGAGAGGAACAAGGTCTCCCAAAGGAAGACTGAACAACAGGCCATTCTGAAATTTTGACAAAGAGTATGGCTGCCTTCTGCCCCTGCTCTAAGAACTTGCTGAGACCCAACTAAGAAATAACAGGATAGCCGGGCGTGGTGGTGCACGCCTTTAATCCTAGCACTTGGGAGGCAGAGGCAGGTGGATCTTTGTGAGTTCAAGGCCAGCCTGGTCTACAGAGTGAGTTCCAGGACGGACTAAAGGGAGACCCTATCTCAAAAAGACCAAAAAAAAAAAACAGGATAATTTATTTGGTAGAGGAAATTGCAAGACAACAAAACTGTTGAATCTGTGAGGAACTCAGAATAGCCAACACAGTCATAAAAATAAAAACAAGGGGCTGGAGAGATGGCCTAGCGGTTAAGAGCACCAACTGCTCTTGCAGAGGACCTGGGTTCGATCCCCAGCACCCACATGGAGGCTAAGAACCATCTGTAACTCCAATTCCAGGAGAACTCCAGTTCCAGGGGAATCCGACACCCTCTTCTGACCTCTGCGGCATTGCACGACATGGGTACACAAACCTACATGCAGACAGTACATTCATACACGTACAAAACATAAATAAAATTAGAAAAAAAATAAAATAAAAACAAGCCAGGCATGGTGACCTATGACTTTAATCCCAGCCCCAGGGAAGCAGAGGCAGTTGGATCTTTGTGAATTTGAGGCCAGCCTGGTCTATATAGTGAGTTCCAAGCCAGCTGAGGCTACAGGGAGATCCTGTTTCAAAAAAAAAAGAAAAAGAAATAAATTGTTCTGGATAACTTTAGTGTGAACTTGACACACCTGGGTTGAGGGAGCCTCAGTTGGGGAATTGGCTCCTTTGGGCTGGATTATGGCCACATCTGTGGAGTATTTTCTTGATTGTTGAGTAGTGTGGGAAGGCCCAGCCCACTGTGGGTAGTGCCATCCCTGGGCAGGTTGTTGTGCATTGTATAAAAAAGCAGGCTGAGTGCAGGCCCCGGATCAAGCCAGTAAGCAGCATTCCTCCATGGCCTGTGTTCCAGCTCCAGCCTTGAGTGCCTATCTTGGGCTCCCTCAGTGATGAACTATGACCTGGAAGATGTAAGACACATAAACCCTTTCCTTCCTGAATTGGTATTGGTCAAAGTGTTTTGTCACAGCAATTGGAGAGAAACTAATGCAGAAATAAAGCTTACTATAAAGCTACAGTAAGCTAGGCTGGGTGAAGAAGGTTCTTTTTAGAAAATAGCACTGATAAAAAATAAAATAAAATAAATAAAATAAAAAGAAGAAAAAGCAAATAGCACTGATATTACTTAATATCCACATGTAAAAGAATATTTCCAGACTTATGTCATATAGTATGTGTTATAACACATCCAAGACCTGAATGTAAGAGAGGTATAAAACACTTAAAAGAAAATGAATCCATATATTTTCTTTTTATTTATTTATTTTTGTATGTATATGAATGTACTGTCTGCATGTAGGTTTGTGCACCCGTGTCATGCAATGCTGTGGAGGTCAGAAGAGGGTGTCAGATTCCCTTGGACTGGAGTTAAAGACAGTTCTCAGCCGCCATGTGGGTGCTGGGGATCGAACCTGGGTCCTCTGCAAGAGCGGTCGGCGCTCTTAACTGCTAGGCCATCTCTCCAGCCCTGAATCCATATATTTTCATCAAATTGGAGTAAGCAATGTCTTCACGCAGAAAATGCAAAAAATAAAAATAAATTATATTAATCTAAATTAAAACCTTTTGTGTTTCACAAAAAAAACTATTAAGTGAAAAGAACCCACAGAATGGATGAAAATATTTGTAAATCACATATCTGAAAACAGTTTAGTATTCAAACTGTATAAACTCATAACTTCACAATAAAAAGTAACTCAATTTAAAATGGACATGTCATCCAACTATATGTTTATCAAGATATACAAAGGTCCAATGGGCGCATGAAAAGATACCCAAAACATTAGTCATTAGGGAAAAAAAAACACCATGAGATATCCTTTTGCATGCTCCATAGTAGCTATAGAAAAGAAAGACTAAACTCTGTAGGTGAAGCCAGGTGTGGTGGTACATGTCTTTAATCCCAGCACTTGGGAGGCAGAGAGGCAGGTAGATATCAATAAGATAGAGACCAGCTTGGTCTACATAGGGAAATAGTGAATCAGGGGCAGCTGGGGCTACAGAGAGACTTTGTCTCAAACAACAACAGCTGCAGGTGAAGATGTAGAGAAATTAGAATCCTCATAGATTGGAGCACTGTTAAACTAGAGTAGCTTCTTTTGTTTTGTTTTGTTTTATTGTTTTTGTTTATTGATGTGGTTTTTCTGTTTGTTTGTTTGTTTGTTTGTTTGATTGATTGTCTTTTTGAGACAGGGTCTTCTTGTAGCTGTAGCTGGCCTGGAGCTCCCTATGTAGACCAGGCAGGCTGGCCTTGAACTCACAGAGATCTCCCTGCCTCTGCCTCTTGAGTTCTACGATTAAAGGTATGGCCCACCATGCCCAGCTAGAGTAGCTGCTTTGTAAAATAGCTTGGGATAACTCAAAATTTTAAATATACAGTTAGCATATGGTTGAGGAATTCCACCTGTAGGCATGCATACAAGAGAACTAAAGACATATGTCCACACACAAAATAGCATACACCAATCTTTATAGTAGCATCATTCAGTATAGCCAAAAAGCAGAATTAACCCAAATGTCTATCACTTAATTAATGGACAAGCAAAATATTAACTATCCATAGAATAGAATATTATTTAGCTATAAATGGGAACATGTACTGGTTTATGCGCTGACACATATGAGCCTCAAAAACATTATGTTAAATGTAAACAACCAGAAATAAAAGGTGACATAATGTGATTATATGTTGTATTAGTCAGGGTTCTCTAAAGAAACAGAAGTAACAGGACGAATATATATAGCTATATACAATTTATTGATTTGCTCATGTGACAGAGTTCAAGGAGTCCAACAGTAGCCGCACCACACTGGAAAGGCCGAGAGAATCCAGGGAACTGCTCAGTCCGCAAGGCTGGATGTCTCAGTAGTCCCAATCTAGTGCTGAAGGCCCGAATGGATTCCAGGAGATCTGCCGGTCTCAGTACACGCTGGGATCCGAAAGGTTGATCACAGCAGCAAGACAAACTCACCAGATGAGAGAGGCAAGCCGCAGGAGAAAAAGGGACCAGCTCCTTCTGCCATGGCCTTTTATACTGCCTTTTATACTGCCTGCCAGCAGAAGGTAATGCCCACATTTGGGGTGGGCCATCCAGGTTGAGGTGGTCCAATCCAAACATCCCTTTTCTCTTATTTGTTCCTTAGTCCAGTCAAGTTGACACACAGGATTAACCATCACAAGTCCACCCCTTGTCAACTTGACACCCAATAAATAGCCTCTCCTTATGTTATGCTTAAATGTCAATTGCAAACAATGGCAAGGTCATAATTCCACCTAACATGTTATAAGTGTCTCATGTGCAATAGCAAAGCATTATATCTTAGAGTAGGTGGTAATGTCCTTGAGGAACACTTAGTCCTTCAGTATCTAATAACCTAAATATGACAACACTTAACACTTATCTCAGTTGCACATTCAAAAGGGAACAACACAAGTATCTGCTTAATATACGTATATATATGAACAAGCACATTCTTAACCAAATAGGACAAAAGTTAATATCTATTATAATCCACGTTTCTGCAACTGGTCCCGTGGCCTCAGCTGATATTTATGACTACCTTCTTCTACTACCCATTCTGTATTTCCTCCACCATCAGCAAGCACCTCTGCAGGTCTTGGCTCTTTCCCTGGAGGAGTGACCCATACCTTCATCCCTGAAGGGTCTGGGCCATTTATTGTCCTGTCTGGTTTGGGTTGTTGGAGTTTCCCATTGACCTTAATCATAGGACATGGTAGCACCAGAAGGCGCCCTACAGCATCTCCTGCCTTCCAGACATAATCTTCCTTGCCCCCATTGTGGAGAAAAAGTCCAATTTCCCCATGGTAGTCTGGATCAATCACTCCTCCTACTACTGTTATTCCTTCCTTAGCCTGTTGGCTTAAAGGCAGTAGAAGCCCGAAGTGGCCAGGGGGAAGTCTTAGCTTCCAGTTCAATGGAACGTTTGCTGTATCTCCTGGCAAAAGCACTCCCCCCATTGGAGCCAAAACATCTAGACCAGCAGAACGCAAGGTCGTGGGTACAGGAAGCAAAAATTTTCCTACTGGGTCACTAGGGGTGATAGTGAGTGGAATCATTCCCACTTCCACCCCTTGGTTCCTGGACCCATGAATTCTGGCTATAGGAGAAACAGTACCATATAGTGGACGCTGATTCAAAGCATATACTGCTTGCTGGAGAACCTTGCCCCAGCCCTCCAGGGTATTGCTACCTAATTGGCACTGTAACTGTGTCTTCAAGAGGCCATTCCATCGTTCTATCAAGCCAGCTGCTTCTGGGTGGTGGGGAACATGGTAAGACCAGTGGATACCATGACCATGGGCCCACAGTCGCACTTCTTTGGCTGTGAAGTGAGTTCCTTGGTCAGAAGCAATGCTGTGAGGAATACCATGACGGTGGATAAGGCATTCCGTAAGTCCCTGGATGGTAGTTTTGGCAGAAGCATTACGTGCAGGAAAGGCAAATCCATAACCAGAATAAGTATCTATTCCTGTAAGAACAAAACGCTGTCCCCTCCATGATGGAAGTGGTCCAATGTAGTCAACCTGCCACCAGGTTGCTGGCTGGTCACCCCGGGGAATAGCACCATATCGGGGGCTCAATGTTGGTCTCTGCTGTTGGCAAATCTGGCACTCGGCAGCAGCTGTAGCCAGATCAGCCTTAGTGAGTGGGAGTCCATGCTGTTGAGCCCATGCATAACCTCCATCTCTGCCACCATGACCACTTTGTTCATGGGCCCATTGAGCAACAACAGGGATAGCTGGAGAAAGAGGCTGACAATCCACAGAACGAGTCATCCGATCTACTTGATTATTAAACTCATCCTCTGCTGAGATCACCTTTTGATGAGCATTTACATGAGACACAAGTATCTTCACATCCTTTGACCATTCAGAGAGCTCTATCCACATACTTCTTCCCCAAATGTCTTTCTCACCAATTTTCCAGTCATGCTCCTTCCAAGTCCCTGACCATCCAGCCAAACCATTGGCTACAGCCCATGAATCAGTATATAATCGAACCTCTGGCCATTTCTCCTTCCAGGCAAAATGCACAACCATGTGCACTGCCCGAAGTTCTGCCCACTGTGAAGACTTTCCTTCACCAGTGTCCTTTAGGGTTGTTTCAGAAATTGGCTGTAATGCTGCAGCTGTCCACCTCTGGGTGGTGCCTGCATAGCGTGCAGAACCATCAGTAAACCAGGCCCTAGTCTTCTCTTCCTCAGTCAACTGATCATAGGGCAAACCCCATGAAGCCATAGGTGCATGCTTAAGCCCAGGAGACATTGTAACAGGAGTGGGAACCATAGGCATTTGGGCAACTTCTTCATGTAGCTTGCTTGTGCCCTCAGGGCCTGCCCGGGCCCTGTCCCGTATGTACCACTTCCATTTGACAATGGACTGTTGCTGTGCACGTCCTACTTTATGGTCTGGTGGGTCAGATAACACCCAGCTCATGATGGGCAGCTCAGGTCGCATGGTGACTTGGTGGCCCATTGTCAAACGTTCAGTTTCCACTAAGGCCCAATAGCAGGCTAAGAGCTGTCTCTCAAAAGGAGAATAGTTGTTTGCAGATGAAGGTAGAGCCTTGCTCCAAAATCCCAAGGGCCTCCGCTGTGATTCCCCTATGGGAGCCTGCCACAGACTCCAGACAGCATCTCTATCTGCCACTGATACCTCAAGCACCATTGGGTCTGCTGGATCATATGGCCCTAGGGGCAGAGCAGCCTGCACTGCAGCCTGGACCTGTTGAAGAGCCTTTTCCTGTTCCAAGCCCCACTCAAAGTTTGCTGCCTTACGAGTCACCTGATATATGGGTCGTAGTAACACACCCAGATGAGGAATGTGCTGCCTCCAGAATCCAAAAAGACCCACCAGACGTTGTGCTTCTTTCTTGGTGGAGGGAGGGGCCAGGTGCAACAACTTATTCTTTACCTTAGAAGGAATGTCTCTGCATGCTCCACACCACTGAACTCCTAGAAACTTCACCGAGGTAGATGGCCCTTGAATTTTAGTTGGATTTATTTCCCATCCTCTCATGCGCATATGCTTTACCAACAAGTCTAGGCTAGCTGCTACCTCCTGTTCACTGGGTCCAATCAACATAACATCATCAATATAGTGGACCAGTGTGATATTTTGTGGAAGAGTCAGGCGATCAAGATCCCTTCTAACTAAGTTATGGCACAACGCTGGAGAGTTAACATACCCCTGAGGTAAGACAGTAAAGGTATACTGTTGGCCTTGCCAGCTGAAAGCAAATTGCTTCTGGTGGTCCTTATGAACCGGTATTGAGAAAAAAGCATTGGCCAGATCAATAGCTGCATACCAGGTACCAGGAGACATATTAATCTGCTCGAGTAAGGACACCACATCTGGTACAGCGGCTGCAATTGGTGTCACTACTTGGTTGAGTTTTCGATAGTCAACTGTCATTCTCCATGATCCATCTGTCTTTTGCACAGGCCAAATTGGAGAGTTAAATGGAGATGTGGTAGGAATCACCACCCCTGCATCTTTCAAATCCTTGATAGTGGCATTAATCTCCGCAATCCCTCCAGGGATACGATACTGTTTTTGGTTCACTATTTTCCCTGGTAGAGGCAACACCAATGGTTTCCATTTGGCCTTTCCAACCATAATAGCCCTCACTCCACAGATCAGGGAACCAATGTGGGGATTCTGCCAATTTCTAATTATATCTATCCCAATTATACATTCTGGGACTGGGGAAATAACTACGGGATGCGTTCTGGGACCCACTGGGCCCACCGTGAGTCGGACTTCAGCCAAAACTCCATTTATCACCTGACCTCCATAGGCCCCTACTTTAACCGGAGGGCCACAATGCTTTTTAGGGTCTCCTGGGATCAGTGTCAACTCAGAACCAGTATCCAATAGGCCTCGAAAAGTCTGATTATTTCCTTTTCCCCAGTGTACAGTTACCCTAGTAAAAGGCCTCAGGTCCCTCTGGGGAAGGACAGGAGGAAGGCAAACAGCATAACTCTTTGGTATTGTGACAAGGTCCTTCCTCACTGGAACCCGGCCACCCCTTCATTCAAGGGGTTCTGGGTCTGTGAACTGTCTCAAGTCTGGAAACCGGTCAACTGGGCGGGATTCGCTACTCCTAAAATCAAATGTTGACTTCCTGTCATTCGTTCTAGAGCTTTTCTGCTTATACAGATCAAATAAAAACTTAGTAGGCTTCTTATGTATTTGGTTCCTGGGAACACCATGATTAATTAGCCAGTTCCAAAGATCATTTCGGGTCATGCCATTATAGGTATTGTTTTGCCTTTGCCACCCATTATGATAATTACTGTAACTACGCTCATCTGGCCTTCTGCGATTCAGTGCTGCCACCTGACGCCTACCCTGAGGTCCTGTTAGACCTACTACGTGTACATTTAATTTATGCAAACGAGCCACAACTTCTCTAACTGTAAGATCTGGCATAAGAAATAGAGCAAAAACAAAGCTCTTCAAATGTTCTGGTGTCTCTCTCAGTACTTTCCATCTTATAAATTCAGTGAGTGGCATGTCCTCTGGGTCCTCATATTGTGGAGAATGTGGTTTTACACTTCGAATCCACTCGAGCATGCCCATCTGCCTGACCCTCACAATCCCTTCATCAATACTAAGCCAAGGAATATCAGGCATCTCTAACTCGCTGTTAGTAGGCCATGTTTTAATAAATACATCAGCCAACCATTCAAATAAACTTTTAACACCTTTTTTAACTGCTCGAGCTTCCTTGTGGTTGCCAGAGTCTAAAGGGAGGGGTATCATAGAGAATGGCTGATAAATGAGTTTGTTCTTAGAGCATGGAGAATCACCTGGAATCAGATCTGAAGCTTGAGCTGTCAGATGTAGAAAGTGAACAAATTAGTTAGCATCTTACAGTCTGCAGTAGTGGCTTTGAACTTTATTGTTTTTTTTAAATTTTATTAATGTTTTTATGTGTATGAATGTACTGTCTGCATGTAGGTTTGTGCACCCATGTCATGCAATGCCATGGAAGTCAGAAGAGGGTGTCAGATTCCCCTGGAACTGGAGTTAAAGATGGTTCTCAGCCGCCATGTGGGTGCTGTGGATCGAACCCAGGTCATCTGCAAGAGCAGTTGGCGCTCTTAACTGCTAGGCTATCTCTCCAGCCCCTGAACTTTATTCTGAGTAAATTAGGAAGCCCCAGAAGGGTTTTGAAGAAAGAAATGTCACTAGATATGTGCAATGCCTGTTTCTTTTCTTGGGCAAACAGACAGAAGGCTGAAGTTCTCAACCTCCCTCATGGTGAGTTGGACATGTGACATAATCTAGTTTATAAAAGTGGATCCCACCAGCTGTGATGGTGTATGCCTTAATCCCAGCACTTGGGAGGCAGAGGTAGGTGAATCTCTGTAATACGGAGTCTAGCCTGGTCTACATAGAAAGTTCCAGGCCAGCTGGGGCTACAGGGAGACCCTGTGTCAAGAAACAAAACAAAACAAAACAAAACAAATGGATCAAAGTGGTATAGGCAACTTCACACTTGGCCATAAAACTCCCTGTGTGCCAGAGCCTCCAAACCCTCATGGGAACCAGATGTAAAGGTAGAAGAGACTCAGTGCAAGGAGTGTGGCCCTCTGAGTCATCACTTAGGGGAAACCACCTCATTATGGGGGCTTTCTAATTAGTAGTGTTCATACTGGATTGATATCATCAAGAAAAGAACTTTGACAGTGTTAAGCCACTCTAGCTTGAGAACAGTTACAGCTCTTTCCAGAATAGGCCGGAGTAGAATGCATGCAGGAAAACCAAGTTAGACGGACCCAAGATACCATGGAGACTATGTCTGTTTATTAACAGATTCACAGAAAAATAACATTCCAAGCTAAGTATTGTGACACACTGTAATCCGAGCCCTAAGGAGTCTGAGGCAGGAGGAGGACGAGTTCAATTCAAGCTCGAACTACATAGAGACCCTGTCTCAAATAAACAAATACAACACAGCACAACACACTATCCTATGCCTCTGAAAAGCTGCTCACAGACCAGTGCTGAAGACAGACCTACAAACACAACCATCATACAATGGGCTGGAAAATGGATCTACAGAGTAGGAATGGCTAACTTTTATAAAGACAAGCCATGAGCAGCCTCACAGAGAGGGCTGACCTTCCACTGGACATGGTCCTATATAACCACTATTCACAAAGGTGCAAAACAGAGGGCCTGGGATGCAACAGATTTTCATCATGATGTGTAGAAGACATCAATACAGAGTCTGTCTCATAGTATATGATGAAAATGATTTGTCATATACTACAAAAAAAAGAAATAATTATAAACTGTTTCCAAAGAGAGTTTGTACAGCTATTTACCACACATAGAGAACAGAAATGAAACTTATCCACAACTAAGGAGATCTTCACCACCAATATCTTTCCTTCTCTTTATTTATGCGAGATTTTTTTCTCTTCCCACTACTTATCATAAGTAGTATTGTTATTTTTAAACAATGCTCATATTACATATAGATTGTGCAATATAAAGCATCAAAATCTATTTGCTTAGTTCATTTCTTGATCTGTAATACAATGTCCAGAATACCATTAACACCCTTTGTAACAGTGTGTACGCCTGACCTGTCATTTTAATAAATGGGTTGGTGAAAGATTAGTGAAAATTGTCTTTAATGCCACTAAATGGCAACAACCTGTTATCATTGCTATATTATATATAATTTCATAAGAATCAGACATAAAACAGTGAATGTATAATCATAATAATAATAGGTTGGTTTATAACACACTTATGTAAACCACTTTTACCTTGTCAAATGAATTTCCACAATATTCCCATAAGATAAGTATGTTACAGTTCATGTCACAGATGAAGTACACAAATACAAATCAAGATATGTTATTAACTATGTACTCTTGGATAGGCTAAAATGGAATATGGATATTGTTTTATGGTTTGCCAGAGAAATAGAAATATGTGTGTGTTTGTGTTAATATATAATGAAAATATGCTGAGTGTGGTAACACACACCTGTAATCCCAGTACTTGGGAGGCAGAGGCAGGCAGAGCTCTGTGAGTTCAAGGCCAGCCTGGTCTATATATTGAGTTCCAGGAGAGCTGGGGCTACAGGGAGACCCTGTCTCAAAANATATATAGTAAATCAATATAATAAAAAATTACTTTTTGCTTTGTGAAAAAGTCTCATGTAGCCCCAGATAGCCTTGAGCTCCGGATCCTCTTACCCCTACCTCCCAAGTGCTGAGATTATAGAGATTATAGGCGTGCATTACCATGCCTAATTGAAAAAACTTTTTCTTAATTTTTTACATTTTATTTATTTACTGTGTATGGGTGAGCATGTGCCACTGTATATGTGTAGAGGTCATAGGACAACCCACTGGAATTGGTTCTCCTTCCACCACATGGGTCCCAAGGATTGTACTCAGACCATCAGGCTTGGCAGCAGGCACATTCACCTGCTGAGACATCTCTCCAGCCCCTTACTGGGAAATTATTACAGGGAATATAATGAACATTATTATTCAGAATTGGCTCACGTATCCATGGAGGCTGAGGAGTTAGTTCCATATCTGTTCTCTGAAGTCTGGAAACCAGCAAAGTTAGCAGTTCAAGACCTGGAATAAATGTTATAGACCAAGAATAAATGTTATAAATTCCAGACCAAGTCTGATGGTCTGATAATCAGATGCACTGAGGGCAGAGGACGAATGTCCCACTTTGAATAGAAACATGTTCCCAACCCTCCTCCACATTTTTTTTCTCTAGTCACATCCTCGATAGAGGAGGGGATGCCCATCCACTTTTGGGAAGGTCAACTGCTTTTCTCAGTCAACCAACTCAAATGCTAACTTCTAGAAACATTCTCACAGATCCACTCAGAAATGACATTTAACAAAGTATTAGCAGTCCATGGCCCAGTCACGCTGATACATAGGACTATCCATACAGATAACCGAGGCACCGACTAAAGCTTTCTCCTCACTTATCTTATTTTTTTAATTTATTTATTATTTTTCATGTGTATGAGTGTACTGTCTGCATGTAGGTTGGTGCACCCATATCATGCAATGCCGCAGAGGTCAGAAGAGGGCATCAGATTCCCCTGGAACTGGAGTTAAAGATGGTTCTTAGCCACCATGTGGGTGCTGGGAATAGAACCCAGGTCCTCTGCAAGAGCAGTTGGTGCTCTTAACCACTGAGCCATCTCTCCAGCCCCACTCCTCACTTATCTTCAATGTCAGTATAGATTTCCAGTGAGCCAATACAGCAGATATTAGGGAGCACTTCTGTGCTGGATAGCTTTAGTGTCAACTTCACACACCTAGGTTGAGGGAACCTCAATTGGGGAATTGACACCATTGGACTGGCCTGTGGCCACGTCTGTGGAGTATTGTCTTGATTGTTGAGCAATGTGGGAGGGCCCAGCCCACTATGGGTGGTGCCACCCTGGGCAGGTTGTTGTGTACTGTATAAGAGGTCAGGCTGGGCATGGGCCAGGGGAGCAAGCCAGTGAACAGCATTCCTCCATGGCCTGTGCTTCAGCTCCTGCCTCCAGGTTCCTGCCCTGAGTTCCTGCCCTGAGTCCCTAAGTGATGAACTGTGACCCAGGAGATGTAAGCTTTGAAATAACCCTTTCCTCCCCAAAGTTGGTGTTGGTCAGAGTGTTTTGTCACAGCAAATGGAAGACAAACTAGACCAGAAATTGTACCAGGAAGAGTGGGATATTGTCCTGTGACAGACTCGACCTTGGTGTTTGTGGGGAATAAGGATTGTGGAGGCGTTCTGAGAGACTTTGGGCTGGGAGAAGAGTCATTGAAGGTGCCTAAAGATTGTTTGCTGTGTGAGGCTTGGACCAGTTTTTGCTGAAGCGAGTTGTGAAGATGGATGGCCTGTCTTGTGAAGTTTTGCTTAGTTTCAGAAGGGCGCAGAGATCAACTCAGGACTGTGTATCTGTGGTTTGCTGGTCAAGTCTTGGGGCTGAAGAATCAGCTGGTAAGTATACAAGAGAACCAAGAAACTGAGTGAAATCTTTGTTACTTGACAATTGAGCTGGTTAGTTGGGGCTGAAACAATCAAGCTGTAAGTAACAAGAGACTCAGCTATCAACTGTGGTGAAATCTTCTGGGAAAGAATTTCTTCAGGGTCAGCACACATGAAGATCTGTGTTCCGGAAAGGGCCACGAGCCTGCCATCTCAAGCCAGAAAGCAGGACTTGGTAAGTCGTGATTAGAGTCTCCTATATGGTTCCGGTGTTGAAATTTGGGGGGTCACAGAGAGCAGTGCAGGCTTGGCACTGTGAGAGGTCAGGAAAGACCATTGGTGGAAGTGCACCTCAGTTGCAGTGAAGACCCCAGGATTGCAGGGGTCATGGAGAGAAGCTGAGGCTTTGCACCAGGAGAGGTCAGGAGAGACCATTGGTGAAGGTGCTGCCTCAGTTTCAGTGGTGACCCCGGCGTTTAGGAGATGCCAGGACCATGGAATGACCACCAAGAGCAGCAGCAGGTGTGGAATGGAGTCGGCCTGGGCCTTTGAGATGAGCTGTGTGTGCCACAGATGGCAGAGTGCTACCGAGACCCTTTGGAGCCCAGAAGATTGTGAGTGAGTCCCAGGTGTCCAGCCTTGAGCTACTTGCTGGACTTAGGTTTTGTTTGAGAGTGCCTGATTCTTCCCTTTGAAATAAGACAGTACTTGTTTTGGATTTTACAGTAGCCCACAATTAAGAGACTTTTTAACAGACTGTGAACTTTTAAGTATTTGGACATTTTAAGGACTGTGGGGCTTTTAAGGTTGTACTGTCTTAGGTTGTGATTAATGTTAACATCATACTTTGGGGATAAGAACTGGAAAGGTCGTGGTTTAATAGTGATGTGTTTTGTGTGTCAAGTTGACAGGGGTCAATGGTGCTGGATAGCTTTAGTGTCAACTTGACACACCTGGGTTGAGGGAGCCTCAATTAGGGAATTGGCTCCATTGTATTGGCCTGTGGCCACATCTGTGGAGTATTGTCTTGATTGTTGAGCAATGTGGGAGGGCCCAGCCCACTATGGGTGGTGCCACCCTGGGCAGGTTGTTGTGTACTGTTTAAGAGGACAGGCTGGGCATGGGCCAGGGGAGCAAGCCAGTGAACAGCATTCCTCCATGGCCTGTGCTTCAGCTCCTGCCTCCAGGTTCCTGCCCTGAGTTTCTGCCTTGGGCTCCTTAAGTGATGAACTGTGACCCAGGAGATATAAGCTGAATAAACTCTTTCCTCCCCAAGTTGGTGTCGGTCAGAGTGTTTTGTCACAGCAATGGAAGACAAACTAGAACAAGTTCTGAGAGATTTTAAATACTATCTGTATTATCTGGCTGAAACAAAGCCAAAAGCTAGTTCCCTATGGAGAGATCTGACCTGATAAATCTTGTATAACTTTTCTAGAGAATACAGTAAAAATAAAAATATCGAGTTAAAGGAGTGAAAAATCAGAGAAAAAACTTTGACAATGGCTATGTCCCTAAAAAAAAATGCCACTTCTCATAGCAGAAAAATGTTGATTAAATGCCTTTTCCAGACTTGGGCTTTGGAAGAATGTTGGCTAGGATGAATGCAGAGGAGAAGGGCCAAAGAGACTCTTTGGTTAGCACAGCAAGGACTGGTGCATCCTCCCCTGCATTGTCCCCTGAAGGGAACTTGAAGCAGGTCCCTTTCTGATGGGGGGGGGGACTCTCATATGTGAAAAGACAAAGATTCTGGTATACCTATGTTGCTTGCAAAGCTCACTAGGAAAGAGAAAAAGCAGTAAAAATTCTAAGAGCAAGGGATCTATTCTGTCAGAAGCCCCCTCCATCAACCATTAACCCTATCCATACTGACTAGCAATAGCCAGGTATCAGGGAAGCCCACAGAGTTCTAAGGTGGTAACTACTTATCAGCCATTAAGAACAGAGTATAATGTTTTAACAACAGGTCCTGCAGAACCAGTTTAGCATGGTCAGAGCATCAATGCTGAGTACAGATGAGAATAATCCTTATAGTTTTCAGACAAACTTGAGTATGCAAAATAGACCTTGACTGATAGAATAGAAATGCTTGTGTGGAAAGTAGACTATAAGACAGAAACAAACAATAACCCACAAAGCTGGGACCTGGGACATCACCCAAACACAAATATGAATAAGCTGATTCCAAGGACTTCAGAGAGAGAAAAACAAAACAAAACAGTGCAGTATAGAAGCACTGAGAAGCAATACCAAAAGGCTTTGTCACAAAGTATCCTAACCATGACCACACAGCTAGTCACTAAGAGAAGGGTACAGCAGGCAAGTCAGTGGCACTGTACGACTACCTGCCCAGCAAAACCAACCCCAGCCATGGCTTACAGCTATATTAAGAGGGACTGGAGAGATGGCTCAATGGTTAAGAGCACTGGCTTCTCTTGCAGAAGACCTGGGTTCAGTTCCCAGCACCAACAAGGTAGCTAACAACCATCTGTAACTCCAGTTCTAAGGGATCTGGTGCCCTCTTCTGACCTCTGTGGGCATTGCACCATATGGGTGCACCTACCTACACTCAGGCAATACATACATACACATAAAACAAAAATGAATAAAATATTTTAAAAGCTAAATTAAGAGGTTTGCATCCATTAGAATAGCTATTATAACAGAAAACACATAGAAATGAGAGAGAGAGAGAGAGAGAGAGAGAGTGAGAGAGAGAGAAAGAAGAGTTGGTGAGGATATGGTGAAATGAGAACCCTGTGCACTCTTCTTAGGAATATAAATGATACATTCCCCTATAGAAAAGAGTATGAAGATTCCTTAGCAAGTTAAAATAGCATTACCATAGGATCTGGCAATTCCACTTCTAAATATACATATCCGAAAATTGAAGGCAAGCTCTTGAAGAGATATTTATACACCATGTTGACAGCAACACTAGTTACAATAGCCAAAAGGTGGAAACAACCCAAGCATCCCTTGTTAAATGTATGGACAGAGATAATGTATTTATATAGCAGATGTTGTTATTCACCCATGAGAAGGAAATTCTGGTATGTGCTTCAACATGGTGAACCTACTAGGTGACATGAACTGTTTGCAAAAAGACAGATTGTATAGTTGCACTTTATAAGATGCCTACAACAGTCAAATTTATATGGACAGAAAGGAGGATGGTGATTGAAGGGGGTGGAAGAGGGAGAGCAAGAAGACTCGCCATTCAAAGAGTACAGAGCTTTGGTTTAACAAGATGAGTAGGATTCTGTGTATGGATTATTAAGATGGCTGATAGCAATGTGAATATGGTGGTGCCTGCTTTTCATCCCAGCACTTACAGGTGGAAAGAAGAGGATCAGAAGTTCAAGGACGTCCTCTGCTACGCAGTGAGTTCAAGGCCAATTGGATCTATATGAAACCCTCCCTCAAACAAAAATGTGAATGTACTTCATGCTACTAACCTACACACTTAAAAACAATTAAGATGGTCATTTTGGGGGCTGGAGAGATGGCTCAGCAGTTAACAGCACCGACTGCTCTTGCAGAGGACCCAGGTTCGATTCCCAGCACCCACATGATGGCTAAGAACTGTCTTTAACTCCAGTTCCAGGGGAATCTGACACCCTCTTCTGACCTCTGTGGCATTGCATGACATGGGTGCACCAACCTACATGCAGACAGTACATTCATACACATAAAAAATAATAAATAAAAAATTTTAAAAAGGTGGTCATTTTTACATACATTTTACTGCAATTAAAATTATGTGTAAATAGGGATTAGGTATGTAGCCTAGTTAGAAGAGTGTTTACCTAATAGGCACAAAGTTCTGGTTTGCTATCCAGCACTGAATAAAGCAGACATAGTGTTGCACATCTGTAATCAGGAGGTGGTAACAAAAGGATCAGAAGTTCAAGATCATCCTTGAAAGTTTGAGGCCAGGTTTGGCTACACAAGACCCTGTCTGCAAATGAAAATAAAGTACAAGAGCTAGAGAGATGGCTCAGTGGTTAAGAGCACTTATTGCTCCTGCAGAGGACTAGAGTTCAATTCCCAGCACCCACATCTAGGGGTTCCATCAGTGGATCTGACACTCGTTTCTGGCTTTGATGGGAGCTTACACTCATGTGCATATACCCATACACAGATACACACATATACACATAATTTTTAAAAATTTTTATTTATTTTATGTGTATGAATGTACTGTCTGCATGTAGGTCTGTGCACCCGTGTCGTGCAATGCTGCGGAGGTCAGAAGAGGGCATCGGAGTCCCCTGGAACTGGAGTTAAAGATGGTTTTCAGCCACCATGCAGGTGCTGGGGATCGAACCCGGGTCCTCTGCAAGAGCAGTCGGCGCTCTTAACTGCTAGGCCATCTCTCCAGCCCCTACACCTAATTTTTTAAAAAATAAATAAGCCTGACGTGGTGGCACATGTCATTAATCCCAGAATTCAGGAGGTAGAGACAGGTGGATCTCTGTGAGTTCAAGGCCAGCCTGGTCTACATAGTGAGTTCCATGACAACTGGGGATACAGGAAGACCCTGTCTCAAAAAGACCAAAAATAATTAATTAATTAATTAATTAATAATAAATAAATAAATAAAATAATGTCTTTAGAAAATAAAATGCAATTAATATGATATATTCCTAATTCAACTTCTCCTTAGCAAATCACAAACCTGTGTATGAAAGATGTTGGAATTGAAAGACACAATAGCCTTAAATGACTGCAGTTCAGATACTTTAAATTCACAAATTTTGTAAAATTTTGTAAAAAAAAAATAAAGAATATGAATACCTTGCCAGGGCCTTTAAAAATGTGGTTTAATGAAGTAGCCTAAGGCTTAGGCCAACCCACTTCCACCATCAGCACCTGCGGATGCAACAAGTAGTCAGTAGTTTGTCAATTGTATCATACTATAATTGTTTTGTTTTATTACCATCTCTTGCCAAACCTGCTTCTGCTCTAGTTGGGCGTAATGAAGACTTCTTTGCTCCGCCCTACTATCCTCCTCACTCTTTTTCTGTTGGCTGTCTTTCTGCTCCTCTTGCAGGGCCAAAGCTCCTGGAGCTGATCCAGGCCAGAGGATAGGAGATTTACAGATGCCAGTCAGTAGAAATCAACTATTGATCTCTCCTCAAATTTATCAATCACAAGAAAACATTTTGAGCAACGAAAACAAAAATACAATTTCTATTGCACTGAAAGTGACCTCTGTTCTTTGGCATTACAGGTGTCTGTGATAGTGCACGAGTGTGAACAAAGATCTGGAGTACTATGGGCTTTAAACAAGAACATATCCAACAGTCAGGGGCTTTAGCAACACTTTGAAATAAAAATATTTTTAGCATTGTCTCTTTTCTATCTTTTAAATTTTTATTTTATGTTTATGAGTTCATTGCCTGCATGTATGTAAGTGCACCCAGGTCGTGCAATGCCCTTGGAGTCAGAGGAAGGTGTCAGATTCCCCTGGAACTGGAGTTATGAATGGTTGTTCACCTCCATGTGGGTTCTGGGAATTGAACTTGAGTCCTGAGCCATCTCTCTGGCCCAGCACTGTCTTTTTTAATGACTTGTTTTTATTTACATGTGTCTATGTGCATACACACATATGTGTAGATATCCATGGAGGCCAGAAGAAGGCATCAGATCCCCCGGAGCTGGAGTTACAAGTGGTTGTGAGCTGCCCTGTGTGAGTGCTGGGAACCAAACTCCAGTCCTCAGCAAGAATAGTTAAGTACTCTTAACTGCTGAGGGATTGATCCAGCCCTTAACATCACATCTTGATAGTTCACAAACCAGAGAAGAAGTTCCCTTTTGTTGAGTAGATTTCTGCATACTGTGCATGGTGTACTTTTTATCCCTGGTCAGACCTGTCAAAGATGTCTTTTAAATGCCTATAAAATGTTTATTTATCCAGGCATGGAGGCACATACACCTTTAACCCCAGCATGCAGGAGGCAGAGGCAGGTGAGAGATTGAGGCTAGCCTGGTCTACATATCGAGTTCCAGGCCTCCTGAGGCTACAGGGAGACCTGTCTCAAAAAAAGACACACACACACACACACACACACACACACACATATATATGACATAGGCAAATATTATAGTGTTAAGCATTGTGGGTGGCATAAAAAATTGGTGTCTACCCTTTCAGGTAAAGATTATGTTAGAAAGATAAGTATACAGATATCTGTGAACCAATCACCATATAAACTGTCATAGATCAGACTTGAAGGACTTTATGAATCAGTAAGAAATATTTGCTTTCATCTCTAACCATCTTTCTGGATTTCAGCCTTTGCTTCCCTTTGGGGTAACTTTTAAAATATCTCATCCCCACCTTCGGCTATCCATTAACTTGAATTGATTTAATTCATTGCTGTATATAATCAGTTCTTGGAATTTCTAAGCCAGCACTATGCTTCCCATTAGATCTACTTACCTTCACTTTGATCAGACAGCTGGGATCCAGGATTTCCCTGGCAACAGGGGCTTAGCAGGTCTCAGAGGGGCTAGGAACTTGCAGGTTTAAGGTTATTCTTATCAGGAATGTTCAGTTAACACTGACTTGGAACAAATGCTTCCCAGTACTTAACGCAAACCCTGTTCTGGATACAGTTCAGACTCTCCTGGTCTCAGATACAGAGGAAATGTCTACCTAATGCAATCCTAACTCCAGGGCAGCCCCACAGTGACTCCAAACCCATGGTTTACTTCCATTCCTTCTAAGCAACCAGTTCCAAACATAATCCCCCATTCCCTCACTCAGAGCTGTGGGGAAAGTTCTCATTTTTAACCCTATTCTCATTACTTTCCTCTCTGAATCTCTAGAGGCTTTTGCTGTCTGATATGGGAGTTATCTGTTTTTTTCGCTTTGAGGCAAGCTTATTTTGCTTGAGTTTCACTTTCATCTTTCTATGACCTTTGGCTTTTTTTTCAATCTGAAATTCGGTGATAATCATACAGGCTTTTGGGGTTGTTTGGAAGAATGTCAGGAGTAGGGTCTGGGAGGTGCTAAGGATTAACACATACAGTGAAATTCTTGTAACTTCTGTGATGAATCCACAAAGGTCTCCAATCCCCAAAATACCAATCTATACTCCTGCTTTAGAATATATGAACTGGGTGCTGGAGAGATGGTTCAGCACTTAAGAGCACCAGCTGGTCTTGCAGAGAACTCAGGTTTGATTTCTAGAACCTACATGGTGGCGGACAAATATCTGTAACTCCAGTTTCAGGGGATCTGACTCCCTCTTCTGACCTTCATGGGCACTGCATAACACAGGAACACTTACATACAGGCAGGCAATTACAACTAAAGCACTCAGGAGGCTAAGGTGGGGGGATCTCGTGTTCCAGGCCAGCCCCGGCTATATAGCAAGACTCTTCTCAACTCCCTACTCCTTCCACAAAAAAAAAAGAAAAGAAAGAAAGTATACAAATTAAATTCATCAGTATTATAAAAATGAAAGAAGAAATCTTACCTTGTGCAGAAAGAATGAGAACATTTGTGAGGTAAAGATGACCTGGCCTCTTTGTCTTCTAACTTTAACTGAGAGTTTTCAAACTCTTGGCTTGGGGCTGGAGATACTGATCAGGTGACAGAGTGCTTATCTAACATGCATGCAGCCCTGGGCTCAGTCCCCAAAACTTTAGGCCTATTTGATTTGGATATTCTAAATTTGTGTCTTCATTATCAAAAGATGTTTCCAGGGGAGGGGGGCCTGGAAACATGGCTCAGGCAGTAAGCGCACTGGTTGCTCTCGTGAAGGACCCATGTTTGACTCTCAGCACCCACAAGACAGCTAACAATCATCTTTAACTCCAGTTCTAGGGAATCCAATGCCTTCTTCTGACCTATGTGGGCATTGCACCTTGGGCATTGCAGGACACGGGTGCACTAACATGCATACAGGCAATACACTCATATACATAAAACAAAGATGATAAATTAAAATTTTTTTCAAAAGATCTTTCAGGGCTACAGAGATGGCACAGTGGTTAAGAACACTGACTGCTCTTTCAGAGGACCCCAGTTTGGTCCTCAACACCCACATGACGACTCACAATCATCCCTAATTCTAGTTCCAGGGGAATCTAATGCCCTCTTCTGTCCTCCCTGGGCACTGCATGCACCTGGTGCACTTACATTCAGGCAAAGCACTCATACAAATAAAATAAAAATAATTTTTAAAAGATGATTCATACATTTATCTTTTGGTCCTCATTCATAAATCTACCATAGTTTGCTCTGTTCTATTACTTTTTAAGGAACTTGTCTTTCTTTTTTGTCATGACTGTTTCTCTAGTTTTGAGGGGGTTTTTTGGTCTTTTTGAGGCAGGGTCTCCCTTTAGTCCCAGCTGGCCTAGAGCTCACTATGTAAACCAGGCTGGCCTTGGACTCACAGAGATCTGCCTGCCTCTGCCTCCTGAGTGCTAGGATTAAAGGCGTGGCCACCATGCCTGGCAGTTTTGAGGTGTATAAACCCACATCTTCGTATCCTAGAAGAAACAAAGCCAAGTAGGTAGATAATTTCGGCCTTACTGTCTCAATAGTTCAGAAAACAGAGAAGGTGAAGTTTCTTGCTTCTCCCTCACACACTGCTTAGCTAGCTTGGGCCCCCTTCTGGAAGTAGGACATAACCTACTTTTATGTCAGTTTCTAAGGATGCAAAGAAAAGGGAAAATACTCCTAACCTAGTTTTTAAAATAGTTCCTTCTTTAGCAGAGTGGGAGTTAATGGAAATGGAGCTCCTGATAAAAATGGGAGAAGAGTGATCACATATAAAAGAAATAACAGACTTCAGTCAGAGTCAAGGACAATAATACTGACTAGAACAGTGTCTTTCTAGAAGATGTGTGTGAGGGCACACAAATTCTCCAGATTTAAGGTTTTGTTATTAGCTTTTATTTATTTCCCCAGTGTCTTAGGAATTGAGCCCAGTGTCTCTGCATACTGGGCCAGTGCTCTATCACTGAGCTACATTCCCAGCCATTTATTTATTTATTTATTTATTTATTTATTTATTTATTTTTTTAGACACTAAATTGCCCAGGCTGACTCTGAACTCATTCGGATGGCTAGGCTGGCATTGAACTTGGGATCCCCCTGCTTCAGTCTTCTTAGTAGCTGAAATTAAAGGCTTCTATCACCATACCTGGCTTAACTATTTGTGTGTACAAGTATTTGTATGCATACATGTGTATATGCATGTGTGTATGGAGGCCAGAGGAAAACCTCAGGTTGTTCATCAGGAACTCATCAGTTTTTTATTTTTATTTTTTTATTTCTGTATGTGTATGAATGTACAGTCTGCATGCAGGTTTGTGCACCCGTGTCGCGCAATGCCGCAGAGGTCAGAAGAGGGTGTCAGATTCCCCTGGAACTGGCGTTCTCCTGGAATTGGAGTTTCAGACGGTTCTCAGCCACCATGTGGGTGCTGGGGATCGAACCCGGGTCCTTTGCAAGAGCGGTCGGCGCTCTTAACCGCTAGGCAATCTCTCCAGCCCCATCAGGTTTTTTTTGTTTTTTTTTTTTTAAGGCAAGGTCTCTCGCCGGCCTGATAGTTGTCTTGGCTAGCTGGCCAGTGAGCCCCGTGGATCCATCTGTCTTTGCCTCTCCATTGAAGGTTTTTTTTCCTTGAATTTTTGCAAACTCCGTACAGTATATTTTGATCATATTTTGTCCCCTCACCTCCTTTACCCCCCCCCATTTCATGTATTCATTCACAACAAGCCTTATGGAGTCAAATTTATGTCCCCACATGCCCTTTGGTGTGGGTCCGTCAACTGGAACCTGGTTAACCTACCAAGAAGCACACTCTTAACAGAGACTGACCCTTCCCCTACCAGTAGCTGTCAGTTCCCACCGGTTCCTTAAGCAGGGTTGGGGTTTCTTACTCACTGCCGCGTATCTATGCTGGGATTTTGTCTGACAAGCTTCTGTGGGTCTTGTCCACGCTGTCGCCACTGCTGTGAGTTCATATGAGTATCTGAACAGCTGTCTGGAAAACCTCAGTCATCCACCACCTCTGGCTCTTGAAATCTTTCCTGATTCCCGAGCGTTGGGAGGCAGAAGTTTGATATAGGTGTCCTATTGAGGGACAAGCACTCTGTAGCCTTGTTCTCTGCACATTGGCCAGTTATGGGTCTCCATGTTAATCACTATTTGCTGCCAGAGGAAGCTTCTTTGGAGAGAGTTGAGAACTGCATTCATCTATGGGTATAATAGTAAGTCATAAGCCCCAGGCGCGGTGGCCCACGCCTTTCATCCCAGCACTTGGTAGGCAGAGGGAGGAGGACCTCTATGAGTTCGAGACCAGCCTGGTCTACATAGCACATAGTGAGTTCCAGCACAGCTGGGCCTGCAGGGAGATCCTATCTCAAACAAAATAATAATAATTAGGAGTTGCGTTAATCCAGTGAAGTTTTTTTTTTTTAATTTTATTTATTTCTGTATGTGTATGAATATACTGTCTGCATGCAGGTCTGTGCACCCGTGTCATGCAATGCCGCGGAGGTCAGAAGAGCGCGTCGGATTCCCCTGGAACTGGAGTTCTCCTGGATTTGGAGTTTCGGACGGTTCTCGGCCGCCATGTGGGTGCTGGGGATCGAACCCGGTTCCTCTGTAAGAGCGGTCGGCGCTCTTAACCGCTAGGCCATCTCTCCAGCCCAATCCAGTGAAGTTTTAAAGTTATATTGTTAACAGAAACTATTATTGAAAAGTCACTACTGAATGCCTAACACTATTCAAACTCTAGTCACATGAATAAGTTATAGTCACATGCGAATTAAGGAAGAAAAGTTTACCTCTCTCCACATTGGGAAAACTGAAATTTTTATCAACTCTCTTTTGGTTGAGAAAAAAATAATTCTTTTTTTTATTTTAATTTTTTATTTTTGTATTTGTATGAGTGTACTGTCTGCATGTAGGTTTGTAACCCGTGCCGTGCAATGCCGCGGAGGTCAGAAGAGGGTCTTGGATTCCCCTGGAACTGGAGTTCTCCTGGAATTGGAGTTACAGACGGTTCTCAGCCGCCATGTGGGTGCTGGGGAACGAACCCGGGTCCTCTGCAAGAGCGGTCGGTGCTCTTAACCGCTAAGCTAACTCTCCAGCCCCAGGAAAAAAATAATTCTATCCCTTCTTCTTTAAGCTTGTGTGTGTGTGTGTGTGTGTGTGTGTGTGTGTGTGTGTGTAAAATTTCCTTTCCTGCTTTCTTTGGTGTGGCTGATTCTTTCTCTTCCTTTGCTGTGGGTGACTGCTACTGTAACAAGAATATATCATTTTTAATTTCTCAGTAACCAATAGACATGCAATTAAAATGTAGTAGAAAATGTTCAAAAGGCACATACTTGGGCCGGAGAGATAGCCTAGTGGTTAAGAGCGCCGACTGCTCTTGCAGAGGACCCAGGTTTGATCCCCAGCACCCACATGGCAGCTAAGAACCATCTGTAACTCCAATTCCAGGAGAACTCCAGTTCCAGGGGAATCCGAGACCCTCTTCTGACCTCCATGGCATTGCACAACATGGGTGCACAAACCTACATGCAGACAGTACATTCATACGCATACAAAAATAATAAATAAAAATTTAAAAAAGTAATGTTTAAAAAAAGGCACATACTCTTCAGCCAAGTTTTCAATACCTCCTCTGACTTCTAGATCAATGGAATTATCTCATGTTTCTGAACATGAGGATGGTGTTACAAAGCACAAGGAATAATAAAAGGCTTGCTTCCATTTTTAAAGAAGTCCTGTTTCAAATCTTAGTTATAATGTAAGAGTATCATTTATGCAAATTTGTCCATCTGGAGGAGACATACTCAGAGCTGTTATGCCAATGGCTGAGCATCATGTCTGTTCCTAAAGATGTTGTTGGGGTGGAGGATGAATAATGGTAAGGGCTTTGGGGTTTTTTTGTTTTTTTTTTCTTTGGGTTTGGGTGGATTGAGATGGCAGTCCTGTTTGTCACCAAACACACAGAACATTTCAGTCAAAAAAACTCAATATGTTTTAAGTTTCAGATGACATAAATGAATTGCAGCCTTTCTTTTATTTATTTGTTTCATTTTTATTTTAATATAATTTTTTAATTTATTTTTGTATGTGTATGAATGTACTGTCTGCATGTAGGTTGGTGCACCACTGTCGTGCAATGCTGCAGAGGTCAGAGAGGGCATCGGATTCCCCTGGAACTGGAGTTAAAGACAGTTCTCAGCCACCATGTAGGTGCTGGGGATCAAACCTGGGTCCTCTGCAAGAGCAGTTGGTGCTCTTAACCACTAGGCCATCTCTCCAGCCCCCTTATTTATTTTATATGCATGAGCATTTTGCCTACATATAGGTGCATCCACGTGTGCAATACCTGCAGAGGCCAGAAGAGGGTGTCATATCACCCAGAACTGGAGTTACAATTGTTAGCTGCTATGTGGGTGCAGGGAACCAAACCTGGGTCCTCTGCAGAACAAGTCATCCTCTGAGCCATCTCTCCAAATCCCTATTTTTGTGGGGTTTCTTTGGGTTTTGTTTTGTCCTGTCCTGTCCTGTTTTGTCTTGTTTTGAGACAGAGTCTCCCCAGCTGGCTTGGAATTCACTGTGTAGACCAGGCTGGACTTGAGCTCACAGAGATCCACCTGCCTCTTCCTCTGCCTCCTGAGTGCTGGATTAAAGGTTGTGTGCAACCTTGCCTGGTTCTTTTTTGCTGCTGAGACAAAGTCTCATGTGGCTGAGTTTAGCCTGCAGCTTCCTTTGTAACCTTGAGAATGATCCTCTGTCTCCATCTCCCAAGTGCTGGGATTCCAGGTGTGCACTACTATACTTAGTTCATGAGGTGCTAGGGATCAAGCCCAGGGCCTCTTTTATGCTTAAAAACTACTCTACCGCCGGGCGTGGTGGCGCACGCCTTTAATCCTAGCACTTGGGAGGCAGAGGCAGGCAGATCTCTGTGAGTTCAAGGCCAGCCTGGTCTACAGAGTGAGCTCCAGGTCAGCTGGGACTAAAGGGAGACCCTGTCTCAAAAATACCAAAAAAAGTAAAAAAATAAAAAACTACTCTACCAACTCAGCCACATTCCCAGCCTGTAAGGTCTTTTTATCAATAGAACATGTTCACAGTGTAACCGAGTATATTTGCTTCAATGAGAATAAATATTGAGCAATCAGAATGGCCCTCACAGTGAAGGGAATTCACAGTAGCAGAGCAAAAGAAGGCAGGGATATGCTGGAGCCAGTGAGTCTGAAATGGGAGGAACATGACAGCCTGGAAGGCAAGGTCTCCAGACACTACCTGTGTCCACCATAGCCTTGCTTTCCTGGAAATGCATGACAAACTTGAGTCTGGCTGAAACCAAGTGTAGATATTAGTCACAACTTTTTTATGACCTTCCTAATTTCTCACGATGCACACATTCCCAAAAGAGGCCTTGTGTTGAAAAGAACTTTCTTGAATCAAATCAAGAAATTACAAAGGGGGCTATAGGGATGGCTCAATGGTTAAGAGCACTTGCTGCTCTTGCAGAGGACCTGGGTTCAATTCCCAGCACCCACATGGCAGCTAACAACCATTTATAACGCCAGTTCCAGGGGGTCTGATACCCTCTTCTGACTCATACTGGCATTGCATGATACAGATGCACTTAAACTTACACACATCCAGCCATTTGACTCATACACATAAAATAAAAATAATAAGCCGGACGTGGTGGCACACACCTTTAATCCCAGCACTCGGAGGTAGAGGCAGGCAGATCTCTGAGAGTTCAAGGCCAGCCTGGTCTATAGAGCGAGCTCCAGGCCAGCTGGAACTACAGGGAGACCCTGTCTCAAAAATACCAAATAAATAAAAATAAATAAATAAATAAATAAATATTGTTTTAAAAGAAATTACAGTGGGCAGCAGGAGGACAAAGAAAAGGTCAAGGAATGTAGATTTCAGTCCATCACCCTAAAGCTGGAGCACCAGGCCCCTAGCACCTTACATAGAAAATCCCCCTCATCTAGCACCTGGCAGTGCTCCCTAGGCATCCCCAGCTTGTCACAGCTGGGCCCTGCCTGCTCTCAGGAGTAGGTCAACATGTAACTAGCTAGATCTTAGCTGCCCTTCCCTGCAGGCAAGTGGCTTAGGCCAGTATTGACATCCCTGTGCTGGCCTGAATCATTGGCACTGCCTAGTCAGAGAAAACACTTAAAAAAGGGAGCCTTTGCTGTTTTCCTGGTCCTGGGACACCTGGGCCCTTGGTCTCCCTCCACTCATTTTCAGTAAGTTGTCCCTAGAAGAGGGACACTGAGGGTCCCACCCAGCCTAAGTGCAAGAGCTTTCTTCCTGGGGAACAGCCATATACCTCTGGCAGCCAGCTGCAGAAGGCTGGTATTTTCTGGCCACTCCCAACAATCGCATTATGTGTCAGTTGGTGACTAGTCGTGATCTAATACCACCTACAACCACTCGCTGCTCATCCGCACCCCTAGAAGTCTCAGGATTTGCACTCAGGCTTTTAGACTTGTCACCCCTATTACTCCAAGATCTTATCCTTCTTACTTGTACCCCTCCCCAACCTGGGCACCTTTGGGATGAATGTCCTTGCTTGGTTGCTCAGGCTAAAAGTAGCCAGGGGTGCTTGATCCTTTCTGTCTTCTGCCCAAGTTCTCCCAGCACCCTACTCCTAAGCTCCTTGGCATCCACTTCAACATATATCAGATCTGAGATCTGCATTCAAAAGCCTTTGTATGACCTCGGGAACACACTGTGCCTAAGCATGGGGAAGCCAGAAGCACTGGACAGGTCATTCCCATCAAAGATTCCTGAACTTGTGACCAATGGAGGATTGGTAAATACCCAGCTCCCTGATCCCCTGTCTTTGGTTTTGATAATTCTCAATTGTGGTTTTCAGAATCTCCTAGTGTGCTTGAGCTGACTCCTCCAGCTCCTACTTGGGACAGGGTCTCATATATTCCAGGCTAGGCTCAAACTCTGTAATTGAGGATGATCTTGAACTTCTGATCCTCCTGCTTCTACCTCCTGAGTGCCAGGCTTACTGGTATAGCCACACACAGCTTATGTGGTCCTGGAGGTCCTGGAGACCAGACTCAGGGCCTCACACATGCTAAGCAAGTACTCTGCCAACTGGGCTACCATTTTCCCACTGTGATAATTTGTTTAATATGTACCTTGACTGGCATTTTTCCCTTCACTCTGCTGTTCACTACTTGAATGTTTTCTAAGACTCTCTCTCAAATAGACAACTTGCACTTGAATATTTATCTCAGTGACTTCCATTCTATGGGATTCAGCTCAGTGTCTGGCATAGAGCAGACACTTAACTAACCCACTACGGAGCATTTAAAAACATTGCAGGTGGGATTTCTGCATTGAAAGAGAAGTGACTCTATGTGAGCAAGTCTTTCAGTAAGTCTTCCCCTGTAGAAATATTTGGTTTTCCAATAGAAGGCCTGGAAAAGAAGCTTCAAGATGAAAATGTAAAAGGGAAAAATAAAAGGATTTTTCTCCCCTCTGAATCAGTGTGCTTTCAGATGTGGCAGGGAAAGGAAGCTCCACTCACAGGTTGGTTATGAAATCATTCAATCTTCAAGCCAATGCATTGCCTTTTATGGACACTGCAGCCCAGACTGCTGTGTAGGGAGTGATTTTCCATCATGTTCTATAGAGTTCACTGAAGAGCCAAAAATAATATAAGATATTCAAATCCCAGACTAGAATGTCATATCATAAACATATATGATCAAAATCATATACCATATAAAATTTGTGATCACTCATGAATTCTCATTCCCTTTTTTACAGTCAGTTGGCATTGCATTAGTTTTTATATTACACATGAGGAAATGAGTCATGAAAGGGACATGTTGAAGACTACGGCTGCTGTCAGAGGCAAGCTGGAAGAAAATGTTCCCAACAGGCCTCCTCCTGGGCTGAGCCTGATGCAGGGTTTTCAACACAGCTTCAAACTCTCAAGTCTTTCTGATTTATTTTTATAAGAGAGCAAAACCTGGGGCTGGGGAGGTGGCTCAGTGGTTAAGAGCACTGGCTGCTCTTGCAGAGGATCTGGGTTCAATTCCTGGCACCCATATAGAGGCTAACAATCATCCATAGCTCCAATTCCAGGGAATCTGACACTCAAATTCCAGGGGATCTGATGCCTCCTTCTGACTTCTGCAGGCACTGCATGACATGGGTACAGTTACACACATGCAGGCAATCCACTCATACACATAAAACAAAAATAATAAATAATTCTCTTCACCATCTTTCTTCTACCCCACAGCTAGCCGTGGCCATAAAGGTGGAACCGTGCAGTTTCAGCTGGTATAAGGTAAGGTTTTCCAGGTTCTTAATGCAAAATTTGAGTCTGCATTCCTTTCCAAGAGGAATCCTTGGCAGATAAACTGGACTGTCCTATACAGAAGAGAGCATAAAAACGGACAGTCAGAAGAAATTCAGTCGGAAGAAATTCAAAAGAAAAGAACCCGACGTGCAGTCAAATTCCAATGAGCTATTACTGGTGCAACTCTTGCTGATACAATAAAAAGGAATCAGAAGCCAGAAGTCAGGAAGGCTCAATGAGAGCAGGCTATCCAGGCTGCCAAGGAAGCAAAAAAGGCCAAGCAGGTATCTAAGAAGACTGTAATGGCTGCTGCCAAGGCTCCCACAAAGGCAGCACCTAAGCAAAAGACTGTGAAGCCTGTGAAGGCTTCTGCTCCCCAAGTTGGTGGAAAATGCTAAATTGGTAGATTGGATTTTAAATAAAGATCCATCTGATAATAATAATAATAATATTTTAAAAGAGAAAAAAACCTGCATCTAATGGGGTACAGAAGGGCCGTTGATGATGGGGCATTTGATGAAATTATATAGTGTTCAGGTCAAAAGAGATGTGAAAATCAGATTTTAAAAATAATTATTGGAGGGGCTGGAAAGATGGCCTAGCAGTTAAGAGCACTGACTGCTCTTGCAGAGGACCCGGGTTCGATCCCCAGCACCCACATGGCGGCTGAAAACCGTCTTTAACTCCAGTTCCAGGGGAATCGAACACCCTCTTCCAACCTCCGAGGCATCGCATGACATGGGTACACAGACCTGCATGCAGACAGTACATTCATACACATATGAAAATAAATAAAAATTAAAAAATATATATATATAATTATTGGAGATTTCATAGGGATGAGAACTGGATTGGTTTTTGCATAGCAACTAATTTTATATTTCTTTGTTTTCTTCAGGTAGGGCCTCCCTATGAAGCCCTAGCTGCCCTGGAACTTGCTATGTAAACCAGGCTAGCTTTGATCTCACAGTGTTCAGCCTGCCTCTGCTTCCTGAGTGCTGGGATGAAAGGTATATGCCACCATGTCCAGCACAACTAATATTTTTAACATAGTGAAACAGGAGGTCTCTATGACCTAGAGAATGCTTCCTAGGACACCTACGGATTCTACATCCTTTTTAACTAAATAAGAGCCTATGGATGGAGTTAACACAACAGTCTAGCCTGGGAGAAGTCTGCACCTAGAGTCTACTCGGCTCAGAGGATGAAGACAGATGTTTGATGGGGAAAAGTTACAAGCAGTGTCTGGCCAGCTGAGAGGACCATGGCTGGCTGTGCTGAACAGTGTTTAGCACTTTGGAAGTTCAGAAAAGGGGTGATACACAGGTGAAGTGCAGACTGAGGCGTGGCAACAGGAGGTGAGTGATAGGTGATCCAAGCGGACTAGCAACAACCAGCCCTGGGATTGGTTAAAGGGACCGTCATTTGTCAAACTACAAAAGGGAGTTCAGAAGTCAAGACACTGGAACTTAGTACTGAGAGAGGAAGAGGAGGTACCCATTCACTAGAACTAAGAGTCTAAATTTATTTTATTTTTATTTTATGTGAATGTGTTTTGCCTGTGTATATGTAAGAACATCATGCATGCACTGTCCATGGAGGCCAGAAAAGGGTATCTAATCCCCCAGAACTGGAGTTACTGACAGTTGTTAACTGTTATATCCATTCTGGGAACCCAACCTGGTCCTCTGTAAGAGCAACCAGTACTTTTAAACTGCTGAGCCACCTCTCCAGCCCCTAGAATTAAGGTTCTCATTAGAATCAAGAATCAACCCAGAAGCATGGGAGGCTTGATGGGGACTCACTTGACTGAACAAAATTCCCTTTAGTTAAGGACAGGGTGGGCCCCAAAGATAATGTAAGAAGAGTTTATTTTACTTTTTGTTATTTGTGTGTGTGTGTATGCATGTACATGTGTGTGGATGTGCTTGCCTGTGCATGTGTAAGGAGCCCAGAGGTTGACATTTGATGTCTTCCTCTATTACTCTCCACCTTACTGTTTTTGAGACAGGGTCTCACTGAACCTGGAGCTCATCCATTGGCTAGACTGACTCGCTGGTGACCACTCCCTCCTGTCCCCACCATCCTCCTATACCTGCCTCCCCAGGGCTAGGATTATAGACACACACTGCCATGCCTGGCTTTTTACCTGGGTTCTGAGGATCCAACTCAGGTCCTCATGCATGTGTGACAAGCACTTTATACACTCAGCCATCTCCCCAGTCTCTAGAGTTGCTTAACTGAACTTGTAGTGGGGGGATTTTAGCCCACTAAGCAATGAGGGTATAGGTGCAGAGGCAGGAAACTCAACAGTAATTCCTAAGAAAGAGAACATCTATTTCTAAGAAGTAAAGGAAGGGGCTGGAGAGATGGCCTAGCGGTTAAGAGCGCCACTGCTCTTACAGAGGACGCGGGTTCGATCCCTAACATCCACATGGCGGCCGAGAACCATCTGAAACTCCAATTCCAGGAGAACTCCAGTTCCAGGGAAATCCGACATCCTCTTCTGACCTCTGCGGCATTGCACGACACGGGTGCACAAACTTGCATGCAGACAGTACATTCATACACATACAGAAATAAATAAAATTTAAAAAAAGAAGTAAAAGAAGAGAAGTCCACCTCCCTTAAAACTGAGAACCAGGTTGAAAAGGACACCAAGTTTTCTAACGCAAATGAGACTGAAAGCAAGTTTCATTTCCTTTTGTTGTTGTTGTTTTATTGTTTTGTTTTGTTTTGGTTTGGTTTGGTTTTTTTGGACGTTTTGAAACAGGATCTCCCTGTAGCCCCACTGGCCTGGAACTCACTATGTATTCCAGGCTGACCTTGAACTCACAGAAGCTGCCTGCCTCTGCCTTCTGAGTGCTGGAATTAAAGGCATGCGCCACCACAGCTGGAGTTTTTAAATGAAAGATTTAAATTGAATAATGAATTGGACCCTAAAGCATTAACTTTGGGGATGAACCTTGGCTCTCACTTAGTTGATGCCTTCTCTGGTGTGTGGATAAAGATAGAAAGTGCATAGCTATCAAATTACATAAAATTCTGCAGATGACTGCAAAACTTTATGAAATCGGGCACACAAAGAATGCTGAGGAATTTGAAATGTAAGACACAGTATCATTTACATAACACCAAAAAATTAAATGCTTAAGTGTAAATCTAACAAAGCATGCCCAACATCTAGAGAGGGAACACTAAAAAACTGACTTAAGAAGTCAAAGAGGAGGCTAGAGAGATGGCTCCATGGTTAAGAGTACTGGTTGCTCTTGCAGAGGACCTGGGTTTGATTCCACATGGTAGCTAACAACCATCTATAACTTCAGTTCTAGGAGATCCACCACCCTCTTCTGGCCTCCGTATATACTGCATACACATGGTATTACTTACATGTGGCAAAACACTCATCTACATAAAATAAAAATTAACTAATTAATTAATTTTCAAATAAACAATGAAGCTAGAAGATAGCAGAGCCCAAAGTCTAGATGATCCATTTGGTGATGCTTGTTTAGATACAACTTCAAAAGCACAACCCATAAAAGAAAGAATTGATAAATTGGACTTCATTGAAAACAGAAATGCATCTTTTCTGTGAGAAACACTGTCCAAGTGAATGAAAAGACAGGCTTCAGACCAGGAGGAAAAAGACCTGCAAAAGACCTAGGACTGTTCTCCAAACTAAACAAAGAGTGCTTAAAACTCAACAATAAAGGGGCTGGAGAGATGGCTCAATAGTTAAGAGCCCTGGCCACTCTTGCAGAGCACCAGGGTTCAGTTCCCAGCACCTATATGGTGGCTAACAACCACCCATAACTCCAGTTTCAGGAGATCAGATGCCTTCTTCTGACTTCTGAGGGCCATTGCATAACATGTGTCCACTTAGATCCATGTAAGCAATACATTCATACACCTAAAATAAATAAAAATGTGTTATTTGTTAAGGAACAGGAGAGGCAGTCCAGCTGATGAAGACTTGCCTTTTAGCATAAGGATCTGAGTTTGATCCCCAGAATCCATATAAAAACCCAGGGTGTGGCACACACTTGTAACCCCAATGCTGGGGAGGAAGAGACAAGTGGACCCTGCGGTTTGCTGCCTAGTCAGCCTAATCTATTTGGTAAGTTCCAGAGCAATCAAATACCCTGTCTTAAAACAATAAGAAAAACCCCTCAACAATAAGAAAAATATTTATTTATTATTTATTGCCCGTTTTAGACAGGGTCTCCCTATAGCCCCAGCTGGTCTGGAACTCACTCTGTAGACAAGGCTGTTCTTGAACTCACAGAGATCTGCCTGCCTTTGCTTCCTGAGTGCTGGGATTAAAGGCATATGCCACCACACCTGACCCGAGATCTTTAAAAAATCTTTTGAGATAGAATCTCATATAGCCCAGCCTGGCCTTGAACTCACCTTATAGCTGAGATGACTTTGAACTCGCCTTATAGCTAGGATGACCTTGAACTCACCTTATAGCTGAGATGACCTTGAACTCCTGATCCTCCTGCTTCCACCTCCCAAGCGCTGGGGTTACACACATGTTCCACCATGCCTGGTTACCTGCATAGACATTCGCCAAAGGAGATATACAGAGGGCAAATAAGCACAGGAAAAGATAACTCACACCATATGTCATCAGGGAAATTAAATTGAAACAAGTATGTGATGTTACTACACCCCTGTTAGAATCGCATGAACCCAGGATGCTAACAATACTAAACGCTGCCACAGAAGCAGACAGCAGTCATTCTCATTGTGCCATGCGACCTTGCAATGGTCTAGCACCTAGGGATGATGAGTTGGCAATTTCTTTTTATTTTCTTTGTATTTTTTTATTTTTTTAATTTATTTAATTAATTAATTTTTATTTGTATGAATGTACTGTCTGCATGCAGGTTTGTGCACCTATGTTGTGCAATGCCACGGAGGTCAGAAGAGGGCGTCGGATTCCCCTGGAACTGGAGTTCTCCTGGAATTGGAGTTACAGACAGTTCTCAGCTGCCATGTGGGTGCTGGGGATCGAACCCAGGTCCTCTGCAGGAGTGGTCAGTGCTCTTAACCACTTGGCCATCTCTCCAGCCCTTTCTTTGTATTTTTTTATTTTTTAATTATTATTATTTTTTTTTATTTTTAATTTTTTTTTTGTCTTTTTGAGACAAGGTCTCCCTGCAGCCCCAGCTGTCCTGGAACTCGCTCTGTAGACCAGGCTGGCCTTGAACTCACAAAGATCCGCCTGCCTCTGCCTTCTGAGTGCTAGGACTAAAGGCATGTGCCACCACGCCCGGCTCTTTGTATTTTTTGAAAATGCAATGTCTGTGCTTGTTCATGTGAGGGGGTACCCACGTGTATGTGGGGGAGGGGGTATGTACACATGTGAGAACATGCATGGAGGACAGAGGAAAAACCTCCTGTGTTACCTGTAGAAACATGGTCCTTTGAGGCATAGTCTTTTATTGGCCCGGAGCTTACTAATTAGGCTACACTGGCTAGCCAGCAAGCCCCAGGGATTTTCTTATCTCCACCTCCCCAGTGCTGGGATTACACCCCCACATCCAGAACTTTTACAGGGGTTTTGAGGACCAAACTCAGGTCCTCATGTTTGTAAGGCAAGCACTTTATCAACTGAGATATCTCCCCAAGTCCTTATTGGTAGTTTCTTACAGAAGTCAACATACTCTACTTATTATAGAGTCCAGCAATTGTACTACTTGATATTAACCAAAAAGAATTCAAGCTATGGCCACACAAAAACCTCCACATGGATAGGCTGACCGACTTTGTCCAGAATGCCAAAGTTCAAAGCAACCAAGACATCCTTCAGTACATGAACAGATGAATAAATGGAGGTGCATCACAAAATGGATTATTACTCAGTGTTAAAAATAAATAGATTATTAAATCAGGAAAAGATAAGGAGCAAAATACATAGGACCAGGTGAAAGAAGCAAATCTAGGAGAGCGATGATTGCAACTGTCTGCCATTGTGTGAGCCTCAGGCCAGCCTGGACTAGATTGAGACCTCTCAGGACTCAGAGGCAGGTAGATTTCTGTGAGTTTGTGAGTTCGAGGCTACTCAGGGCTACATTAGGAGACTAGAAGGAGGAGAAGGAGGAAGTGGAGGAAGAAGAGAAGCTTAGAAGAAATGCCAAATATACAAAGAAATTAAAGTCATGAGAGAAAAAATTAAAAGACAGATAACACATGACAGGATCCAAAAGGATGAAAAGGCAGGGTTTGCCAGAAAATGGGCTCAAATCTCATGTGCACACACATTACTGGGAGTGCACTCTCAAGGCAGTAGGGCAAGGGCATGAGGTAGCGAGGAGGAACCTACAATTTTAAGAGCATGCCCAGGGAGCTGGCTAGAACTTCACGCAGGGTGCAGAAGTGAACCCTGGGTCTTGCAGGATGTGTTCAGACAGGTCAAATCAACTACCGTGATTCAGAAAGCTTTGCAGTGGGAGAGAATGTATATAATAAGTAGTCTGAGAATAAATCAATTTTTGTTGTCATTTTGTAAACATATTCAAAGGAAGCTGGGAAAAACTTGGTTAAACCATAACATATTATTTATGTACTTTTTTTTTCTGGATCTGAGTTTTGAGCATATGAAGTTTAAGAACAAGTTTCCTGGAGACTCATAGTAGAATATGTGACAGGGCGCCTGGAAAGGACAGCCCTGCTCCCGTTGCCTCTCACTTCCCCTAAACATCGTGTTGGAAGACAGATCTAGTGCAGGGAAACTCACAATGAACAGACCCAGAAGTCAAGGGTTCGGCAGTCCAAAGGCTGAGGATACCTCTTGGTACAATGGAAGCGTGGCTGAAGCAGGGGTGCTATGCGACTTAGTGAGAGACAAGAGCTAGCAAAGGTACTGGCTCTGTTGTCTAATGCCAGCTTTTCCCCTGGGCCTCACAACCAAAGTGGTAAAATGGAAGTCAGAGTAAGAAAGAAGGGCGAGACCAGTGCTATGAAAGAAAAATGTAGACTGCAACCAGGTAGCTTTTAACCAACTTCTTAATTCTTCAGACACTTTTCATGAGTATAAAAAGAACAATGTGAGAACAATGTTTTTGTGTGTATTGTCCAAAAATCCCCCAAAGCTGTCAGCTCGAATTCTCATCAAGAGGTCAAGGTCAGCACATGCTGGGCACCACAGGCTCTTGAATGGAGAGCGTGGAGGAGCTGTGATGAGCTAGCTGGCATCGGGCAAGAAGCAAGTAGGAGCCAACCACTAGACCAAGCCAAGGAGTAAAAGGTAATTCCAGGTCACTTCTACCAGGTTCCCTGGCAGGGAATCAAGGAAAGTAAAGACATAGAATGTATGAACAAAACAGCCTGTGTTCGTACATATGTGTATAAGTATCTGTCAATATGTGAGGTTTTTTATGTCAATGTCAAAAGCACACTTGGCCATCAGTTAACTGAGATCATCAAAGTATGTAAGTTCTTCAGGGGCATTAAAGTTTTGTTTTGTTTGTTCTGACTTTTTATTTCTAGTGCTAGGGATCAAATCTACTACCCTGTGTGTGTTAGGCAACCACTCTGCTACTGAGCTACATATCTCAGCCTTACTCCAAGGTTCTTAAAAAGGAATGAAGCTAGCCAATGGGAAATAGAAAGCAGATTCCACGTCTGGCTGAGATACAGGATGACTCCCCCAAGACACTGCAATGCTGGGAACCACGTCATCTAAGCCCCATTGAGGAGCATGCGCCCTGAGGAGAATGTTTGAAAGCTAGTCATCTCAGAAACCTCAGAGCCTATGGTTGCTGCATGCCCAGGGTTTCCTGACCTTGGTACTAAAGATACTTTGGGCCAGACAATTATTTGTCATCCTGCGCACTGAAGGCTATCTTCCTTGATTCTCTGACTGTTCTCTTCCACCATCCCTGGGGTAGGTAGAGCTCTATCTCCTTCTCCTCTCCTTTCCTCTTCTCACCCCTTCACTCTCCCTCTCCCCCTCCCCCATCTCTCTAATCTGATCTCCTGACTGTGCCTAACTCCCTGTATTTCACCTAACTGCCAAGGTGAAATTCAAATGAGTTGGCTCTTAGAATAACACAGGCGTTGGCCATATCGTTGAAGCCACAGAATCAGCTAAATATCCATCTTAGGAATCGACATCTTTGCCCTTGAATTTACCTCCTACATTTGAATCCACTCTTCGGAGTTCTTGTTCAGCATCCCCATGTGGATTTCTCTCTAGTAACTTAAGATGAAAGTGTCCAGGATGACTGCCCCAGAGTGGGTTCCTTCTCTCTGTTGACTGTGTCCTTGCTATACAAAGCTCTGGGATATGTTATCTTCTTCCCCATGTGGTTACTTGATCCTCAGGTCTGGATCATTCAGTCTGTGGTGAGTTTGAGTCTACCTCTCAGTGCTCCTGGGCTATGCCTTCCTGTCCACCTACCAACACTGGTCTACCATCTTCATTTTCTCCCAGTACTCATCCTTCCTCAGTACTGGAATCAGTCCACCCTTCATCTGGTCTTTTATTGCTTGAATGTAGCTTCATTGATCTCAGGGAGAAGGGCAATATCTTTATTTTGATGTACCAGGCTCTCTACCTTACTCTTTATGGCCGTGGGTGGTTCTTGTGTTTAAGTCCTATGTGTTCCGCTCTGTCTGAGTGTGGGCCGGACCTATGACTTCCTATCAACAGATAGAACACAGAACACAGCAGAAACTAATGAGCTAGAACTCTTGTTACTTTCATATACATGTGTATTTTTCCAAATGAATAAATAACAATTCCATCTTACTGTCACACTCTGAAGAAACTCCTCTTTGCCAGTCTAGAAGAAGGAAAGTGCCACACTGGAGAGTCTTCATCAAATTCTTCAGCTTATTCATTGAGGCAAGATCTCGAAAGTGAACCCAGATCTCACATTACAGGCTGGTTTAACCAGCCAGATTGCTTTAGGGAATCTCTATCTTTGCCTTCCAAGCAGTGGTGTCTCTTTCCTGCCAGTGGTCTATACGGGCCAGAAGCAAGGCCTGCCCAACAGTCAGCAAGAATAGTATCTCAGCCCTATAGGGTCAGACCCTACAAAGAGATGAAGATTTAAGAAAAACCACAGATAACCTGGTAGTGAAGTTTTCCCAGGCCAGCCCCAGACAGCCCTACAAGGACCAGTTAATCTGTGCCCAGATGCAAACCCACAGAAGCTAAGTGATAATAGATCTGTACTGTTTCAAGACTTTTAATTTGTGGCAATGTGCTACACATCAATAGGAAATGAAGTGGGGAATAGAGACACATGCCTATGATGCTAGCAAACAAGGGCAGGGGCATCAGGAGTTCAAGGCCAGCCTGGCTTACATGAGACCTTGTAAAAGAAGGAAGGCTAGTGAAGGAGGAGAGGGAAATAATGCTTATGTGGTGTGAAAAAAAAAACAAAGGAAAATGTATTAGCTCAAACATAATGAAAAGTACACATACAAATCTGTACATAAGTGCATGAGTATAGCTGAAGGCTCTATAACAAGAAACACAGATCCAGACAGGTGAAACCTCCCCTTCAAATTGTTAGTCAGGGTAGTCTAAGAGACTCCCCAAATAACCTAGGCTATTGCTACAGCCCTTGATTACCTCCAAGATCTTTAAGACCCTATTGCTGAAGACGGGACGTACTCAGATATGGGACTTGAAACGGTGGAGCTGGAGCTGACGTGGAAGCCTCCTCCCTGAAGACCAGTTCTCATGGTTGGGGAGGACACTATGCAAGCTGCTAATAGAGAAAAATCAGTCGAGAGTTCAACCCCAAGTGTAAAGCCTAATAACCACAACATGACCGGCCCAGCAAACTATCCCTATTGGTGCAGTCATAGCACTTTTATCTTGCAGGTAATCAACAGCTATCTAATTCGAGTTAAAGCCTGCTCAGAAGGAACTCATGTGTGGCACTGTAAACAGCCAAATACAGATGGCTGGACAGGTCATAGACCCTAGAGAAAACCCTACCTCTGTCACATCCTAGACAAAGGTAGTTTTTTACTATATGCTAAATATGGATCCTTATATTTACAGACAAGTATAACCAGTTACCATTTGTGCTGGATAGCTTTAGTGTCAACTTGACACACCTGGGTTGAGGGAGCCTCAATTGGGGAATTGGCTCCATTGGATTGGCCTGTGGCCACATGAGCAGTGAGGGAGGGCCCAGCCCACAACGAGTGGTGCCACCCTGGGCAGGTTGTTGTGTATGGTATAAGAGGGCAGGCTGGGCATGAACCAGGGAAGCAAGCCAGTGACCTGTGCTTCAGCTCCTGCCTCCAGGTTCCTGCCCTGAGTTCCTGCCTTGGGCTCCTTAAGTGATGAACTTTGACCCAGGAGATGTAAGCTAAATAAACCCTTTCCTCCCCAAGTTGGTGTTGGTCAGAGTGTTTTGTCACAGCAATGGAAGACAAACTAGAACAGAAATTGGTGCCAGAGAGTGGGCTATTGCTGTGACGGACCTGACCTTGGTGTTTTGGGGAAGGATTGTGGAGGCGTTTGGAACTTTGGGCTGGGAAGGTCATTGAATGCCTAAAGATCGTTGCTGTGGAGCTTGGAGCAGTTTTGCTGAAAGAGCTGTAGATGATGGAGGCCTGGCTTGTAAAGTTTCAAAGGGAAGCAGAGATCATCGGAACTGTTTAATCTGTGGGTTCTGGTCAGCTGGGGCTGAAGAATCAGCTGTAAGTAACAAGAGACCAGAACCTGAAGTGAAATCTTTGTTGTACTGGGACAATTGATGCTGGTTAGCTGGGGCTGAAAAATCAGCTGTAAGTAACAAGAGACCAGCATCACTGTGGTGAAATCTTCTGGGAAGAATTTCTTCAGGGTCAGCACACAGAAGCTGTGTTCCAGAAAGGGCCTGAGCCTCCATCTCAAGCCAGAAGCAGGACTTGATAGTGTGTAAGAGTCTCCTATATGGTTCCGGTGTTGAAATTTGAGGGGGTCACAGAGAGCAGTCGAGGCTTGGCACTGTGAGAGATCAGGAAAGACCATTGGTGGAAGTGCACCTCAGTTACAGTGAAGACCCCAGGATTGCAGGGGTCATGGAGAGAAGCTGAGGCTTTGCACCAGGAGAGGTCAGAAGAGACCATTGGTGAAGGTGCTGCCTCAGTTTCAGTGGTGACCCCAGCTTTTTGGAGATGCTGGGACCATGGGACGACCACCAAGAGCAGCAGCAGGTGTGAGATGGAGTTGGCCTGGGCCTTCAAGATGAGCTGTGTGTGCCACAGATGGCAGAGTCGGAGAGGGGGAGCTGCTGAAACCCTTTGGAGCCCAGAAGATCGTGAGTGAATCCCAGGTGTCCAGCCTTGAGCCACTTGCTGGACTTAGGTTTTGTTTGAGAGTGCCTGATTCTTCCCTTTGAAATAAGACAGTACTTGTTTTGGATTTTACAGCAGCCCACAGTTAAGAGACTTTTAATAGACTGTGAACTTTTAAGAGTTTGGACATTTTAAGGACTGTGGGGCTTTTAAGTTTGTACTGTCTTAGGTTTTGATTAATGTTAACATCATACTTTGGGGATAAGAACTGAAAGGTGGTGGTTTAATAGTGATGTGTTTCGTGTGTCAAGTTGACAAGGGGTCAATTGTGCTGGATAGCTCTAGTGTCAACTTGACACACCTGGGTTGAGGGAGCCTCAATTGGGGAATTGGCTCCATTGGATTGGCATGTGGCCACATCTGTGGAGTATTGTCTTGATGGTCGAGCAGTGTGGAAGGGCCCAGCCCACAATGAGTGGTGCCACCCTGGGCAGGTTGTTGTGTACTGTATAAGAAGGCAGACTGGGCATGAGCCAGGGGAGCAAGCCAGTGAACAGCATTCCTCCATGGCCTGTGCTTCAGCTCCTGCCTCCAGGTTCCTGCCCTGAGTTCCTGCCTTGGGCTCCTTAAGTGATGAACTGTGACCCAAGAGATGTAAGCGAAATAAACCCTTTCTTCCCCAAGTTGGTGTCAGTCAGAGTGTTTTGTCACAACAAGGGAAGACAAACTAGGACACCATTCATCAAAGAAGCTTCTTTTTGCAACAGATGGAGACTATGACAGAGTTCCATAACTGGTCACACACAGAAAAGAGGTGTCTGAGAGATCCCCGGCCCTACATCTCTACAATGGAATCTCTACACCTCAGGCTCAGGGAACATAATGGAACAAGGAGTAGAGAGAATACAAATGCTTCTTTCAACTCTTACCAATGAACTCTTCCTCATGCGACAGAGGGTGATGAACACAGATTGCCAAGGTACAGAGAATAAGAGACTTCGGAGTGTATGTTCCTGGATAGGATTCCTATATTAAACATCACCCACCCAGGGCTCAAGTACCATTGCGGAAGAGGGGGCCTTGATTTATGTGTTCCTATATTTGTATTAACTATGAAAAAATGGATGAATGAAAATGACCTGGTTTCATGCTGTTTCAGAATAAGCCAGTTGTTGAAGAGCCCCTGAGAAAGAAACATCTCAGAGGTTCAGGAACGAGTGCAGAGACAGCTATCTGGGGAAGACTAGCCCAACCGGCCCTATCCCACATCATGCTGCCAGGAAGGAATGCCAAGCTAGAAAGGAAGGCCTTGCAGATTGCTGGACTGCTCACCTGTGTCAGCCAACCTGTCTGAGCCAGATCGGTAATGAAGGCACAAAGCAATCTGGAATGCCGTGCAAAACCTAGAAGTAAGCTAAAGCAGACATAGAAGAAAGGCATGCACTGAGGTCAGAAGGATGGGTCCAAAGACCTGAGGTCAGGAGCATCAAAGGCACACATGAAGAGAGGAGGGCTTCCTGGAGAGAGAGCCCTTCACAGGCAGAACTCATAAAATTCCCAGACACAGTCAAGAGCAGAGAGAAATGAACGCATGCATGTCTGTGCTCCCTCACCTTCTTTACTCTTATACACTCTGGGCCCCAAACTTGGAAATGGTGCTGCCCAGTGTCTGGCTGGGTCTTCCCACATGAATAAGGTGATCAAGACAATCCCCCACAAGATGCCCGAAGGCCAGCATGATTTAGACAGTTCCTCATTGAGAATCCCTTCCCAGATTGTAGGTTTTAGCAAGTTGACAATGAAAGCTAACCAGCACACTCATTCAATTGCTCACTTTTTCAGCCACTCAGATACAGTATTAAGTACTTTCTGTATACATTTTTTGCATTTGTGTGTGTACATGGTATTGGTTGGTGTATGTCCATTTTCACATGTATGTGGGGACACCCATGTGTGGGGGTGCAGCCCAAGGTTGATGCTGGGTGTCTTCCCCATCACTCTCCATCTTATGGAGACAGGGTCTCTCAGTTGATCCAAGACTCCTACAATACAGGCTAATCTAGTTATCCAGTTTGATCCAGGGATTCCCTGTCTCTACCTTTGAGTTCTGGAATTACAGGCAGGTTGCCACACCCTAGCATTCATATGTGTATGAGTGTATTGCCTGCGTGTATGTAAGTGCACCCATGTGGTGCAATACCCGTGGGGGTCAGAAGAGGGTGCTGGATTTCCCTGGAACTGGAGTTATGGACCCTTGTTAACTGCCATGTGAGTGGTGGGATTTGAACCCGGGTCTTCTGCAAGAACAGCCAGTGCTCTTAACCACTGAGCCATCTTTCCAGCCCCATAGCATCTCTTTTATTAATGTTTTTAAAATGTAGTCATGAAGGCTAGAGAGATAGCTCAGCAAGTCAAATGCTTACATAGATTTGTGAGGACTGGGGTTTGGATCACCAGAATGCATATAAATGCTAGGTGGCTGTGGCACTCATAATCTCAGCAAGTGAAGGGCTCTGGCAGCAGGATAAGTTGAAGCCTAGTTTGGGCTACAGAGTAAGATCTTGTCCCAAAATAATAAATAAATAATAAATGAATAAATAAGGAACCAAATCCTTTCGCACATAAAACAACTCTAAAGCCCATTCAGATAACCAGGAAGAAAGATGCATGTCTTTACCCCAATGCCTGTTACTTATCCTAATTAGGTCTTTGGCTGTAACTAAGCACTCTTAGCTGTGTCATCTGCAGATCCCAGCTTGCTCTGAGAACACTACCAATTAGGCAATCATCCTGAGTAGGTTCTGGTCATATTTTATGTCTCAGAAAACTAAAGCTGAGTAAGCACTTGGGCCAAGAGCAACCCAGATGGCTGGTCAACATGGTTCATTAAAATGTCATTGTCACCTTGACCAAATGTCACCAGCCCTGACCTCATAGTGGGACTGATTTTATATTTCAAAGTCTTCTGTGGAGAAGACAGCTGGCTTTCTATCATCTCCTGTTCCCTTTTCTCACCAATGTGGTTTCAACATGTGTTAAGAAATCATAAGTAACTCTGCAATGGTTATTCTTCTCCTTTGAGAAAGGCTATAGACCCTAGTGCAGAAAGAGATTACAGAGGTTTACACATTCCTGGTATCTTATAAAGACAGCCCAGTTATTTGTGAAAATTAAAGTGGTAACAAAACCACAGATGAATACATTTAAAAGTATTTTTTGGTCTTTTTGAGACAGGGTCTCCCTTTATCACCAGCTGGCCTTGAACTCACTATGTTGACCAGGCTGGCCTTGAACTCCCAGAGATCCACCTGCCTCTGCCTCCCAAGTGCTGGGATTATTTTTTATTAGCTGGTGGTGGTGCATACCTTTAATCCCAGCACTTGGGAGGCAGAGGCAGGTGGATCTCTGGGAGTTCAAGGCCAGCCTGGTCTACATAGTGAGTTCCAGGATAGCTGGGACTAAAAGGAGACCCTTTCTCAAAAGACCAAAGAAAATTTATTGGGGAGCCATGCCACGGCATGCATGTGGAGGTCAGAGGACAGCTCTGTGGAACTGGTTGTCTCCTTCCACCTTTGTATGGGTTCTGGGGTTCAAACCTTGGTTGTCAGGCTTGCACCACAAGCACCTTTGCCCACTGAGCCATCCAGGGGCCTCACTGAAACTTCTATCATAATGGTCCCACCTTCAAGACACCTTCCTGTTCCCTTGTTTCATGATTTTACAATTGCTCGTTCAGAACATGTTCAATTTAGCACAAGATTACAGAGGTTAGGACAAAATTATTCCTAGTAATTGAATCTGGATCTGCTCCTTCCTCAACTAAGGCGTAATATTATAGAAGACAGAGGAAGTTTCCTTCTTTGTTTTTCTGTAGCTCATGGATGTGATCACCAGATTAGGTGCATAGCAGGTGCCTAATCTGGGATTGATGGTCAATTGGGCAGATAGAAAGAACATGATCATGGATTGAGAGGCTGAGGCTCTATTAGGCTGTGGAATTTCTAGAAGTTAGAGAACTCCGAGGAGGGCCCAAGGGAGAGGCCAAACTAGAGGGAGGTATCTGGGGGCCCCAAACAGGTGAGAGGTTGCCCCCACACATTAAAGTTTGATGTACTTTAATAATCAGTGTAGAACTATGGCAACAAATAGACTACAAAAGTGAATATTTTCTGGAAACAAAAGCATTGTTGCTATCTCCTTTTAACAGAAAACCCAACTAAGACCCAAGTACCAAGTTTTACTTCCAAAGTTGGGGCTAGAAAGATGGGTTCAGGATAAGAGTGGTTACTGCTTTCACAGAGGACTGGAGTTCAGATCCTGGCACCTGTGCTTGATGGCTCACAACTACCTGTAACTACAGTTCCCGAGGATTCAACACCCTTTTCTAGCATCCAAGGGTACACACACACACACACACACACACACACACACACAGAGTTTTAAAAAATCTTTCTTTAAAAAAAGTTAATAGGAGGATTAGAAATCAGCAGCCAGTTTTCTTGACTCGAAATTTTACAGTCCAGATAATTTGATGAATTGTCACTCATTGATGCTCTCTCTGCCTTTAACCCTCACATCCCCTCCTTTTAAAAAATCTGTTTTGGGGCTGGAGAGATGGCCTAGCAGTTAAGAGCACCTACTTCTCTTGCAGAGGACCCAGGTTCGAGCCCCAGCACCCACATGGCAGCTAAGAACCATCTTTAACTCCAGTTCCAGGAGAATCCAACACCCTCTTCTGACCTCCATGGCATTGCACAACACAGGTGCACAAACCTACATGCAGACAGTACACTCATACACATAAAGAAATAAATAAGATTTTAAAAAGTCTGGTTTTGCCTGTTTAAATTTTGGACTGCACTTGATTTCAGGAAGCTTTGGCTGTTCTTCAATGAAGAACTATTGTGTTAGGCACCTTTCTGCCACTATCACAAATGCCTCAGCTAATCAGTTGATAAAGAGAAAGGTTGGTTTCAGGCTCACAGATTTGAAGGTTGCAGTCCATGACTATTGTTTTTGAACCTGTTGCAAGGCTGCACATCATAGTGGGAGGGTGTGGTGGAACAAAAATGTTCACCTCATGGCCAAGATATGAAAGAGAGAAAGAGGAAGAGACTAAGGTCCTACAGAACTCTTCAAGGACATGTCTCAACAACCTGTAGACCTCACTAGGCCCTACCTGTTGAAGGTTCCATTACCTCCCTACAGCACCATGCTGGGAACTAACCCTCTGCCACCTGAACCTTTGTGGAATAATTAGATCCACATTATAGCAACAACATTCTGCTTCTGGGTGATCCTGCTGTGCCCTGGTAAAGTACTTGTGGATAGGTTACAGTCTTGAAAGGAACACAAATGTGTTTTCTCTAATGTCTAGGGACTTGAAGTCCTAAACTGACATGTCAGGCAAGCTGGGTTCTCTTTGGAGGTGCTGGGGGTAGAGCCATTCCACATCTTCTTTTAGCTCCTTAAGTTACCTATGGGTCCTTCCTGTTGCCTGACTTGCAAACACGTCACTCCATTCTCTGCCTCTGCCTTCACAGCTTGTTCATCTCACATCCTAATCTCTGTTTATAAGGACACTTGTCAATTGAGTTAGGGACCCACGCCAATCCTCATTTTAATTTGGGACATGGGGACAGGCCTTATTTCCAAATAAATTCGTAATCCCAGGTGTGGAGGAAATGGTCATTCACAAGGACTGTAGGGAAGGGTCTGTTCCAAGTTTCTCCTCTCAGCTGGTAGAGGTCCATCTTCTCCTGGTGTCTTTTCTCTTTGTTCTTTTCTCTTTTTTTTCTTTATTTATTACTTTTTATGTGTATGAATGTACTGTCTGCATGTAGGTTGGTGCACCCGTGTTGTGCAATCCCGTGGAGGTCAGAAGAGGGCATCCGATTCCCCTGGAAGTGGAGTTAAACATGGTTCTTTGCCACCATGTGGGTGCTGAGAATCAAACCCGGGTCCTCTGCAAGAGCAGTCGGCACTCTTAACTGCTGAGCCATCTCTCCAGCTCTGAGTTCTTTTTTTTTTTTTTACACAAGTCCTATGTCCTAATAATCTTTTTCCTTTCTTTAAAAAATTAATTTATTGCCGGGTGTGGTGGCGCACGCCTTTAATTCTAGCACTTGGAAGGCAGAGGCAAGCGGATCTTTGTGAGTTCAAGGCCAGCCTGGTCTACAGAGTGAGTTCCAGGACAGCTGGGGCTACAGGGAGACCCTGTCTCGAAAAGACCAAAAAAAAAAAAAATAATAATAATTTATTAAGACTGGCTTGGCGGTACATGCATTTAATCCCAGCACTTGGGAGACAGAGGTAGGCAGATGAGTTCAAGGCTAACCTGCTCTATATAGCAGTTCCAAGTCAGCTGGGGTTACAAGGAGATCCTGTCTCAAAAAGACACCCCAAAATTAATTTATTAGATGAGCATACAAAAGAATGGGTGTAATCATGGCTTTTTCATGGATTTGTGTCATTATGCTTTGTTCTAGATAGCTTCCTCCCCCGTCTCCTAGTCTCTCTGCAGTAAGAACATCCAGGCCCTAAGTAAAGAAGACTGCAAGCAGAGTGGGAACACACCCACCCCACTGCCTGGGGTCCAAAGCAGGCTGACTACAGCCAAGGTTTATAGGCCACACATCAACTTTCCTACCCAAAGAGTGCCTTCTGTCATGTAGCCTAAGTCACAAGTGCCCCTTCCGCCATCTCTATCAGGGAGCACAGGTCACATATTAACCGGACCTGCTTCTGGGGGCACAAGACTCCCCTTTCCCTCAGAAACGTTTAATGGTAGCCATTTTGGATCTGGGGAGATGGCTCAGTGGTTAAAAGCACTGACTCCTCTTGCAGAGGACCCAGGTTCAATTCCCAGCACCCACATGGTGGCTAACAACCATCAGTAACTTCAAATCCAGGGTATCTAACACCCTCTTCTGGCTTTTGCAGGCACTGCATGCATGGGTGCATTTATATATTTAGACAAAACACTCATACACACAAATATAATAGATAATTTTTAAAGTAGACATCTTAATTTGTCTGACAAGGCTAGACCTCTCCTTCAGACTCCCTGCTGTATTGCTGGCTGCTGAGTCAATACATCTCTTGCCTGAAGGACAATTCCACCCAGTGCCTTCTCTTGAATCTTTCTCCTCTCTCTTCCACCAAACCCAACATCTCTGGCTGTTTCCCTTTGGTCTCCTAACTAATCCACCCTTCTGCCTACTTATCACATATATCCCATTCCTTCCCTTTCCCCCTCCTTTAAGAACTCTTCTTCCTCTCTCAGAGTCCCCTTTCTAGTTCTCTCTCTCTCTCTCTCTCTCTCTCTCTCTCTCTCACACACACACACACACATATGCTAATATTCTCTTTTTGCAATGACACCAGTCACATTTTTTTTTTTTTTGGTATTTTTGAGACAGGGTCTCCCTTTAGTTCCAGCTGGCTTGAAGCTCACTCTGTAACTCCCAAGTGCCAGGATGAAAGGCGTGTGCCACCACACCTGGCACTAAAGATGGTTCTTAGTTACCATGTGGGTGCTGGAAATCGAACCCGAGTCCTCTGCAAGAGCAGTCAATGCTCTTCTGAGCCATCTCTTCAGCCCCACCAGTCACATTTTAATTTGATCACCTCTGTAAAGAGTCTGTCTCCTGGGACTGGAGAGATGGCTCAGAAGTCAAGAGCACTGGCTGCTCTTGCAGAGGACACAGGTTCTATTCCCAGCACCCACATGGTAGCTAACAACCATCAGTAATCCAGTTCAAGGGTCCAATTCTCTCAGAAGTGACCTCTGAGGGCACTGCATGACATGGGTGTGCTTAGACACATGCAGGCAATATACACATAAAATAAAAATAACAAATAAAATATTTCTTAAAAGAGTCTGTTTCCTGTTAGATATGACAGGGTCTTACTGTGGTTTATAACATCTCCTAACCTGTAGAGGATGTACTTGTGGCATCAGCCATGGGTTATTCCTCCAAGGAGAGAGCCAATAGCCAATTAGATTTGGGATATACAGGCATATGGCTGCCTCTGCTACACAGTATTTCCAGGCAGGTGAGGTGTAGCTGGTGCTGATGGTGGAGTCTTACTTGACTCAGGAGACCCGTATTTGCTTTATTGGTTTAGTGGCCTTTGGTAACACTCTCTGAAATAAGATCCCGTTCTAAAATATGGAGAAGTTAGGATTCCAACAAATACATTGGGAGAGGGGCACAGTTCTACTAACAGACAAGGGATGACTCACTATAGCTTTGTGGGGAGCATGATTAAACCTACAACAGTGAACTGAAACATTTTATTTATTACCTTAATACTATATGGAGATCAAGGGTATAAACACTAAAAAGATAGTGTGTACGATAAATATAATATATGAGTCACAGTTCCCAATTGTTATTCAAATATTTTTAAACACCATTTAAATTTTTTTCTGAATCACCAGTAATACATCAGAACAATATTATGACTTTATTAATGGTACCTATGAATGTACAACATTTTTGTTTTTATTTCTTATAGCTATATTGGATTTTTTTTTTTTTACTAGAAGGGTGCCAGAAAATTTTTCTAAGTATTCTAAGACATGAGTTTGATTCCCAGCACCCACATGGCAGCTAACAACTGCCTATAACTCCAGTTCCAGGGGATCTAACACCCTCTTCTGGCCTCTGGGTCATATATTCAGGAGTAGGAAGCTTTCTTTTGTGCCAAACAAGGACCACACGGCCTTGCTAAGGGGACGGGGACACAGCACCTGCCAGCAGCTGCTGTAGGGAACTGGCCTCTCAGTGCAGAGACCTGCCGGCTATCCCATAGCCCAGCCTGAGCGTATTCCCAACTCAGGTCCTTAGCCTGAACCTGCGAGACACGTGTTCCACTCTCGGCCGTGACTTCCCACCTGCCCAGAGACTGCTGAACCCTGGACAGGAATTTCCAGGCTGAAGGCTGTTGGCCTATCTTCAGCCTCTGTCCACTCACAACACCAGCTACCCAGATTGGTGGTCCTCACGAGGACCCCTTTCCAACCCACTGGCCACCTGAATGAAATGCAGGACTGCCTTGGCCTGTATGCGTGCAATAATTTAAAAAACGACGGCCAGGAATTCCATGATGAAGTTACTGGGAAATTTAAATTTACTCCTTGCTACAGCCTGGTTTTTTTGTTTGTTTGTTTTGGTTTTTTTTTTTGGTCTTCTCGAGACAGGGTCTCCCTGTAGCCCCAGCTGTCCTGGAACTCACTATGTAGACCAGGCTGGCCTTGAACTCACAAAGATCCGCCTGCCTCTACAGCCTGTTTTTATAAATCAAATGACATCAGTTCCCAGAGCCAATCATAGGCCCCCCAACTCTGCGCCACTGCACACTGCTGCCCCACCCAGCATCACACACCTAGGTCACGTTGTTTGCTCCTCCGTGGGGCGGGGTCAGACTTTCAGCCAGCCACACAGTGCCCTGAGGGGTGCTAGCTGAGAAGTAGCCCCAAATTCAAACTGGATCTTCCTACATCCAGACAAAACATACACATAAAGATAAATAAAATAAAATATATTTTTAATAAAAATAAATAAAAGAATGTGAGCTCCAGGTTAGGGATGCAGCTTGGTAGTAGAGCTCTTGCCTAGCATTCATAAGACTGTGAGTTCAATCAGCAGCAGCACCCCAGACAGACAGGACAGATTAGATAGATAGATAGATAGATAGATAGATAGATAGATAGATAGATAGATACATAGATAGATAGATAGATAGATAGATAGAAGATAGATAATAGATTGATAGATAGATGATAGATAGATAGACAATAGATTAGAGACAGACAGATAGATATAGATTGATAGATATATGATAGATGGATGGATTGATAGATGATAGATAGATAGATGATAGATAGACAATAGATAGATTAGATAGATAGATAGACAGACAGATAGATAGATAGATGATAGATAATAGATTGATAGATAGGTGATAGATGATAGATAGATAGACAATAGATTAGAGACACACAGATAGATATAGATTGATAGATATATGATAAATGGATGGATTGATAGATGATAGATAGATAGATGATAGACAATAGATAGATTAGATAGAGACAGACAGGTATAGATTGATAGATACATGATAGATAGATGGATGGATTGATAGATGATAGATGATAGATAGAGATAGATAGATAGATAGATAGATAGATAGATAGATAGATAGATAGATAATACCTGGATGGATAGATGATAGATAAATAGTTAGATACAGACAGACAGACAGACAGACAGACAGAACGTGGGCTCAGAACTCAGAGCACTTACATCCTGACTCTAACTCACTAACTGTATGATTTCAGACAAGCTAATTCAATACCCTGAGGGTTTTGGGGTTTTTTTTTGGGGGGGGTGTATTTTTGAGACAGCGTCTCCCTTTAGTCCCAGCTGTCCTGGAGCTCACTCTGTAGACCAGGCTAGCCTTGAACTCACAGAGATCTGCCTGCTTCTGCCTCCCAAGTGCTAGGATTAAAGGCATGCGCCACCACTCAATACCCTGAGTTTTTACTCCTTCATCAACACCAGGAAGATGAGGGCAGTACTGTCATTTGGAAGCATTTTATACAGTATTTGTGTAAAGTAAACATTAACTAAATATTAGTTACTATTTTGTCTAAGGTATTAGTTTATACATACTAATTCTGACAATGAAAAGATGTAACAAAAGGAATTTTTATTTTTTTTTAATTTTATATATTTTCGTATGTGTATGAATGTACTGTCTGCATGTAGGTTTGTGCACCCATGTCATGCAATGCCGCGGAGGTCAGAAGAGGGTGTTGGATTCCCCTGGAACTGGAGTTAAAGACGGTTTTCAGCTACCATGTGGGTGGTGGGGATCGAACCTGGGTCCTCTGCAAGAGCAGTCGGTGCTCTTAAGTGCTAGGCCATCTCTCCAGCCCACAAAAGGAAGTTTTATTTTTTATTTTTATTTTTATTGATGCTTTGTGTATTTCATACATCATTTTCCAATTCAGTTCAGGCATATTTCCCTTTCCCTTTCCCCCCACCCCACCCCACCCCATCCCAGATCATGCATTCTGCCATAACTGTCCTGCATCTTTCTCTCAGTTTTTTTTTTCATTTTTTA
>VZQC01005255.1:693667-703795 GCA_009823505.1 Rhizomys pruinosus
AAAAAAAAAAGAAATCTAATTTGAGCCAGGCATGGTGGCACATGCCTTTAATCTGGCACTTGGGAAGCAGAGGCAGGTAGATTTCTGCAAGTTCAAGGCCAGCCTGGTCTGCATAAGTGAGTTCCAGGCCAGTGAGGGTTACATAGTGAGAGCCTGTCTCAAAAAAAAAAATCTAACTGAGCTAAGATTACTAACACCAGATGGTGAGGACAGGGCTGATCTTGACATTTCACTTACTGGGTAATTTATAGAGGAAAGGGGTTTATTTTGGTTCATGGTTCTGGAGGCTGGTAAGTCCAGGCAGGGCTCAGTGCTGCCATCTGCTTGGCTTCTGAGGTATCTCCAATCTCATAATGTTTTAGAAAGGGAACAATTTGTCACTTATTAGCTTCCATGCTATCTCCTATCTCATAATGTTTTAAAAAGGGAACAATTTGTCACTTATAGACGAGAAAACACAAGGAACTCACCTGCTTTATCTCAAGATAAGGAAACCACTCCAGCAACTTGAATCTGTTTATGAGAAGTCTGCCCACTGTGACTCAATTCCCTATCACTATGCCCACTCACAAAACTATGGAAATGGGAATTAACTTTCCAATATGTGAATTTCGGTGGAACAGAGTCAAACCAGAGCAAATATTGACATTGTCAATTTGCTGCAAGTCTATAAATAAATATAATTAATGCTTAGCATCTTTTTTGCTAGATAAAAGTTATATTGCTAGGGACCAGAGAAACAGCCCAGTGGACCAGTTCTAGGGGATCTGATGCCCTCTTCTGGTCTGTATGGGCAATGCAGTTATATACATGGAGGCAAAGCACTCAAATAAATAAATAAATAATCTTGCTCAGGAGGTAAAAGTGGAAGTCACCCTTTAATCTCTTGAGAGCCTAAATAGGACAAAAGGATATTGAGAAGGAAGAATGGTCTGCTTTATTCAACTCATCAGTAAAAAGGATAACATCTTCTGGAAACACCCTCCGCAGCACACCCAGAAGTAAAGCCTGTTTGATCAGCTGTCTGGGCAGCAGCCATTCGTGCTGTTCATCTCACTCAACTATCACAGCTATACAAGAAAGAAACATCAATTCCTCTGAGGAAGGGAAAGGAGAAAGACAGATAAATAGCCAATTCTTTGGGGTTGGAGATATGGCTCAGCAGTTAAGAGCACTGGCTGCTCTTGCAGAGGACCTGGGTTCCCAGAACCCAAATAGGGGCTAACAACCAATCCTAACTCCAGTTTCAGGGGATCTGGAGCCTTCTTCTGACCTCTGAGGGCATTGCATGACATGGGTGTACTTACATACATGCAGCCAATACACTCATACACATAAAAAAAAAAAACTTTTTAAAATATCCAATTTCTCCTCCTAGGAGAGTAGACCAAGTTTTCTGTAGATTTGGATAGATCAGGGGAAAGTTCATATACAAAGAGATACTTGTTCTAGACCTTGAAGGAAAGATGGAATTTCACCTAGTAAATATGAGAGAAGTAGAGGTCTGTTCCAGCAGAGGGAACAGAACTCAGAATCAGAGACTGAAGGTTGGGTGCAGGAGTCAGGTCACCCAGCACAAATGGCAACAGGATAGCTTGGAGAAGTTAGCCTGGACTGGCTGCCTGGGGACAGACTCCCAGGAGCCCTTGCAGGGGATGTTTGTATCTGAAGGAACAGGGCCAGAGGCAGTTTGACGAAGCTTGATCTGGGAACATTCTGTTTATGCTGCATTGAAATGTAAGGCGTTTCCTTTCATATGGGTAAACGGCTAACTTTCATTTCACAAGTATAAACACTATGCAATTTAGGCCAGAATAAACCTTTGGTTTTCATACCTAAAGCCTTTTCCATTTGTTCATCATTTTGAAAATTTTTATCTCAACTTATGTTACCTATTATAGAAGGTATAGGAACCTTGAAAATATATGTTTGAGTTCTTTGAACTTCAGATTAAAAGTAGTCAGAGATAGCAACTTTATTTTACACATATGTACATTTTACTTGTAATTGTACCAGATGATGCTCTTAGCCCTTACAAACATTAACTAATATAATCATTACTTTTAAAGCCCTTGCAAGTGGTACTGCCATTATTTCTGCTATATTTCATGGCCGATCAAGCATGGAGATGCAGTCTTATAACTAGTAAGTGATGGAGACAGGATCTAGACCTTTCCATTTAGTTCTTAGAGCCCATACTTACAGGTCCCGATGGGACTCAGAGGGAACTGGTAGATCTGAGTGGCACCCCCAGTTGGAGGGATCCGGAAAAGCAGACACCAGTGAGAAAGAATTTGATCCCCAAAACCCATTTAAGAAAGTTGGAAAGAAGCAAGAAAGCAAGAAAGCAAGAAAGCAAGAAAGCAAGAAAGAAAGAAAGAAAGAAAGAAAGAAAGAAAGAAAGAGAGAAAGAAAGGAAGAAAGAAAGAGAGAGAGAAAGAAAGAAAGAAAGAAAGAAAGAAAGAAAGAAAGAAAGAAAGAAAGAAAGAAAGAAAGAAAGGAAGGAAGAAAGAAAGAAAGAGAGAGAGAGAGAAAGAAAGGAAGAAAGAAAGAAAGAAAGTTAGTTGGGGCCGGGTGTAGTGGCTCACGCCTTTAATCCTTGGGAGGCAGAGGCAGGTAGATCTCCGTGAGTTCAAGGCCAGCCTGGTCCTCAGAGTGAGTTCTAGGACAGCTGGGTTGGCAGGGAGACCCTGTCTCGAAAAGACCCCCCCCCAAAAAAAAGTTAGGTATGATGGCATGTGCTCATAATTCTAAAATAGATCCCTGGGGCTTGCTGGCCAGCCAGACCAGCCAAATCAATGAGTTCCAGGCTGCTGAGAGACCCAGGCTCACAAAGCAAGGTAGACAGTGTTCTAAGAAATAACATCCACATGTACATGAAAACACACACACACACACACACACACACACACACACACACACACAGACTGGCTTGAGGAAGAAAACTCCCCTTTAAGGAATGAGAAGCTCACTGGGAAGTTTAATACATTTGAAGTTTGAATATCATTGGTACTTCCAAGAGAGTTTGTTTTTTGTTTTGTTTTGTGTTGTCTTTAATAGCCTAGCTGGCATCCTTTTGCCTTAGCCTCTAGTGCTGGGATTGTATGCATGTATCATCACACTTGTTTGAAGGTGCCTGATTTATATAGCTTTCTGACTATGTAAAACCAGAGGCATTCCAGGGCATTTTCTTTTGGAATTTATCAAATTATGGATAAAGTTCCTGTGAGAATTGGCTTAGGACAGGCTGACTATAAAAAAATGAGCTGTGTGTTGTCTCTAGGGAGGGTTCCAAGAGTAAAATTCCCAAGAATATTCTGAAAACAGACTCTTCTGCCTGAGTCAAATATATGATCACTTACAGTAACTGATTTAATGCTTGTTTAAAACCTGCTTCATTCTTTTATGAAATGCATATAACAGGGGATTTAGTGTTCTGTTCCAGGCTCTCCTCTGCTGCTTGCTCATACCACCAGTCTGCACTTCCCAGGCTACTGTATGTTTTACATGTACTACATGTTAGGTAGTAAGCTGACAAATCCACATCATACATGTTAGATCCTGGTGATGTTGCTAATGACATTATGAGGTGGGCTTGTGCGTTGTGAGGAGAGGAGTGATGTGTGGCATCTCTAGATCTGATGTCTCTCTCCTCACCTGATGGTAGGATACCAAGTCCTCCAAAGTATTCAGATCTCTATACTAGTTACTTTCATGTTGCTGTGACCAAAATCTCAAGCGGAGACAACTGAAGAGAAGATGTGCTTATTTTAACTCACAGTTTCATAAGTATCAGCCCATCATGCTAGTTGGAATAGCATGATAGAGTTCACAGAGGCAGGAACATGCAGCCAATACTCCTCACATCACAGCCAACCAGGAAGCAGAGAGTGCTAGTTCAGGTTCAGGGAAGGCTATAACCTTCCAATACTAGCTTCTGCTAGCTGAGCCTCACCCCCCTAAAGTTTCCATATATTTCCAAAATAATGCCATAATCTAGGGAATAAACACTTAAAATACAAGCCTCTAGGCATTTCTGATTCAAACTATAACACTCCATCTAGAGGATGGAAGCAGCACTAAATAGGACAAGCCTGGGTCCTTGAATGACAGTGTGGAACAGAGCCCTCTGCTTACCATTATAGTTTGAATATTAAATATCCCCCATAGTCTCATGTGTAGTATGCTTGGTCCCGAGCTAGTGGCATTATTTGGGGGATATTACGTCAATTTTAGGAGTTGGGATCTAGCTGGAGGAAGCAGGTACTTCAGGATATTTTGCCCTGACCCCTTCCTGCTAACTGCTGTCTAAAATGAAGATTCCCTCTGTCGAATACTCCATCACCAAGATATTCAGCCCAAGAACATGTTGCTAAGTAACCATGGAATACACCCTCTGCAAACCATGAGCCAAAATAAAGCTTTTCTCCCTAAGTTGCTGTGCTGGATAGCTTTAGTGTCAACTTGACACACCTGGGTTGAGGGAGCCTCAATTGGGGAATTGGCTCCATTGGATTGGCCTGTGGCCACGTCCGTGGAGTATTGTCTTGATTGTTGAGCAACGTGGGAGGGCCCAGCCCACTATGGGTGGTGCCACCCTGGGCAGGTTGTTGTGTACTGTATAAGAGGTCAGGCTGGGCATGGGCCAGGGGAGCAAGCCAGTGAACAGCATTCCTCCATGGCCTGTGCTTCAGCTCCTGCCTTCAGGTTCCTGCCCTGAGTTCCTGCCTTGGGCTCCCTAAGTGATGAACTGTGACCCAGGAGACATAAGCTGAATAAACCCTTTCCTCCCTAAGTTGGTGTCGGTCAGAGTGTGTTGTCACAGCAATGGAAGACAAACTAGAACAGTTGCTTATGTCAGATATTTTGGTCATAGTAATGAAAAGCTAATCAACACAACCCCCACCAACTGACTTTTTTGGTTAAGACCATGAAATTTGAGTATTACATATTAAGTAGTAAACTTCTCTTGATGGAGCTACATCATACACTTTAGAGTCTGATAATATTGCCATAGCACTATAGGGGACACCCTGTGTCTGAACCCCAGGTCTTCAGTACACCAGATACAACTGTTGCTCTTATGTTTATCTAACACCAGTGTTACCCTTTCCATCCCCAGGGTCTGCTCCAACAATACAGTCTTTATTTCTCTGTTGATCCAGAAATGCTTCCTATGAGAAAAATAATGAGCATTAGCATCTGGATTCTCTTTTTTTACTAGTTTGTTACAGTTCAGTCTCTTCAACTGACAGTCACACTCTAACAAATGCACGGACCTGGGAATAAGAGCAAGGGGTTTCAGTCAAAAATTTTAAGAGACCTCCAAGGGAGATGTTATTGCTCTGATAGTCACAAAGACAGGCAAATTCATGTCTCTGCAGCCCTATTCACGGGCTTTTGTGCTTCAATGGACCTTGAAAAGAACTTCAAATCTTTCTCATCAATTTTCCAATGCACACTTTGAGATTATGTATGAACTATCCGTACACGGTAGAGCCTAACCACCAGTCCAAGAATAATTGTATAACATTACCAGCCTATGGACTTCCCAGAGGGCTACAAATCTCTTCTCCTACCACTCTCAAGTTCTTTTCTCTGGTCCTTGGGGAGAGACATATACAGCTTCATTCCATTTGAGTAGGGAATGGGTCAGAGTACAGCACAGTCGTCCAAACACAAGTGACTAAGTTCTTGCATGCATTAAACTCAAGCACCCTCAGAAGACTTAGTAAGTGAATGGATTTCTCTGGCAGCTCAACCTCACCAAAAGTGTGCTTTTTGTCAACCTGGCTACATAGATTTTACTGGCTTAGAAATACAGTAAGGTGGATAGAGGTCTGGATTTTGTTCTCTCCTGTCTCTTAGAGAGACCTGAAGCAAAAATCATGTCTGCCAGATAACATTGTATGACAATGAGGCCTGTGATTCTGCAAGTTAGCTGCTGACAGTTGTGAGAATAGGAATATTTTTGTGGTTATTTTGCTTCAAGCAAAAATGTTTATGGTGTTATCAAGATCAAAGTGTTCCCACGGGCATGTATTTTCCCTAAAAAAAAACAAAAACAAAACAAAACAAAACCCTAAAAACAAAAAACAGAATTCCTCATCTGTATAGCCCTGGGTTTCTTGAGATTCTAGCATCAAACAATTGCCTTTGTGCATGTATTAATCTGAATTGCTTGTCACTTTATCAAGCCTGCATTCCTTTTATGTGAAACATTGAATGACAGATGGCTTAGCCTAAAGTTCTCTCGAGATGTTATACTTCAGTCTCTCCAAATGGCAGTCACTCATCTAACAGTGCACAGAACTGGGAGTGAATTCAGAATCCAAGTCAAAACATTCAAGAGGCCTCCAAAGGAAATGTTATCACTGTGATATTTGCAAATGGAGGAAGATTCCTGCCTCTTTGGATTAAATGGGTGCTAAGAGAAATATAACTGCATATAAAAGCATTCTGTAAGCTATGAAGCATTGCACTTTAAATGGCTACCACTGCTTCTTTTATTGCAAACATTTATGGAGCTTACATACTATGCCAGGCACTGCTCTTGGTCATTTAGATTCATCAGCAGGCCATCGAAGTCCATGAAGCATGCACTCTAGTATTTAGCAAATAACAAGTTCTCTCTCTCTCTCTCTCTCTCTCTCTCTCTCTCTCTCTCTCTCGTGTGTGTGTGTGTGTGTGTGTGTGTGTGTGTGTGTAGTTTTTTGAGATAGGGCCTCCCTGTAGCCCCAGCTTGCCTGAAACTCACTGCATAGACCATGTTGGCCTCCATCTCACAGACTGCCTTCCAAGCACTGGGATAAATTAACAGTGTGTACCTCCATGCCCAACAGATAACATTTCTTTTTTTATTATTTCATTTATTTATTTATTTATTTATTTATTTATTTATTTATTTATTTATTTGTATGAATGCACTGTCTGCATGTAGGTCTGTGCACCTGTGTCATGCAATGCTGCAGAGGTCAGAAGAGGGTGTCGGATTCCCCTGGAACTGGAGTTCTCCTAGAATTGGAGTTACAGATGGTTCTCAGCCACCATGTGGGTGCTGGGGATCGAACCTGGGTCCTCTGTAAGAGCAGTCAGTGCTCTTAACCACTAGGCCATCTCTCCAGCCCCCAGATAACATTTCTAATATGAGGTCGGGCGGGAGGTAACTTTGATATGAAGTGAAGCCACTGAGTGGTAGAAAGGGATGGATGGGGTGTACATAATGTGCATCTGATCAGAAGCCTGATGAGTGGGTAAGAGTCAGCTGTGCAGATATAGGAGAGGGCTGTGAATATAGGATACAGCACACAGGTGTTAGTTAGCATCAGGGACTGATGAGCTTATCTAGAGGGAGGATACTGTCAGACAAAGAAGAGGGGTGCCCTTAGTACATCCCATCACTTAGAGGGCACAAAGAGGACGAAAAGCCATCAGTAGAGGCCAAGAAGCAACAAATAAGAAGGAAAGAAATCCTGAACACAGGATGTCATAAAGTCCCAAGAGACTTAAGAAGGTGTGCTGGACGGGATCGGGATCTTTGTCAACTTGACATGCCTGGGAAGAGGAAAGCTCAACAGAGGAAGTTCCCCATCAAACTGTGGGCTTGCCTGGGAGGCGTTTTCTTGATTGTTGAGTGATGTAGGAGGGCCCAGCCCACTGTGGGTGGTGCCATCCCTGGACAGGTTGTATAAGAAAGCAGGCTGAGCAAAGGCCAAAAGAGCAAGCCAGTAAGTAGTGCTCCTCTGTGTTCTGTGCCTCCAGGTTCCTAAACTGACTTCCTTCATGGATAAGCTGTGAACAGAATATGCAAGCCAAATAACCTCTTTCCTTTCCAAATTGGTTTTGATCGGAGTGTTTTATCACACCAATATAAAGCAAACTAGGACAGCAAGGGTGTCCATACATAAACACACAATTAGATGCCCACCTTCACTAACTTGTAAAACCATCCCTCACTTAAACACCTAAATGTGAAGGAAAAATTTTACAAAAATAGTTTGAAAGAACTGTAGGCAAATATATTTATGACCTTTATATGATCTTAGTGCCCAACATTATGTCTCTTAAAAGACATAAATAGGCCAGGCATGGTGGTACATGCCTGTAATCCCAGCACCTGGGAGGCAAAGGCAGGTGGATCTCTGTGAGTTCAAGGCCAGCCTGGTCTACATAGTGAGTTCCAGGACAGGTGAGGTTACAGGGAGACCCTGCCTCAAAAAGACCAAAAAAAAAAAAGGACGTAAATAGAACACACCACAAAGGGAAAACACTGATCATTTTAAAGACCCTAAATGCCACTATTGAAAATATGGACGGGGGGCCTGGAGAGATGGCCTAGCGGTTAAGAGCGCCGACCGCTCTTACAGAGGACCCGGGTTCGATCCCCAGCACCCACATGGCGGCTGAGAACTGTCTGTAACTCCAATTCCAGGAGAACTCCAGTTCCAGGGGAATCCGACACCCTCTTCTGACCTCTGCGGCATTGCACGACACGGGTGCACAGACTTGCATGCAGACAGTACATTCATACACATACAGAAATAAATAAAATTTAAAAAAAATTAAAAAAAAAAGAAAATATGGACAGGGGCCAGCAAAATGGCTTAGTGGGTAAAGGCATCTGCCACGAAGCCTGATGACCTAAGTTCAGTCCTTGGAACCCACATGGTGGAAGGAGAGAACCAATGCCTATGAGTTGGCCTCTGACCTCCACACAAACACACTGTGGCATAAACTCATCCCCCCCACACACGCACAAATGCACACACAAAATATGTATCAAAAATGCAGACAAGCACAGCTGGGAAGAGGTGTGACCACCGGAAGCTTCTGAACAATTCAGAATGTATAACAAGCTCCTTCAAGTTAGTGAGACAAAGGCACAGAACCCATAAGAGGCATCAGGATGACAAAGCAGGCATTTCCTCTTAGAAGAAACAAGCAGGCAACAAACACATGAAAAGATGTTCAACCTCATCAGCAATTTGGAAAAGTGTGAATATAAATCCTCAAAGGAGAATATTTTGCATCCACCAGATGGGCATAAAAATCCAATAATAGGGGCTGGAGAGATGGCCTAGCAGTTAGGAGTGCCGACTGCTCTTACAGAGGACCTGGGTTCGATCCCCAGCACCCACATGGCGGCTGAGAACAATCTGTAGCTCCAATTCCAGGAGAACTCCAGTTCCAGGGGAATCCAACACCCTCTTCTGACCTCCGCGGCATTGCACGATACGGGTGCACAGACCTGCAAGCAGACAGTACATTCATACACATAAATAAATAAATAAAATATATTTTAAAAATCCAATAATATCAAGTACTGACAAAGGATATAAAACATAAAATATCATTCGCTGACAGTAGAAGTATAAATTGGTACAGTCACTGGGGGAATTGTTTTGATATTATCTAATATATTTGAAGTTGAATACACCTTATGATTCAGCAATCTCCTAGAGAGATGATGCTTGCCCAGGAAACTTGACCAAGCATGATTATAGCAGCACTTTTGGTGATTGTGGTGGTTTGAATGAGAGTGTCCCCCATAGGCTTTAAGTATTCAGACATTTTGTCCCCAGTTGGTGGCACTGTTCTGGGACATCTTAGAAGGTGTGGCCATGCTGGAGGAAGTATGTCATTGGGGGCAGGCTTAGTGAGTTTAACAAGCCTTGCAGTCTCCAGTCTCTCTCTCTCTTGACTTCCTGTGCTCAATGCAAGATGTGAACCTCTGCTTTCTGCTCCAGCCTGGGCCACCATACCTCCTGCCATAATAGACTCTAATTCCCTGGAACCATCAATCTGTAAGTTCAAATAAACTCTTCCTTTTATAAGTTCTCTTAGCCATGGTGCTTTTATCACAGCAACAGAAACGTGACTAATACAGTGATAGTAAAGGGGAGGGGTGGGCATTGTAAATGTCATAAATAGTAGATCAGCTGGAGCAAGTGGTGCATACTCTTAATCCCAGCACTTGGGAGGCAGAGGCAGGTGAATCTCTGTGAGATGGAGGTCAGCCTAGTCTACATACCAAGTTCTAGGCTAGCTGTGGCTACAGGAAGACTCTGTCTCAAAAAGACCAAAAAAAAAAAAAAAAAAAAAAAAAAAGAACAAAAAACCCCAACAAAA
>VZQC01005255.1:712731-738184 GCA_009823505.1 Rhizomys pruinosus
GGTGAAGTGGAGGGCTCAAGATGGCCAAGCGTTAATTGTTCCTGCACCAACTGTAATGCGGCTTGTATCTTTTGTTGAGGTAAGGGCCACTGATCAATCCAGACTGGGTCATCATTTTTCCATGTGATTTTATCAGCCTGAGGTGCAGGGGTGTCAGTGGCCCTCAGGAAAAATTTTTTGCTCCTAATCCTAAATTTTTTGGATGGGGGGTAATTTGGATGGGGGCTACAGAGCCTTGTTCATCTTTGCCCAATCCTTTTCCAGGGAGGTACCCTGTGTGTAGCATTTGTTTTGTTATTATTTCATTGGGGCTACACATAAGCATGCCCATCTGTGATAGAATATCTCTTCCCCATAAATTTACCGGCAAGCCTTTAATTATATAGGGTGTTATAACTCCTTCATTGTTTTGTTTATCAGTCCAAGTTAAGAGTTTAGAACATTGAAGGGTATTTTGTGTCTGTCCTATTCCTTTTAAGTGAGTGGCAGAGGCTGTAAATGGCCAGGCCTTGGGCCAATGTTTATGGGCAATAACTGTAACATCAGCTCCTGTATCTATAATTCCTTGAAATCTTTTTCCTTCAATCCACAATGTAAGGGTGGGCCGCTCATGAGTCAATTGTTGGACCCAGTAAATATCTGACGATCCTGGGTGTGAGGGACCTCTTTTTGTCTGTTTATATGGAAAGTCTTCCATTAGGGGAAGAGGAACAGCCTGTGCTATGTGCTGTCCGGCTTTTATGGACAAGGGTCCTCTTGGGGAGGAGGCTAAAATTTTAATTTCTCCTGTATAGTCAGAATCTACCACAGTGGGTATTACAGACAGGCCATTAATGGACATTGAAGCCTGTCCGAGAATCAGAAAAAAGGTTCCAGTTGGGGGGGGCCATATTGGCCTGTTTCTATAACTTGAATTCCCTGTTCAGGTGTTAGTATTTGAAAGGAGGCGGAGCACAGGTCCAGTCCTGCGCTCCCTGGGGTGGCTCTGGACAGTTGAGCCCTGTATTCTGAGAGGTTATGGTAGGAAGTGGGGCCTGGGGCTGGCCCCTCCATCCGTTTCCCTGCAGCGGTGGCAGGAGATTTCCCTCTAAGTCTATCTTTGATTGGCACTCATTGGCCCAATGCCTTCCCTTCTTACATCTAGGGCAGTTTCGGTTAGGCGGCCGGGAGCTGAAACCGCCTCCGCTGCCATTGTGGGTGGGTGAGAAGTTTGCAGGCACAGCGGGGTTAGGGCTCTTGGTTGTAGATAAACATTGTTTTGTAAAGTGTCCTGCTTGTCCGCATTTAAAGCATTTATTGTTACCTTTATGTATGATTGCTCCCATTGCCAGGGTGACTCCTTCAGTAATTCCTTTAGAAAGTTTGTGGGCAAAGGAGTCAACGTCATTACAAATCCTAATCATTTCATCAAGAGTTTTATTTTTGTAGACGCTTCGGAGTGCCGCCCTGCAGGCAGAATTGGCATTTTCATAAGCTAATTGTTTTAAGAAGGGATCATTTTCATTTTTTAGATTTAGAGTTTTTTCAGCGACTTCTAAAAGTCGCCCCACGAATTGAACATACGGTTCATTACTTCCTTGGATTATTTTTGTTAGGGGCATAGTAACGGATTTATCGGAGGGGACAGCCCGCCAGGCTGCCATTGCGGCTTCAGTCACTTGAGCTAACAATCCCAGAGGAAGCTGAGTCTGTTTGGTTTCTGAGATGTGTTTTCCTTGACCTGATAGTTTGTCAAAAGTCCACTTTTTGGTATTAGGCTTTTGTATGTTTATTTTGGCCAATCCCTGACATTTATCTAGGAATTCTGCTTTCCAAGTTAAGTACTGTGGGCGGGTCAACACAGCCTGTGTGACTCGGTACCACTCTGTTGGTGATAAATAGCCTCCCTCAGCTAGTGAATCCAGGAGGCTTATAGTAAAGGGAGCTATGTGTCCGTAATTACGGACTGCAGAGTTAAGATTTTTAAGATGTTTGAATTTTAATTTTTTGTACCAATTTAGTCCTGTGCCTGAATCATCATCTTCCCCACTATCACTTCCACTTTCAGACAGGCTCCCTTCGCGGCGCCGTTCCAGCCGGCGACTGCGCCGCTGTGAAGGGCGCCCATGCTCCTCCTCTTTCTCCTCTCCCTCCTGAGTGGAATTAACCTGATCGGGCTCTTCATTTGGGGGTTCTTCATAATCATGGTCAGAACTTTCATTTTGGGATTCCGCTGCCTGAGAGCGGGTTAATATCGGATAAGTTTGAAGAGGCAATTTAAGATTTTTGGCGCCTTTTGTCTTGATTTTATTTTTTGGCGCGGCGGAAAAGGGTGGCGCCACAGGCACGCCACCAACCTGTATTTTCGATTGTAACTGTTGAATGTCTAGGGTTAGTGTGGACAATTCTTGTTGTAAATCAAGGACTTGTTTTAGATTAGCAATTTGATTTGTAAGTTGTCTTTTTGTCTGTAAGAGGGGTTTTATATTAGGGAAAGGGAAGTAAGGGGGTGGTGGGACATCAGGCATGTTTGGCTGGCTATTGGATGCCGCCTCCTCTAAGTCTTCCTCCTCTGATGGTGTTAAGGACTCTTGGGTTTTTATTATAGGGTAAATTTGAGGAGAATCAATGTTTTTTTCAGAAAAGGGAGGCTTTAGGGGGAGAGGCGGGTAGATGGAGGGAATTTTTGGTTTGGTTGATTTAGGAACTGTCGGCCCAGGTTCCTGATCGTCAGGCATCTGATCGTCAGGCATGTCTAAAACAGCTGATGGACAGGGCGACGAGTCTTTTTTGTCCTGAGACATTGACGAGGGGGGGCGACTAAGGGGTTTTAAAAATTGTCCTGTAGTTTCAAGGAGTGGTGCCGAGTGGGGAGAATCTGTAATTATATCATTAATGAGACTCCAATAACTAAAAGCCTGAATAGGAACACTATTTAGTCCTTTGTGTTGGAGGGTAGTGTCTAATTCCTGTTTAACCTTTTCCCATGTTTTGGGATGGATGGATGGTCCATTAAGGACGACCCAAGGACAAACATCACCAATGAATATAAAGAATTTTACTAGGTCTTTTTTCTTAACCCTAACTCCTCTCTCCCTGAAGGCTGTCCTAAAGTGTTGAATAAACTGTTCCTCTTTAGACAGTGAATGGCCCATCTTATATATAAGACAAAGAAATCACTTACTTTTCCTCCATGAGGTCCTGTCTCCGTGGGTGGCGGGCGTCTCTTTTCTTCAGTGGGATCCTGGCTCCGTGGGTGGCGGGCGTCCCTTTTCTTCAGTGTTCGACCAGCCGGTCCTTCTTGCTTCTTTGTCTGGTGGAGGGTCTCTGACTTCGAGCCCCTACATCGGGCGCCAATTGTCCCCTGTCTGCGGGGGCAGTAATAGCAGGTACCTGAAGGAGATCCCAGACCTGTGAAGATGGGCGAGAGAGAAAAGCGAGACCCTGCGAGCTTAATTGTCAAGGTCCCAATTTATTGAGCACAAACAGTTGTATTTATTTTGCAGAAGGCAAGAAATAGGGAGGGGGTGGGTGAAACAGGGTCTGGCATCAGAGGAGGGTCTGTTTTTGCAAGATCACTGAGTTGAGACATCGGGCTGGAGTATCTGGTGACTTTTGCTGCACATCCGCACCCAGCTCTTGGGAAAGGCTGGTGGCTTTTACTGCACGTCTGCACCCAGCTCTTGGAAAAAGGCTTGAGGTGACAATTCACAGAGTCAACTTCCTTGTAAGCAAGCTCAGCGTAAGCAAGCTAAAGTCTGCGGCTCCTTACACTTGCTGTGCTGGGATCTCAGAGCAAAGACACTTCTGTGAAAATTCAGGTTAATTGCTGCTAAAATTATACAGAGAGTTTTTTTCACTCTTCATTGTCATAAGAAAAAAATCCAGGAATTTCTGCAATTAATTGCTTAATGAAGAAGAAAAAAAAATCAGCAAGCCCTATAAAAGATAATTTTCTTCTCTGGCAGGCTCAAGCCTTATCTGGTTTGGAGTCAGTGTTTACAAAGGCAAGAATGGATTGTCATATCTCTCTTCACTTGCAATATGATACTACCAGTTTGGGTCAAGTGTACTGCTGTTGAAGGTCTGGTATGTCTTGTGTGATGTATGAGCCTTTGTGGGCTGAAGCATAGCTACTCAAATTTGTACGTTGACATTCTAAGCCTCCATACTTAAGACTAGGAGATCGGGCTGTTAAACAAGGTCATCAGAGGGGCTCCTGATCCAATATGACTGATCTCCTTATAAGAAGAGGGTATTCAGACACAGACACACATGAAAAGATGACTGTGTGAAGACATGATGAGAAGGTGTCCACAGGTCCAGGAGAGAGAGGATCAGGAAGACCCACTGTGATCTCAGATGTCCACAACCAGAAACAAATTACTTTTGTCATTCAAACCATTCAATCTACAGTACTTGTTACAGTAGTCCTAGAAAACTAATATAGACTAGCCAATATTCCCACCATATTACAGAGATTCTCCTCTCTCTGTCCTCTTTAACAAGCTCACTAGAGTGGTCTTTATTTTTTATTTTTTATTTTTGGTCTTTTTGAGACAGGGTCTCCCTGTAGCCCCAACTGTCCTGGAACTTGCTCTGTAGACCAGGCCAGCCTTAAACTCACAAAGATCCACCGGCCTCTGCCTCCCAAGTGCTAGGATTAAAGGCGTGCACCACCACACCCAGCCATTAGAGTGGTCTTATGTTAGGGACAGTCTCTGTACTGAATCCATCCCTTAAACTAGAGGATGACAAGTTGGTTTTTTTTTTTTTTAGATAGCCAGTTAATAAATATTTTAGGTGTTACTTTTTTCTTTTTAAAATTTTATTTATTTATTTATTTATTTATTTATTTATATTGTATATTTATGAGTGTTTTTTACCTGCATGTAACTGCACCCATGTGTGCAATGCCCACTGAGGCCAAAAGAGGGTGTTGGATTCCCTGGAACTCGAGTTAAGAACAATAGTTAGCTGCCTTGTAGGTGCTAGGATCTAAACCCAGGGTCCTCTGCAAGAGCAATCAGTGCTCTTGACTACTGAACTCTCTACAGTCCTAGTATTTCCTTTTCTTTTGAGATGAGATATCACTAGCCTAGCCTGACCTCAGCCTTACTATATAGCAGAGAATGACTTTCAACTCCTGGTTGTTCTGGTTCAACTTCTCTGGTACTGAGATTATGAGCATGCATCACCATGCATCACCATGCACCATTAATATTTTTAGGGTTTAAATGTTAAATGGGAAAAGAAAGAGTGTTTTATATATTCTTATGTTTTCACTTAAAAGAACAGATTATACTGGTATGCCATATTCATTTTAGTCCTATTGGCAATAACAAAAAGAAAATCTAAGTATCAATCAACAAATGAACGGCTACAGAAAACATGGTATGTGTGCCTTGAAAAAGAAACAAATCTTGATAGATGCTATAACGTGGATGAACCTTTAGAACATGCTGAGAAAGAAATCAGGCAGAAAAGAACAAGTATTGTGTGACTTTGTGTCTATGAGGTTCAGGGAATAGATAAAATTTTTAGAGACAGGAAGTATAATTGAGTTTAGTAGGGGCTGGATGGATGGGAGGAGATATAAAGAGTTTTAATAGGGGTTATAGAAGTTTTGGAAACAGTGGAGATTGTTGTACTACATCAAGAATGAACTTAATGTTACCAAACTGCACATGTTATACATAATATATGATCATTTAAAATTTTATTTTATGTGTATGAGTGTTTTGTGTGCACATATATAAGTGCACCCATGCGTTTGAAGCCTGTGGAGGCCAGAAGAGAGTATCAGATTCCTGGTGTTATGAATGGCTGGTGACCCCAATGTAGGTGCTGGGAACCAAACCCAGGTCCTCTGCAAGAGCAGCCAATGCTCTTAACAACTGAGCCATCTGTACAGTCCAATTTATGAGTTTTTAAAAGATTATTATGAAATACAAAAAGCAGAGCTGGGGTCCCAGGACTCAAGAGCAGAGGCAGAGGCAGATGTATCTCTGTGAAATCAAGGCCAGCCTGGTCTGCCTGGTGAGTTTTAGGCCTTCTGGGGCTACAGGGAGACCCTGTCTCAAAATCAAACAAATAAACAAACAAAAGAAATGCAAAAACCACAAGAAGTTGTTATCAGTGCTGTACTTACTGTCTGGAAGGGCCTCTTGCTTTGTCCCACTAGAGTATTTGTGTGGATGCAAAAAAAAAAAGATTCTTCATGTTCCTTCATGCCTTCTTGACTCACTTCTAAGGATCATCCAGTGCCTGAGGGTTCTCCAACTCCAGGCCATTGGGTACCTGTCCCTTTCTCCATCCTTCTGCACCACTGAGGTCACAGTGTGCTTTGGGCTAAGGCTTTAGAAAAAGATATACAAGCAAGTCAAGGAATATGATTCTGTTTCATTGTAACAAAACTATCACTCAGTACTTGAAATAAGACAACAAGCTGAATGTTTTGCTTCCAAAGTAAAGTGGAGCTCTGCTGGCTCCACTCAGGGTCTCTGAGCAGAACAGAGTTGACTTCCTAGAGAGCATGGTGCTCCGGGCTGGACCTTTTAGAGGCACAAACAGCTGGTATGCTCAGTAGAAGTGTGCTTGTTGCCTGATCTGTGTGTAGCAATTGGCACTCAGAGGTACATTTGATTAACTTTCGCAGTCTTTGAGTGGCTGACCTGTAGATGTGGTCAGCTTCAAAGCTGTGTCACCAGGGCAAGTTGTCCCTGACTGCTTGAATAGATGAAAACTTGTTCTGGCATCTACTCGTCTTCTTATGGCTATGAGACTCTACTCTCATGTATAATCTGTGTATCTGTTCCTCTAGCTGTTAAAAAAAAAATCTACCTTCTGCTTTCTGTGATGCATGAGGGTAATCAGCTTCTTCAGGATAAACATGGCACATCTCCTTCCCAGCCACAGGCTGCTACTTACTCATTGAAGTGGACCATGAATAAAAACCTCAGACCCTTCATGAGAGTCATATGACTGCATAAATCATTGCTGATGTCTGGGGGAATAAAGGAAGAGTTATGAAACCCACATCAGCATTAGGATAACAAGGTTTTCCCATGAAGCAGCATGCCTTGTCCATGGCCATATCCACCTGCTGTGGAGTAAGGGGGATCCCTGTTAGATACCAAGGAAAAGCAGCAAGGAAAGGAACAAATCTGTCCAGAGCTTCATTATGAATGCCAACTAGAGTATTGTCAATCTGCTTATTGTAAAATGGGTGGGCAGGGGGTGGGGGGAGTCCATAAGGAAATATTAGATCAACTGGTACTAATATGTCTCATTGCCTGAAGAAAAGACAGGTTGAGGGAGCATTTTGGACTGTAACTGTTGTATGTCCGTAGTTAGTTTGGAAAGTTCCTGTTGGAGATTTAAAACCTCTTTTAACTGTGATATTTGATTAGCAAGGTGGGCTTTTGTTTTTAAAAGCGGTTTAATATCAGGAAGAGTAAAAGGCAGGGCAGATATTTGGGGCCGAGAGGCATAGGGTGGTGGACCTGTCTTAAGGTTTAATGCGCCAGCTCCAATGGGCTGCCAATTCTGGGGATAAGAAGCGGCGGCTTCTCCTAGCTCTTCCTCCTCGGAAGGAGACAAGTGTTCTTTAGTAAGAACAGGGAAATTTTGACTAGAAAGTCCATCCCACCCTGTGGGGAGAGGCGGATATATGGAAGGGATTTCTTTTGGTCTTTCCTCCGAGTCAATTTCGGGGATGTTTAAAACAACTGAAGGACAGGGGGAGGGAGCAGTAGGTTTATTTTGTGAGGAAGAGGAAGGTGGATGACTGAGGGGTTTTAAGTAATCCTCTGCAGCAGGGAGTATACGTGCAGACGCGCAGGAGTTGGTGAGAATATCATTAATGAAATTCCAATAAGTAAAAGTTTGAGGGGGAATAAAGTCAGGTCCTTTGTTCTCAAGGTGGGCATTAAGTTCCCTACCCACCTTTTCCCATATTTTGGGATGAATGGAGGGGCCGTCCAATATAACCCATGGACAGAGATCTCCAATGAATATAAAAAACTTTACCAAATCCTTTTTCTTTACCCTAACTCCTTTCTCCCTGAATGAACTCTTAAAGTAAGAAATAAACTTTTCTTCTTTACTTAACTGCTGGCCCATTATGTATTGAATAGGACGAAGGCAAAATCACTTTCATCTAGAGGTCCAGGTTCCGTGGGCGAGAGTCCTCAAAGCCAGAATGCAGCTGCTACCACGCGAATGTCTCTTCGTCCGGTGAGGGGTCTGCGACCACTCGAGTCCCACATGTGGGCGCTACTTGTCCCATATCCTGTGGGACTCAGTTACTAGTGGGTTTCGAGGGGAGACCCCAGACCTGAAATATAATGGGCGCGAGGAAAAAGAGCGAGACCAAGCGAGGTTGTCAAGGTCTATTTTATTGGGACAAAAGTGGATATATTTATACTTTGCAGAAAGGCAGGAAGTGAGGAGGGGGAGGGCAGGACTTGCAAAACGTGTTTAAGATAAGCTTGGAATGTCCTGTGGGCTGAAACATCCTGAGGCTTATTTTCAGCAAACATTAGCATAATCCCAGATCCGTGCTGGGCGAGCAGGGCATGTCCGGGCCTGTCCAGGCTGGACTGTGTCTCAGTCTCCAACATGCTTGGGGCCACAAAGAGCTGGCAGAATCCATAAACTTTTCAGTCACGACATGATATCTGGCAATATGTCACCAGAAAAGTAGGGAACTGTTCTAGCTTGATTGCTATTCCTGTGGCAAAACACTCTGATTAATACCACCTTGGGGAGGAAAGGATTTATTTGGCTTACAAGCATAGTCCGTCATCAAGGGAAGCCAAGGCAGGAGCTCAGGGCAGGTCATGGAGGATATTTTCTTATTGGCTTGCTCCACCAGCCTATACGCAACCTGCTTTCTTTTTTTTTTTTTTTTATGCGTATGAATGCATTGTCTGCATGTAGGTTTGTGCACCTGTGTCATGCAATGCCGCAGAGGTCAGAAGAATGCATCAGCCTATTCCCCTGGAACTGGAGTCAAAGACAGTTCTTAGCCACCATGTGGGTGCTGGAGATCAAACACGGGTCCTCTGCAAGAGCAGTCAGTGCTCTTAACCACCAGGCCATCTCTCCAGCTCGCAACCTGCTTTCTTATAGAATACTGGACTACCTGCTTATGGGTGGCACCACCCACAATGGGCTGGTTTCTCCCATATCACTCAACAATCAAGAAAATGCCCCACAGACATGGCCACAGGCCAGTCCAATGGAGGAAATTCCCCAATCAAGACTCCCTTAACCCAGGTGTGTCAAGTTGACAACTAAAGTTATCCAGCATAGGAACTCAGAACAAGAATGCCCCAACTTTAACACCTTGTTACCAGGTCTTCCACAACATAATCTGTTCACATTGCTCTAAAGTAGAACAGACTAAGGAAACAAAGAAGCTGAAGAAATGGGCTGAGTATTTGATTAGGAGAATGAGGAAGCCAAAACCCAAATTAAAACAAACTACCAGGGGCACATTGCCAGCGATCAGGGGTGGTTCTCAGAGAGGATCCCTCTCTGAGCTTCAGTCCTGTCAAGCAAGATTTCCTAAGAATAACAAGTTCCCAAGCTCAAAGGACAGTAAAACCAAAACAAAGCAGAAAAACCAAAACCATCCTCTGGCAAAGACTCAGATCAAGGGAGAAATTTGGAGAGCTGTTTACTCTAAAAGCACTTCAGATAGCTAGGATATATAAATCCAGGAGTTTCTGAGCCAGATGTGGAGTCATATACTTGTAATTCCAGCAATTAGGAGGTTGAGGCAGGAGGATCTCAAGTTCAAGGATAGCTGGAGTTACATAGTGAGATTCTGCTTCTAAAACAAAAGAAAGAAAAATCCAGGAGTTTCTTGATCATTCCAAGCATCTCTGGCAGGACATCTTTTCCATCTAACAAGGATGCCAACATATCAGGTGCTGCTGGAAGTCTTTGAAGTCACCAGCAATGCTCCTGAGAGACCAGAGTCTTGGCCATCTCAGTAGATGTGCAGTGAAAATAAGATACTTATAACACAGCCATGTGGCATCAGGATGGAAGAATAATGTTGTTCTGAAAATGACTGTGAAATCACTTCTTGAGGGGGTTGTGAGGTGGGTGGAAAACTACCTATGGATAGGTGAAGCAAGGCTGGCCCAAGGATCCCACTAGGGGGCAGCAGACTGCTGTGGCTAAAGACATGGGTGGCTAGTACTTGTGCCTAATAACATTTGTGATTTTCCATCTTAGCTAGTCTTATCTGATGAACCAATTTATGATCCATGGGATTACAGGAGGTGGGGGGATGGCCACTCTTGCACATGTGCACTGGAGGATGGATGCGCTATGAGGGCAAGGGAAGTCACTAAGCAAAACCTGGACAAGGCTACTTACCAAGGTGAATTGAGGCGTGATCTACTACATGAAGTCAGGGACATGGCTGGGGGCCTCCTACCTATGTCCTGCATCTTAACCTTTACCTAGTCCATTTTTAAAATATTTAAATGTGACAAATATAAATAGCATAAAATTTTCCATGCAACTATTTTAAATGTGGAGCTAAGTGGTGTTAGTTTCCTTCTTGAGAGCTGGGGATGGAGGTAGGGCCAGGCCAAAACCCTCAATGGCCCACCCTCAGTGATTCACCTCTATTAGCCATATGTGATGGTTAATCCTGGGTGTCAACTTGACTGGACTAAGGGACAAATAAGAGAAAAAGGGTCTTCCGATTGGACCACCTCAACCCGGATGGCCCACCCCAAATGTGGGTGTTACCTTCTGCTGGTAGGCAGTATTTAAGGCCATGGCAGAAGGAGCTGGTCCCTTTTTTTTTTTCTCCTGTGGCTTGCCTCTCTCATCTGGTGAATTTGTCTTGCTGCTGTGATCAACCTTTCGGATCCCAGCGTGTACTGAGACTGGCAGATCTCTTGGAACCCATTTGGGGCTTCAGCACTGGATTGGGACTACTGAGACATCCAGCCTTGCAGACTGAGCAGTTCCCTGGATTCTCATCTCGGCCTTTCCAGTGTGGTGCAGCTACTGTTGGAATCCTTGAACTCTGTCACGTGAGCAAATCAATAAATTGTATATAGCTATATATATTCATCCTGTTGCTTCTGTTTCTTTAGAGAACCCTGACTAATACACCATATCTCTCACACCAGAGGTTCCACAGCCTCCCAAACAAGGCCACCAGGTAGGGTCCAAGTATTCAAACCCATGTGCCAGAGAGAGATATTTCATACTTAAAGCATAGCAAGCACCATCTCCAACACTCTCCATTATTCTTATTTCCTCAAGGATGGTTGTTACCTTTGTATTATTGACTTTTTATTGGAAAAAAGCCAATAGCTCCCTGTTATCTGCATAACTGTCAAATGTAGGAAAATGAAAACCAAATCGCCCAGGAGATATCATTTTTATTATATAAGTTGACTTACTATGTAAGAAAGAAACATGTGCTCACACACCCACGTGCATGTGTGTGTATGTGTTTGTGCATAAGTGTGTATATGTGTATGTATGTATACGCTTGTATGTGTGTGTATGTATGCATGTGTGTATATATGCATGTGTGTGATTGGGTATATGTAAGTGTAAGCATATGTGTATGTGCAAGCATGAGTGTATGTGTGTATGTTTATGCATGTATGTGTGTATGTCTGTACCTTCATGTGCATGTGTATGGATGTGTTTCTGTGTATATGTCTGTCTGAATATGTATGAATTCATGTGAGTGTATGTATGTGTATGCATAGTTTATGTACATGTGTGTGTAAATGTGTATTTGTTTGGCATGTGTATTAGTCACTTTTCTGTTGCTGTGATAAAACCACCATGACCAAGGGAACTTATAATAAGAAGAGTTTATTTGAGATTATGATTGATGGTTCCAGGGAATTAGAGTCCACTGTGGCAGGAGGCATGGTGGCAGGGGCTGGAACAGAAAGCTGAGGTTCACATCTTCCAATGGGCACAGGAAGCAGAGAGAGAAACACTGGAGACTAGCAAGGCTTGTTGAGCTCTCTAAGCCCCCTCCTCCCAGTGACATACTTCCTCCAGCATGGCCACACTTTCTAAGATGTCCCAAAACTGTGCCACCAACTGGGGACAGAATGTCTGAATACTTGAAGTCTAAGGGGGACATTCTCATTCAAACCATGACAGCATGTTTGTGTCTGTGCATATGTGTGTGTGTGTGGTACATGTTTGTGTGTGTACAAGTGTGTGTGTGTATTGATTATTCTCACTGAACTATTTCTCTCATTGATGGTGCCTCTGGACTTTTTGTTTTGTTTTGTGACTAGGATCACCCTGTAGCCCTGACTCACCTGGAACCACCCTATTGACCAGGCTGGCCTCGATTTTACAAAGGTCCACCTGTCTCTGCCTGAGCGATGCCACTGTTGTAAGCAAAGCAAAGTAGAGGCGGAAGAAGGAGGAGAATGACTCTGTCTGTCCCCCCGCCCTTTTTTTTAAGAGCCTAGAAACACCATGCCAGAACAGCTCACCTCCCCAGAGAACCGGGATGTGTTCCCAGGTCCTTCTCCAGATGGCAGGACCACACTGTTCCAGATCTTCCTCTCTAATCGAGACTTTAGGAACGAACAATCTCCTGAGTGTGCCTGCAGAAGTAGACATGATGTTTCAGCTTTCCTGCTTGTCCAGAAAATGACTTCTTAGTAACAACAGGAAGTATGTGTGTGTGAAGACCTGTTCTGAGTGTATTTTCTTCAGTGTTTTGTTAATGTGTTTAACACCAGGTCCCTAGAGGCAGGTATTACCATCACCATCATTCCTTGGACACAAGGGAGGGAACTGAGGGCCCCCCAGCCCCATCCTTGCTGGAGGAGCTGTTGGAAGTTGCTGGCTGCAGAGGAAGAGTCACTTTTTGGGGGGGAGTGGCCATTGACAGGTCACCTGCACCCAGTGGATGACCCTGTGCACAGCACTAACTAGACTAGGAGGTAATTAATAACAACAAAAAAAGAAGACATAAAGTTGGGAGAGAGACAGGTTGGGGACCCTAGGGGGAGTTGGAAGGAGGTACAGGTGGAAGGATAGGGTCAAGATAAAATGTATGCAATTTTCAAAGAATAAATAAAAATATTATTTAAAACAGAAAGAGAAAAACACCTGGTGTGGTGGCATGCAACTTTTTTTTTTTTTTTTTTTTTTGGTCTTTTTGATGCAGGGTCTCCCTGTAGTCCCAGCTATCCTGGAACTCACTCTGTAGACCAGGCTGGCCTTGAACTCACAAAGATACCCCTGCCTCTGCCTCCCAAGGTCTGGGATTAAAGGTGTGCGCCACCACACCCGATGGCATGTGCCTTTAATCCCAGCCCTTGGAGGCAGAGGCAGATGGATCTCTGTGAGAGTGAGGGCACCCTGCACATCATGACTTCCAGGCAGGCTGTGACTAGAGAGATCCTGTTTAAAAAAATAATCAACAATAATGAAAAACAAAAACAAAATAAAAAATAGATCAAGTAAGAAAACTGAGGATGGGAGGGTGTAGAAGCCCCACCTGAGGGTCCACAGCTGGACCTTGAAGTCAGGTTCCAGCCTGTGCTCACCACCACAAGGCATACTTCCCTGCTCTCCTAGAACATTTGCTCTGATGCGATGGCAAGGTGCTTGTGATACAGTGATGTGATTATTTGAGCCCATCATATGTGCAGCACATCCATATGCTAAGATGCTATAAAATATGCAACATATGACTTACTGATGAAGGTACTGACTGATTTGGTAAAATGGAGTTTTAGCTAGAACTTTTGTTTTGCTTGGAAACAGGATCTTATGTATCCCAGGCTGGCCTTGAATTTCTAATCCCTTTGCCTGCGCCTGAATAAAGAATCAGTCTGACTCTTAGCATTAAGAATGTTAGAATAATCTTATCTATTTCATAGATAAGAATAACCTGAACTCTGAGAGTCTGTTCCTTCAGGTCTCTCATGGAGCTGTGAAGCTGGGCTCACAGTGTCTCCAGCAACTATTAGGGAGCTACAAGCTTGGATCTACTCTTATCAGAGAATCTTGCCCTTTGATTCCTAGGCCTAAAATATCTCACACACACAAAGCCAAGCATTTCCCTCAATTATTCTCCCTGTCTTCAATGAGGATATGAATACGAATGCACTGCTTCCATCACTTTGATATGCTAATTAAAGCAAAACCACATTCCTTCACTATCTTGGGTGGAGGGAAAAGTGGGGTCCTGAGAGCTCACAACCAGGTGCCCAGGTCACAAGAGCACATGCTCAGCTTCTTTGCACTGCTAATACACAGTAGCTTTTTGTTGTTTTATCTTTTGAGACAAGGTCTCCCTGTAGCCCCAGCTGGCCTGGAATGCACTATGCAGAGACCAGGCTAACCTCAGTCTCACAGAGCTCTGCCTGCCTCTGCCTCACTAGTGCTGGGACTAAAGACATTTGCCACCATGCCTGGCAACAGTAGCTTTGGGTGTAAGATTGAATTAAAGTCATTAGGGGCTGGAGAGATGGCCTAGTGGTTAAGAGCGCCGACTGCTCATGCAGAGGACCCGGGTTCGATCCCCAGCACCCACATGGCGGCTGAGAACCGTCTGAAACTCCAATTCCAGAACTCCAGTCCCAGGGGAATCTGACGCCCTCTTCTGAACTCCACGGCGTTGCACGACACGGGTGCACAGACTTGCATGCAGACAGTACATTCATACACATACAGAAATAAATAAAATTAATTAAAAAAAATGGAATTAAAGTCATTAGTCCAGAAGTCATTCCCATACATAAGTACCAGAGCTACAGGATTGTGCCACCATGAAGTAACGGGGATGGAATCAAGGGCCTCACAGGCAACCACTCTACCAACACAATTTCATTCCTAGTCCCAAGATGAAACTTCTATAAACTACTTTTTAAGACAGTTCTGATGTATATTTTCTTAGAATAATTTTTGATGGTCTCACTATGTAGCCCAAGCTTCCTTGAACTCTTTTCCTGTTTTGAGACAGAATTTCTAAATGTAGCCTTGGCTCGCCTAGAACTTGCGATGAAGATCAGGCTGGCCTCAAACTTGCAGCTACCACAGTGCCTCTGCCCCCAGCTGCTGGAATTACAGGTGCCCACTGTCAGGTAGTTAGATCCAGAAGCCCATTGGAATGCAGAGACACCTAAGACCAGAGGTCCAAAAACCTGCTCTACCAGGCATAGCCTTTGGCTATGCTAAAACGAGCCATCACCAATTATTCAGGAGTCTTCTGCCTTTATGGAAGCCAGACTCCAGACTCCTGCAGAGTGCGCTACCCACCCCCACTCCCACTGAATCCCATTCCCACCTTCTCCCTTAAATTCCCAAGCCAGACGCCATTCTGTGCTTGGCTTGGCTTTCTCTTTCCCCTGAGCCTAGCCCCGGCTACCCTGAATTAAACTTTGCTCCGAAGAACTTAGACCTCGTGGCCTTTCATTCCGGTGGGGGGGAGCGCGCCATAACCTTACATTCTGGATCGCCTTTTTTCCCTGCCCTCCCGCCCCTAGGAGCAGCTTCGGAGTAGCCGGTAAGCCAGATACTGAGCGCAGGCTATGACAACATCCACCAGAATTCAGCCACAGGTACCTTCTCTCCTCTCCTTTTCCTACCCTACTCTATTCCCGTGTGACTGTGCGTGAGAGTTACGAGTGAGTGTTATGGTTCCACAGCTCTCGGGCTATGGAATCTGATTGGGCCCTAACCCACGGTTCTGCTGAAGTCGTTTCACCTCATCGGGCACTCATCACACTCGTGATGACCGAGCACGGGGTTTATACGTGTGGCCCTCATGGTAAGACTTCCTAAGTCGCCTCGCAGGCAGCCAGCCGGACGGGCACCTGAGTGAGGGGAGATTATTATCTCCCACCCCTACCTTCTGTGTAACCCTGTGTATGTTCTGCCCCCTCTAGCTGCCCCCTCTGCCTCGACACTTCCTGTTCTAACTACTGCTTTCTCCAATCCTCTTTTCCATTCTTTTTAGTCTCCCGTTCTGTTCCATTTTGGATCCCTGAGTGCCAGCTAAATTAGGATCCCCTTTTCCCTGTCCAGTTTGCTGTCTATTACCAGGATGCTGGGGACAGACTCTGGACCCGAATTTTGGCTTCCTCTGTGATTTTCGGGACGCCGACTTCACAGACATGCAAGCCCCGATTTCAGAGACTCCCACACTGGTCACACAGACCTGGGGTCTCTGAGCGCCCACTTAGAACTAGGGTGGACATGCCTTAGCACTCGGGTGGGTGGTTTCTGAGACTAAAAAGAATCTATTTTCCTTCCTACAGACCTCTTTCTTATTCTTCTATCTCTCCTCTCCTCTCTCTCCTCTCTCTCTCTCTCTTCTTCCCTCCTCTTCTCCCCTCTCTCCTCTCCTTGACTGAAATGGGACCGCCTCCTCGAAAAGGAGAGGCCCTGGGCCTCACACCTTTGGAGTGTCTCCTACACTTTTTAAGTACCTCTAGATCTCAATTCTCAGCTTTGAGAGACACCTGACCAGCGCTCTGGTAAATGGTCAAAATGCTTTATATGTACAGGAATTCTTTGTCCCTTCAACTCATGTCCCTCTCCTCATTCCTCTCAAGACTCCCCCGTCCCCTCCCTATACAACACTAGACCAGAACTACCACCTCCCTGCTTTGACCTTGTGCTTGGTGCCGACCTAGGCTTCACTCTGTGCCTCTCTCTCCCTCCCCTTTTCCTCTACTTCTCTCTCGTCGTCCTCTCTCTCTTTGCCACCAATTGCAACACACTTTTTCATCTGCCTTCCTTTCCCTCCATGCGTCTGGTACCACAGTGTCCTGAGGCGGGGATCATGTGGCAGGTCCCAGGTGTAAGTAGCATGCTCCAGGTGACTATGACTAATGTGAATTTTTGTTTCCTGCTTTTTTACAATGAACTAGTATGGGTGCAATGACATTTTGAAACAAATGGAATGGATATCCGAGTATTCTCCAGAATTTAGCTATCTCTATCTCTCTATCAGCTCTCTCGTATCTCTCTCTCTCTCTCCTCTACTCTCTCCTCTACAATTTAATTAACATTGTTACTCATCCCTCTCCTCTGCTTCCTCAGCATTAGCCCTCATTGTTTTGAATCCACAGGCTTGAACTGGGTTTCCGTGCAAGGCGGTATTCTCTTCTCCTGCTTCCCTCCGTTTTCCTTCTCCGTCCTTCTCTCTGCCTGGCTACTCTCCAATTCTTCCTTCATTTTATCCTCCCGTTCTGCTTCAGAGACACTCTAGACCTGGAGTCTCTGACCAGCCCCTTTTAGAGGATGTATGCCTCCACACAGCCTCCCATTAGAGAACTCGTCCTCCACGCCGTTCCCCTATCCTCTAGGCTAATAAAAAAAACTTTATTCCTTCGTTACAGCTCTCTTCCTTCCCCAGTCTGCCTTCACAGCTGCCCCATTTCTGCTGAGCCACATCAAGACCACGTGGCAGGAAGCCTTAATTTACATCAGGACTTTGTAATAACTAATGCTATACTTCTATATTCTAATTCTCTTGCAATTTATTTAAAGGCATATTCTGATTTCACCAATTCTTTTTTTTTTATATTTTTATTTAACAACAACCTTTTGCCTAAATTTTAAGGGATTATTTAAGATTCTGGCATTTTCCATTTCATTGTGTTTTCCTTATACAACCCCATTTTTTCAGAAATCCATTTTGTCTGCCTCAGGATACAAGCCTTGTCTGATGATAAGAAGATGGTTGACCACACCCTGCCCAACCTGCATCCAGCTTTTGCCTCAGGCAGTAAACTTTCACTTGGCTGGGATCTTTTGATTTTTCCACTAACTAAATTTATTCTCATTAAATTAGAAGGTAATATGCACAAGATACCAGATTTTCCTGCTTACCCAGTCCACCATCCTTCGCGGGTGTACAAGAACAGGCTGTGCTGCAAAGCATAGTAGAACATGCCCAACCTGCATCCAGCTTTTGCCTCAGGCAGTAAACTTTCACTTGGCTGGGATCTTTTGATTTTTCCACTAACTAAATTTATTCTCATTAAATTAACAGGTAATATGCACAAGCTACCAGATTTTCCTGCTTACCCAGTCCACCATCCTTCGCAGGTGTACAAGAACAGGCTGTGCTGCAAAGCATAGTAAAACATACAGTCTATTTTCCACCTAAGCAAATGTCTTAAACTCTAAGTGATTCTTTGTAAATGTGATAATTGTCTACAGCCCTGGACAAGGAAGGGCAACTTTAGATAAAAGGGGATTTTCCCACTGTCCAGAGTTAATGGATACAGTTAGGTCATGTGTCTGTCCAAACCTGTCTGTGTGTTATAACCGTTTGTCATAACCGTTCTTCAATGTGTCTTTGTAACTGTCATGTGTCCGTGTTCTGTGTTTTTTGTCAAAACAAATTGGCCACTTCAAACTTGTTTTATTCTATGTTGCGCACAAACAAAAATTAAGTTTACTTTTGGCATGCCTCAAATTTTTTTTTTCAAAGGCCTGATTTGAACTCGGGTTCCTAGGTTTCTACACTGTTTATCTAAAGGTTTTATTTCTTCTCTGTCCAAATTATTTTTCCACAGGTGTTACAACTAAAAATTTTCTTTTCCAGTTTTTTCTTGTTTCCAGATGTCTGAAGACCTGATTTTTTTGACCCTTACGGGTTCACTAACAGATTCTTTTTCTTCTGTGCTATGTAACTGTCCTCCTGACCAGAGACCACTTTTAAAAATCCCTGGATTCATTCATACTCTGGTACTTGGACAGTGACACATTGCTTCCCCTGCAATCCCTTCCCTCCAATGAAACAGCCTAAGTACCTTTGCTATTATCAGTTCTTTAATTATATATATAATTCTGTTTTCCATCACTTGTTAAAGTATTTCAATAAGATCATAGTATGTTTCTAAAGGTGTTTTTTCCACTGCATATGATGGTTCAATACAACTGCTAGGATAAAATATCTTAAAGGAATGTGTGCATAAATGTGTATGTATGCATATTAAGATCTATCTGTATGATTACAATGCATGTGCCTTTGCTTAACACAACCTTTACAAAGTGTCATTGCCAAATGTACTTATTAGAACCTTATTTATGAATGTATACATAAAGTACTGTTCACTTTTAAAAATTCTATAATGTAATTATGACATATACAAGAAATTGTGTTCCACCTACCAGGTACTATATATCTAGTTACAGCCTCAAGTGAAACAGATATATATAGAGTTACCCATACATACTAAAATTGTTTTGTATATCTGTTATACTTTGCACATGTTACTTTTAATATTTTTAAGAAAAATTAGGTTTTGCTTCCTGTGACCACACGGAGGTTCCAAATGTAACCAATTTGAGTGAGCCCTAAGTATTATCTGCCTGCTGCTGGTATGTGACAATGCCCCCCCCTTCCTTTTCCTTTTCAAAGCTATAATTCAAAATCTGGGGACAAGTGACATGGCCTTCATTTGAGAAGGTACTGTTTTTAACCCCTTTATTATCTTGGGTTTGTTTCATGGCCTATGTTGTTAGAAACTTTTGCCTTGCATGGTTTAAATCATTGTACTTTGAGTACCTAAATGACCTTCATAGACCTTAAAGAACAAATTGTAGGACTTACTGCATAGGTTTAATGTCAACTTGATACACCTGAGCTGAGAAACCTCAATAATTGCCTTCATTGGACTGGCCTGTGCCCATTGTGGGCAATGCCATTCTTGGCCAGATATTTCTATATTGTATACAATAGGCTGAATATGAGCCAGCAACACAAGCCAGTAAATAGCATCCTTTCCTAGCCTGTGCTGCAGCCACTACCAGGCTCCTACCATGAGCTTTTATTATTAGTCAGAATATTTTTGCCACAGCAATTAAGAATTTATTAACAGTGCTTAAGTCAATGTTCAAGCTTTACTTAGGAGTTGTATGGTAATTAATGTACCAAATTAATTCAAACAATCCTCTTGGAGGTTTAGCAACCACACTTAAAGCTCCAATCTGATTTGGCAAGAGGGATTTGATGGGACAATATTTTGGCCCCTACCCTCTGAGGTCGACTTGGGTCCTAGGGTCCTGCATCCACAACTTTGTGCATGTCCTGTGGCAGCGAGTCACCAGTCATCCCGAGCCAGGGAAGTCTTGGAGATTCACTTAAAAGGACTTCATCCTGCCAGTGTCCAGTCAAAGGAGGAAAGTCCATATAGAGGAGAGACTCCTCATGCTTCAAAGGGAAGCTCTGGTCAAGCAAGGCCTGACCCTGTCCTCACATAGATGGAACTGGTGAAGAGAGCCAGGCACAAGGCCTGAGTGACCCGTTAAGGACCAGAACCTCAACTGACCTTAACACCAAAACAAACTTCATTTATCTGAGCTAACTGTGGTTTTTAAACACCCCAACAGGAAACTGTAATCTAAAGAAGAGAAAATGAAATAGGTTATTATCAGAGAAATAGGTGAGAGACCTACTGTGCCAAGTTAGGAATCTACTGTGTCATGTTAGAAAATATCTCAGAGATAGATGACAGATCTAATGTGCCATGCCAGAAAATACCACCTTTTATATTCTCATGGTTATGGCTCTCATTCTGGAGCCCCGTGTATTAAAGCTGGCCCTCATTCTAGAGCTCTGTGTACTAAAACTTTTTCCAATTTCTCAAACCAGGGTACACATCCTTTTTCCCTCTGCATTCCCTAGACCAGGGCCCTCCAATTGCTAATGCACCCTGTAGCCCCCTGTTTGTACTGTGAAGTCCCTGCACTGGTATACTCATGTAAGACTCAACCAGCTTGTCCTTTCAGTTGCAGAGAAAACATCCACTAAGTACTGGCCACTATTGATCTGGACCAAACCCACCGGGCAGAGTACCCCAAGCAGCCAAAATAAAAAACTGGACTCTAACCCTCCAGCCTGACAGCTGTTCCCCCAGAACTCCGCCCCTGATCAGCTCTGAAGCAGCTACAGAAGACAGAACAACGCCCTTTTTCCTATAGGAACAAAAGGCTGGAAAGTCAGGTAGTTAGATCCAGAAGCCCATTGGTATGCAGAGACACCTAAGACCGGAGGACCAAAAACCTGCTCTACCAGGCCAGCCTTTGGCTATGCTAAAAGGGCCATCATCAATTATTCAGGAGTCTTCCGCCTTTTTGGAAGCCAGACTCCAGACTCCTGCAGAGTGCGCTACCCACCCCCACTCCCACTGAATCCCATTCCCACCTTCTCCCTTAAATTCCCAAGCCAGACGCCATTCTGTGCTTGGCTTGGCTTTTCTTTCCCCTGAGCCTAGCCCTGGCTACCCTGAATTAAACTTTGCTCCGAAGAACTTAGACCTCGTGGCCTTTCATTCCGGGGGGGGAGCATGCCATAACCTTACACCCACTACCAGGCCAGACCTGTTCCGTCCTCCCAAGTCCTGGGATTAAAAACATGTGCTACTATGCCTGCTTCAGAATTATTTTATTTTATTGTTTTTTTGGTCTTTTTGAGACAGGGTCTCCCTGTAGCCCCAGCTGTCCTGGAACTCACTCTGTAGTCCAGGCTGGCCTTGAACTCACAGAGATCTGCCTGCCTCTGCCTCCCAAGTGCTAGGATTAAAGGCGTGTGCCACCATGCCCAGCTCAGAATAATTTTATTTTAAATATTACCTTTTATCTTAAAAAAAATCAGGTAGATTGTTTTTCTTACTAATCCAACCTTCAGGTTTCTTGGCAGAATGAAGTGGAGTCAGGCTGTCTCTCTCTCTCTCTCTCTCTCTCTCTCTCTCTGCTTTAAAAGCCTGGAGTCCAGGATTAGTTGAGCATATCAGTTATCATCGTGAACATCTCCTGATCCACGACTTTTATACCTCTCATTTTTTGGGTAGACTCATACACACCATTTAAAATCCCTGATGTCAGGAGAAACCCGGAGAGGTTGAAAAGTTACAGAAATATTTAGTCTAGAGAAGAGATGGCTGAAAGGTGTTTAGAAAACTCAGTTTAAGTAGATGAAGAGAAGAGTCAAAAGATACTGAACAGATGTCTGAGTCCCTACGAGGCTGGTGCAGCAGCTTTGTTCAAGGCCACTGCGTGGAGAAACAGCAGGGGAACAAAATCAAGGAGACTCAGTGCTAATGGGCAGGGCGGGGCGGGGCATGGCGGTCATCAGCAAAGGGAGCATTGTACTTGGAAGACAGTTCAGAGCTCAAAGGCAATGGTTTATTGAAAGATACTCAGCTAGGTGGACACACGGATGAGCAGGCATGGACAGCCTGTGAAGGTCAGTCAATGTCCAATCTCACGTCCCTCTGTTCATATTATGTCTTCAGACACCGAGCAGGCTCTGTCTAAGTTCTACTCTCCACCAGGCACGTTGCACAGGGCAATACCTGTTCAATTTTCAAGTGTGTGTGTGGGTGCAGCTGGATGGATGAGTATTTGCCTAGCATGTGTGAGGCCCTGGGTTCCATCCCCAGCACAGCAAACAAACAAACAAATACCTTCTGGCTCACAAAAGATGATTTGTCGTTGTTTTATATCTCCTTGGCACAGGTTGGGCACTAATTGTTCAATCATTCCCTTATAAATATATACTCCAACCCTAGCAGGGATAATGAACATTTGGCTTTTATCAAGACTCATCTGGCTTTAACATTTTAATTAGTTCCAGATTTTATACACATATGACATCATTGTCACATACAGAGACTCTTGCAATAGACTTTCCAAGATTCTCCTGAAACATAATTCATCTTATAACACTTCTAGAAATCCTTTGGTCCCAGGGATTGGAAATACCAGGACCCCCAGAGCCAAATCTGAGTCAATGCTGGAAAAAACAGCCAGGCTGCATGCACAGTCTGAGGAGGAGTGTGACTGGCTACAGGTGGCACTTGTCAGAGCACACAGTGATGGGAGTGTTGCCCATCCCAGAGTGTCAGAGGATAGTCATGGGAACCCTCTTTAGACAGCCAACCAGACATACATGTCTGTCAGCAAGGGAGTCAACAAGGCTGGCACACCCAGACAGGGCACTTGTCCTTGAGAGGAAATAGGACAATGTAAGGAAACTGGAGTGTTCGGAAGAAAGAGAATGAATGGTGTGTGTGTGTGTGTGTGTGTGTGTGTGTGTGTACATGTATAGACACACACAGAGGCAGAGAGAGAGAGAGAGAGAGAGAGAGAGAGAGAGAGAGAGAGAGAGAGAGATTGATTTTAAGGACTTGGCTCAAACAATTGCAGGGCCTGGCAACTTCAAAACCTGCATGTCTGTGAGGCCAAGGCAAGAGGATCACTGTAAGTTTAAGGGCAGTCTGGGCTACATAGAAAGACCTTATCTTAAAAAAACAAAACAAGGGGCTAGAGATATGGCTGGGTGGTTAAGAGCACCGACTGCTCTTGCAGAGGACCTGGGTTCAATTCCTAGCACCCACATGGCAGCTGAGAACTGTCTTTAAGCTGGGCTTGGTGGCTCAGGCCTTTAATCCCAGCACTCAGGAGGCGGAGGCAGAGGCAGGCGGATCTCTGTGAGTTCAAGGCCAGCCTGGTCTACAGAGCGAGTTCCAGGACAGCTGGGGCTACAGGGAGATCCTGTTTCAAAACAAACAAACAAAAACAAACAAAAAACTGGGTATCATGGTACACATATGTAATCTTAATACCTAGGAGGTGGGAGCAGGAAGATGAGGAATTCTTCAGCTACACACTAATTTTGAAGCCAGTCTATATACATGAAATCCTGTATAGAAAGGGGAGAGAGAGAGAGAGAGAGAGAGAGAGAGAGAGAGAGAGAGAGGGAGAGAGAGAGAGAGAGAGAGAGAGAGAGAGAGAGAGAGAGAGAGAATGAGAACCTTCACAGAAACAACCAGATATGTTTGAGCAAAGATCTGATTTCTGTGGCCTCAATGAGTTGAGGCGAAATTCACTATCACAGTTGTAGTCAGTGGCAAGTAACCAAGAGTTAGAAGTTGGAAGGCACAGCCATGCTCCACTTATTCATTGGGCCATAAGTAGATACTGGAACTCTGGAAAAGCAAAAGTCCAATTGTCATAACTAGGGGAGACCACAGTGTGGCTTGACACTGTGCTTCTTCAGTCATCTCACTGTATATAGATATAAATAGGTAGATACGGCTATAAATATGCCATATGGTATATTATGTATCAATCAGTATGCTAAGCTTTGGGTATCAGAAATTAAAAGAATTCCTTGTGCACAGTTAACCAGAGGACACAATCACATAATTGTGACATAATAATGGGATTGATCAAGAACTATCCAAAGGCATAAAGCTGGAGAGATGGCTCAGCAGATAAGAGCACTGGCTGCCCTTGCAGAGGACCTGGGTTCAGTTCCCTAACTCCAGTTCCAGGGGATCTGATGCCCTCTTCTGGTTTTCATGGGCAATGCACAACATGAGTGCACTTACATAAAGGCAAGAAAAATACTCATACACATAAAAATAAAAATAAATAAATGGAAAGTATTTTTTTAAAAAGAGATAGCCACTCTGTGAGTTCAAGGCCATCCTGGTCTACATAGTAAGTTCCAGGCCAGCTGGGGCTACAAGGAGACCCTGTCTTAGAAAAAAACAAAAAAGAAAGAAAGATCCAAGGGCAAAAGGAGCCCAAGGAAGTGAGATCCAGCAGAGAATGGGGGTTCCCATCTTCTGCTTCCTAACTGGGCCTGATGTCTGAACTGCAGGCTTACCAGCAGAGGGAGCTCAAGGTATCAAGGTGACTATGGGAGGTTAGGAACAGGCTTTGAAGATAGGTGAGTGACTGACTGATAGTCTCCCTCAAATGCTGGACAGATCAGGAAACAAAAGCCCTAACATACATCGATTTTAGATTTGGTCTAATAGAAAAATTTCTACATGTGTAACTTTTTCAACTATGATCATACCATGGTAACTATGTATATGTATATGAGATAATGCAGAACCTCACCTCTGAGTTAATGGGGCTGGCAAGGTGGCTCAGTGCTTGCTGATTAAGCCCATGACCTGATTTTGGTTCCTGCAAAGCACAATGGAAGGAGATAACCAACTCCTCAAAGAAGTTGTTCTCTGGCCTGTGTGTGGCTATGTATATGTACACATGTGTGTGTGTGTGTGTGTGTGTGTGTGTGCGTGTGTGTGTGTCTGCGTGTGTGTATGCTGGATAGCTTTAGTGTCAACTTGACACACCTGGGTTGAGGGAGCCTCACTTGGGGAATTGGCTCCATTGGATTGGCCTGTGGCCACATCCATGGAGTATTGTCTTGATGGTCAAGCAGTGTGGGAGGGCCCAGCCCACAATGAGTGGTGCCACCCTGGGCAGGTTGTTGTGTACCATATAAGAACGCAGGCTGGGCATGAGCCAGGGGAGCAAGCCAGTGAACAGCATTCCTCCATGGCCTGTGCTTCAGCTCCTGCCTCCAGGTTCCTGCCCTGAGTTCCTGCCTTGGGCTCCCTAAGTGATGAACTGTGACCCAGGAGATGTAAGCTGAATAAACCCTTTCCTCCCCAAGTTG
>VZQC01005255.1:739596-772232 GCA_009823505.1 Rhizomys pruinosus
GATGTCTTCTCCTTCCTCTATTCCTATGATTGTGGAGGTTTGATCTTTCATAGTGTCAAACAGCTACTTGGGTTTTGTCCCACTTTGGTGTGTTTGTATTTTTAAATTTTTCATAATCTTTCCTTAGGGGTTTTAGTTGTTCTGTTGTTATCTTCCAGGTCTCCATTCTACTTCTGAGGAATTTTCCCATCCTTTCTTTCTGATTGGATGAATGTTCAATATCTTTTTTTTTTTTTCCATTCCTTTCTTCTTGAATGGATGTTGATGTGTTTGATTTCCTTTTTCATTTCCTCTTTGATTTTCTTTAGTATTTCTACTTCTTTTTGAGCTTCTCAATCCCTTCCCGTAGCTCTTTGGTTCGCTTGCGTTGCTGGTTGGTTTTCTTTATCTTTTTCAGCATTGGGTGCGGATCTTTTCAGTGTGTTTCTACTTCCTTCCGGGGAGCTTGTCATTCTCTCTTCTAGGTCCTCCCTTCTTGAGTTCTTCATTTCTCTTTTCTTAGTTCTATTGTTTGGATTTGTTCTTTATAATTTGTAGTTCTTTAAATATATCCCCAATTGTGTTTCTGATTGTGTCCTGGGGCATCCCCAAGAGGGATCTCCACTGCAGGAGTTCTTCCATAGGGTTGGTTAAGCTTGGCGAGGGATGGGAGGGAGGGGGATCGAGGGCGGAGAGGGGGGCTTATCCTTTGGCTCCTTCCAGTAGTGTTTTGTACCTCTTCTTCGTTAATCTGGCATATTGCCATATGGGCTTCTCCTTGCTGGTATTCCAATGTGAGTTCCTTTTTAAATGCATCTTCACTGTGGTTGGAAGGCTTTTGCTTTGCTTGCCTTCCTTCAGATGCCTCTTCGTTAATCCAGTTGGGGGGGGGGGGGGGGGGCTGGGGCGGTACCTTACGCTGGCCCTCAGGAGATCTCAGATACTACTATCACAATTTTAACTCTGACTATCCATGAGCACAAGAGGTCTTTCAGTCTTCTGGTCTCTTTTTCAATCTCTCTTCAGTGTCTTAAAATTTTGTGGTTGAGGTCTTTCACTTCCTTGTTGGGGGCTTGTCCCGACTTACGGTTTCCCCCTTTTTCGATCTTATTTTTTGTTTTGACTATCCCGCTATTTTTATTTTCGCCTAGTATTTTTTCTTTTCATGGTAGCAGTATCTCTGCATTCACGTCCGTGCACCCATGTCATGCAAAAAAAAAAAAAAAAAAAAGAAGAGGGTATTGGATCCCCAGGAATGGATTTTGGGTGCTGGGATTTTGAAATCCTGGGTCTTCTGTAAGAAGAGCCCGGCTTGGGCTGGAGCGATGGCCTAGAGTGGTTGCGTGCCGACCGCTGTTACAAAGGACCCGGGTCGATCCCAGCACCCACCATGGGGGCCGGGAACCGGCCTGAAACTCCAATTCCCAGGAGAACTCCAGTTCAGGGGAAAAAAATCCGACGTCCTCTTCTGCCTCCGTGGCATTGCACGAACGGGTGCACCTACCTACATTGCAGACGCACATTTCATACAAATACAGAAATAAATTTTAAAAAATTAAAAAAAAAGAACAGCCAGTGCTCTTGACAACCAAGCCATCTTTCCAGCCACCAAAAAGTGCATTCTTAATCAAATGCATTTTCTACTTTTTAAAATGAAAGAAAAAAAAAAAAGTTAATGTTTTTTTTTATGCTGATCCAATATCTTGCTACCTTGCTGAAAGTGTTTATTGAGTCTAAGAGTTTTCTAGGAGAGTCTTTTAGTTAGAGAGTCATGTCACCTGAGAATAGAGATAGTTTGACTTCTTCCTTTTCTATCTGTATCCCTTTTCTTTATTTCTCTTGTCCTATTCATATAGTTAAGACTTGGCGTAGTATTTTGATTTTTTGTTTTTTTTTATTTTTTTATTACTTATTTTATGCTGTATTGAAGGTACTGGTTCTGCATTGTAGGTTTGTGCACCTGTGCGTGCAGTGCCATGGTGGTCAGAAGACGGGAGTTGGCTTCCCCTTAACTGTTAGTTAAAGACGGTTTTCAGCTGCCATGTGGGTGTGGGGATCGAACCGGATCCTCTGCAAGAAGCCGTCAGCACTCTTAACCCCTTGGCATCTCTCCAGCCCCTGGCGTAGTATTTTGAAATAATTGTTGGAGCGAGGGTCACCCTTGTCTCATTCCATATTTTAAAGTAAATGCTCTCAGTTATTTTCCATTTGGTATAATGTTGGCTATACATTTGTGACATATGTTTATTGTGTTGATGCGTTTCTTCTATGACTAGTTTCTGCACAGTTTTATCATGAAGGAATATTGAACTTTGGCAAAGGCTCTTTTCTGCATAAATTGGGATAATTATGTGGTTTCTGTTCTTAGTCTATTTATATGCCTAATTATTTGTATGGACTTGCCTATGCTGAATCAATATTGCTTTCCTACAATGAAGTCCACTTGATCATGGTGTTTTATTTTCTTAACATGTCCTTGAATTTGATTTGCAGATTTTATTGAGAATTTTGCCTCTCCATACATCAGATAAATTGGTCTATGCTTATCTTGCTTTGTTGTGGACATATCCAGTTTTGGTATCAAAGTAAAGCTGGCTTTGTGGAGTGGATTTGACAATGTTCCTTCCCTTTGTATATGATGGCACAGTTCAGGAGCACTGATGATAGCTCGCCTTTGATGACTTGGGAGAAACCAGCAATTAATCTCTCTGGAGCTGAAATTTTCTTTGTTTTAGATAACTTTTATTACCACTTCATTCTTGTTGACTTATCTTGCATTAATGGGCTTTGATTTTCTTTAAACTCGGTTAGATCATACATGTCTAAGTAATTTATTCATTTCTTTGAGTCTTCAGTGTTTTAGAAGTTGGAAACGCATTCCCTATTATTTCTGTCTGCTTTTTTTTTTTTTTTTTTTTTTTTTTTTGGTCTTTTCTGAGACAGGGTCTCCCTTGTTAGCCCCAGCTATATCCTTGAACTCATCTGTAGACCAGGGTGGCTTGAACTCACCAGAAAGATCCACCTTGCCTCTGCCTCCCAAGTTGCAGGATTAAAGGCATGCACCACCCTGCCTGGCTCTGTCTTTTGTAAATTTATTTTGATTTTATTTTAGTTAGAAGAAGTATACATGTGTGTCTGTGTGTGGGTATTACATGACACAGTAGATCCCCAAAGAGGTCAGGAGGAGTCACATCCCCTGGAGTTGGATTTATAAGTAGTTGAGAGCCAACTGATATAGGTGCTGGGAACTACTTAGGTCTAGAAGAGCATCAAGTGCTCCCAAACACTACATCATCTCTCCAGCCCCCCGATTTTTTTTTTTTTTTTTTTTTTTTTTTTTTTAATTTTTCTTTAATTTTATTAGTCTTCTTGTCTTCTTCTCTCTTTCTCTGGTAGTTTTGCTAGGGTTTGTCAATATTATTATTATTTTTTTTAAAGAACCAACTCTTTGGTTTGATAAAGTCTATTTTAATATCTACTTCATTAATTTCAACTTGATCTTCATCATTTATTGCAATCTATTGATTTTGTTTTTTAAATTGCTCTTGTTTTCTAAGACCTAGAGATATTGTCTTAAGTTATGGAGAGTCCTTCTAACTCTTACTACTTGTAATACTGAGTAAAGTCTATAGAAAAGAAATTTAAGTATATACAGGAAGAGTATATTGTTACTACAGCAGCCAGTGGAAAAATATGAAAACATTTTCTAAACCTCAAGAAATAAACTGGAAAAAAAGTTAAAATCTAAAAAAACTTACTGATCTATGTGTGCTATTTAGCTTTAGTGTCAACTTTACACACCTGGGTTGTCGGGGCCTCATTGGGGGCAATTGGCTCCATGGATTGCTGTGGCCACATTGGGAGTATGTCTTGTTTGTCAAGCAGTTGTGGAGGTGGGCCCAGCCCAACAATGAGTGGTGGCCACCCTGGGCAGGTTGTTATGTAACAATATAAGAAGGCAGGCTAGGCACGAGCCAGGGGAGCACGCCGTGTGAACAGCATTCCTTTTGGCTGTGCTTCACTCCTGCCTCCAGATTCCTGCCCTAGTTCTACTGCCTTGGCTCCCTAAGGATGAACTGTGACCCAGGGAGATGTAGCACAATAAACCTTCCCTTCCCCAAGTGTGGTTAGTCAGTCGAAGTTTTGTCACAGCAATGGAAGACAAACTCGAACAGAAATTGTATCAGAGTGTGGGATATTGCTGCCTGTGGGACCAGAACCCTTGACTTTGGTGTTTTGGGGAATGATTGTGGAGGCGTTTGGAAACTTTGGGCTGGGAAGATCATGGAATGCCTAAAGATCGTGGCAGTGGAACTTGGAACAGTTTTTGCTTAAAGAGATGTAGAAGATGGAGGGGCATGGGCTTGGATTGTTTTCTAGTTTCAAGGGGAAGCAGAGATCATCATCAGGACTGTGTAATATATGGGCTTCTGTCAAGCTGGGGCGAAGAATCGCTTGTAATTAAAACAAGAGCCCAGAACCTGAAGTGAATATTTCGTTGTACTGGGACAATTGATGCTGGTTAGCTGGCGCTGAAAAATCCGCTGTAAGTTAACACAGACCAGCATCACTGTGGTGAAATCATCTGGGAAGAATATCTTCAGTGTCAGCACACAGAAGCTATGTTCCAGAAGGGGCCCGAGTCTCCAAGTCAAGCCAGAAGCAGGACTTGGTAATGTGTAAGAGTCTCCTAAATGGTTTTGGTGTTGAAAGCATGAAGGGGTCCCAGAGAGCAGCTGAGGCCGGACCACCTATGAGAGGCCAGGAAAGGCCACTGGTCAGACGAGTGCGCCTCAGTTGCAGTGAAGAACCAGGATTGCAGGGGTCATGAAAACAATCTGAGGCTTTGCATGAGGAGAGGTCAAAGGTGCCCATTGGTGAAGATACAGCCTCAGTTTCAGTGGCAACCCAGCTTTTTGGAGAGTCCAGGACCATGGGATGACACCAAGAGCAGTGGGAGGTGTGGAATGGAGTCGGCCTGGCCCCCGTGCACGATGAGCTGTGTGTGCCACATATGGCAGAGTCAGAGAAGGGGAGCTGCTTAAACCCTTTGGAGCCTTGGAGAAGATTATGAGTGAGTTTCAGGTGTCCAGCATTGAGCTATCTTGCTGGACTTTAGTTTTGCTTAAATGTGCCTGATTTCTTCCTCTTTGAAAAAGGACCAGTTACTGTTTTGGATTTTTTTTAAATTTTATTTTTCTTAAAAATTTATTTATTTCGTTATGTGTATGCGATGTATTGTCTGCATGAGGTTTGCTGCACTCCCATCGTATGCGATGCTGTGGAGGTCGAAAGATGGGTGTCGGGATTCCCCTGGAACTGGAGTTTCTTTAAACGGAGCACAGACGTTTCCAGCCGCCATGAATGGGTGCTGGGGATCAGACCCCAGTCTCATTACAAGAGCGTCGTCGCTTCTTAACAACCGAGGCCATCCTCAGCCCCCTGTTTTGGATTTTATATTGCAGCCCACAGTTAAGAGACTTTAAAATGGACTGTGGAACTTAAGTTTTTGCGACACTTTTTTTAAGGACCGTGGTGGGCTTTTTTAAAGTTGTATTGTCTTAGGTTGTTATTAATGTTTCACACCATTATACTTTGGGGATTAAGAACTGGAAAGGTGGTTAAATAGTGATGTGTTTTGTGTGTCAAGTTGCCAAAGGGGTCATTTGTGCTGGATATCTTTAGTGTCATCTTGACACCCCTGGGTTGGAGGGAATTTGCTCCATTGGATTTGCCTGTGGCCACATACGTGGAGTACTGTCTTGATTTTTGGCAGTTGGAGGGCCCAGCCCACCGTGCGTGGTGCCATCCTGGGCAGTTGTTGTGTACTGTTATTCAGAGGGCGGGGTGCGTGCATGAGCCATGGGGCGCAAGCCAGTGAACACATTCCTCCATGGCCTGTGCCTTCAGCTCCTGCCCTCCATGTTCCTGCCCTGAGTTCCTGGCCTTGGGCTCCTAAGTGAGGAATGTGCCCAGGCGAGTAAGCTGAAATAAATCCTTTCCTCCCCAAGGTTGGTGTTGGTCAGAGTATATTGTCACATGAATTGAAAAGCAAAATAGAACAGGATATAGATAGGCCAATTTTTTCTTAGTGATTGGTAGGTCACTGTTTTGCGCTGGGAAGCGATTGGTTCTTAAGAGCTGCAATGCCTGTCAGTACCCCGAGGTTTTTAAACTATTTCTCCACAAAAGACAAATTGAAGTGCATCAGAACGTGATCTGACACCCTCTTTGGCCTCTGTGGGCATTGCACATATGTGATGCACTTACAAACAAAACACACACACACACACATTGTCATAGTTTGTCTTCCATTGCTGTGAAAACAACACTCTGACTGACACCAACTTGGGGAGGAAGGGGGAAATGGGTTTATTCAGCTTACATCTCCTGGGTCACATTCATCACTTAGGGAGGACCAAGGCAGGAACTCGGGGCAGGAAACCTGGAGGCAGGAGTTAAAGCACAGGCCATGGAGGAGTGCCGTTCACTGGCTTGCTCCTCTGGCCCATGCCCTGCCTGCCCTCTTATATAGTACAACAACATCCTGCCCAGGGTTGGCACCAATAATGTGGGATGGCGCCCTCCAATATTGCCTGACAATCAAGAAAATATTCCAAAGATGTGGTCACAGGCAGTCCAATGGAGCCAGTTCCCCAATTGTTGGCTTCCCCTCCAACCCAGGTGTGTCAAGTTGACTCTAAAGCTATCCATCATAATTGACCCCTTGTCAAAACTTGACACACCAAAAAACACATCATATTAACCACCACATTTCCAGTTCTTATCCCCATAAAGTATGATGTTAACTTAAATCACAACCTAAGACAGCCAACCCTTACAGCCCCAACATTCCTTTTAAAAAGTCCAAACCACTTACACGTTCCATGTCCCTTATAAACAGTCTCTTACCATGGGCTATAAAAATTCCAAAACAATTTGATGTCTTTTTTTTTTAATTCTTTATTTATTTTTTATGTGTTAATGAATTACTTCGTGCTGCATGTAGGTTGTGAACCGATGTCTTGACAAGGTCGCGAGGTCAGAAGAGTGGCTTCGGATTCCCCTGGAACAGAAACCATGTGGGTGCTGGAAAAAAAAAAAAAGACAGTTCTCAGCCGCCATGTGGGCTGGGCGATCGAACCTGGGTCCTGCAAGAGCCGTCGGGTGGTCTTAACCGACAGGCCATCTCTCCAGGCCCACAAGTACTGTCTTCTTCAAATGGAAGAATCAGACACACTCTCAAATAAACCCTAAGTCCAAGACAAAGTGCCTCAAGGCTGGACATCTGGGATTCACTCACGATCTTCTGGGCTCCAAGGGTTTTCAGCAGTTCCCCCTCTCCGACTCTTCCATCCATTGGCATACACAGCTCATTTGCAGGCCCAGGTGGGACTCCATTCCACACCTGCCGGCTGCTCCCTGGTGGTCATCCCATGGTCCTGGAATCTCCAAAAAGCTGGGTCACCACTGAAACTGATCTTGCACCTTTACCAATGGTCTATTCTGACCTCTCCTTGTGCCAAGCCTCAGCTTCTCTCCATGAACCCCGCAATCCTGGGGTCTTCATGCAATGAAGGCACTTCCACCAATGGTCTTTTCTGACCTCTCCACCCGTGCAAAGCCTCCGCTGCTCTCTGTGACCCCCTCAAAATTCAACACCAGAACCATAAAGGAGACTTTACACCAAACCAAGTTCTCTTATGCTTGACTGGAGGGACCTTAGGCCTCTTCGGACCACAGTTTCTATGTGTTGACCCTGAAGAAATCCTTCCCTGAAGATTTCACCACCAGTGATGTTGGTTTCTTGTTACTTACAGCCGATTTTTCAGCCCCAGCTAACCAGCATTCAATTGTCCCAGTAAAGTAAAAGTTTCAATTCAGGTTCTGGTCTATTGGTTTACTCTAGCTGATTTCTTCAGCCCCAGTTGACCTGAACCCTCAGATTAAACAGTTCTGATGCTCTCTGCTCCCCTTTGAAACTAGAAGGGCAACTTCACAAGCCATGGCCTCCATCTTCTACACTCTTCAGCAACAGAACTGTTCCAAGCTCCACAGCATCAATCTTTAGCATTCAATGATCTTCCCAACCCAAAATTCCAAACGCGCTCCAAAATCCTCCCACAAAACACCAAGGTCAGGTCCTGTCACCGCCAATACCCCACTCTCTGGTACCAATTTTCTGTACTAGTTTGTCTCCATTGCTGTGACAAAAACACTCTGTCTGACCTCAACCAGAAAGGACTGCATCAAAGAACTGACTGAAACAGTGAACTTCTGCTCAAAACAGTCAACTTCCTCATGGAGAATATTGAGAAAGACTGAGAAAGAGATGAAAAGCATGTTTGGCAGAATGCATGAGCTCTGGCGGGGTGGGGGAATGGGTGGGAACACGGGTCTAGATTTGTTAAAAAAATAAAAATAAGTTTATAAAAAAATTTTGATAGTAGATTAAAACCACAAAATACCCAGAATAGAGAAGGAAATCCTAATCAGAAAAAACAAAATGCTGGAGGAATTATATTTCAAAGCTATAATAGCAAAAACAGCATGTTACTTGTACAAAAACACACATATAGACAAAGAGAATAGCATAGAAGACCTAAAACTATACCTACACAGAATCACAGACACTTAATTTTTTAAAGATTTATTTTCATTTTTTGTGTGTATGTCTGTGAAAAAAGAAGGAATTTCCCATATCATATTTTATGACTCTCTCATTGTATTAGTTACTTTTCTCTTTGTTGAGACCAAATATCTGACATGAAGCAATTTAGGGAGGAAGAACTTTTGACTTCAGCTCACAACTGGGGTGGGGATAGTCTATCATGGCGGGAACGACATGGCAGTGGGAGGAACCTGTTCACATCTTGGCAGGTAATGCAAGCGGAAAGCAGAATGCCAGTGCTCAGCTGGCTGTCTCCTCTTTCCCTTTTTATTCAGGCTGGGACCCTCGCCACATGGGGTGGCCCTGCCCACTCAGGGTCAGTCTTCCCTGCTCAGTTGACCCTCTCCAAAAAGCTCTGACAGACAGGCTCAAAGGCGCGCTTCACTGAAACCCTAAATAATTATTAATCCAATCAGTTTAGACAATTGAAATGGACCATTAATCATTGAATTGGCGGCGTGTCACTGATCAGAATGGCCTGGTTGAAGAAAGACACAATCAAGATTAAATATTTGAGCCAGACCTAGGAGTGGTGATACTCGATTATAATCCCAGCACTTGGAAGCACAGGCAGGAGTGTCTTTGTGAGTTTAAATCCACCCTGGTCTATATAGTGAGGTCCTGCCTCAAAATGTTTTTGAGCCAGTAACAGCCCTCATATGTCTGAGAAGGCATGTTAGTCAGTTTTTCATTCCTGTGACGAACATCTGAGAGAAATGATTTAAAAGGAAGGGAGATTTATTTATCTCCTGAGTTCAGTCCATGGGCAGCCAGCTGAGTTGTGGGTTGACCATAAGGATGAGGTGGAATAGCACTATGAAGAGCATGTGATGGACTAGAGCTGCAGAACTGTTCACCTTAGGGTGCTTCGGGTAGCCTTAAAGGGGGGAAGAGGGGAGAGAGAGAGAGAGAGGACCCTTTAAAAGCCCCCCACCCCAGTTACCTACTCCCTCCAATCAGGCACCACCTCCCAATAATATCATCAAATTATGAATCAATGAATTAATCTACTGAGTAGGTCAAAGGCCTCATGATACAATCATCTTTCAATGTTTTCATTAGTTGGGGAGCACATGAACCTTTGGGCAGACACTTCATATCCAAACACAGCAGTAATTATTAAAGGCAAACCAGTGTTCAAGTGCTCTATGCTGAGCTACATCTCCAGCATTCTACTTGGTTGCTGAGTCTTTATTTTCTCTACATACAAAATTGAACTAATACTTGTTCATAGATTTATTGATAAGATAAAAATAAGAATACGAAGCAACTACTATCGTATATAACAGCAAATGCTCAGTAAATGTTAGTGCCTTTCTTATCTTGAAAATTAAATATAAGGGCTGAGAGATGGCCTCGCGGTTAAGAGTGACGACTGCTCTTGTAGAAGACTAGGGTTTAATCCCCAGCACCCATCTGGTGGCTGAAAATCATCTTTAACTCCAGTTCCAGGGGAATCCGACACCCTCTTCTGACCTCCACAGCACTGCATGACATGGGTGCACCAACCTACATGCAGACAGTACATTCATACACATACGAAAATAAATAAAATTTTTAAAAGAAAATAAAATATAAATTGGGCATGGAGGTACATATCTGCAATTTTAGTATTTAGGAGGCTGAGGCAGGAAGATCAGGAATTTGAAGTCAGCCTGGGTGATGTAGTGGGACTCTGTTTCAAAAACAAGCAAGCAGGCAAACAGACAAACTATCCTGGTGGTTTAGCTTGGGGTGTTCTTGCTTTGATGGGCAGGTGGCAGGGTAGTTCTACAAGAGGATCCATCCTGCTCACGGGAAGAAATTGTTACGTTTGGCCTATGTACCTTGTCCTTCAGCAAGGATCCAAGAAGAGCCACACAGCACTGTCGATGGCTGTGTCCATCAAGAGGAGGAAATACTGGTTCCTCAGAAATAGCCTGCCTGGGGCTAGTGATAGGAGGCTGGGAAACCACACAGTTTGGCTTCACTTCTTTCTTTCTATATGTAGATATGGCTGGTGCCACAAGCCAGATCTACTTTGCCTGCCCTGAAGGTCATCTAAAGCTTCAGTGGACAATTCCCATACAAGCACCTGCAGCTTTCTTCCTGAGGGCTTTCTCTGAATACATGAGTGTGTTTACCCCTAAGCATGGAACAGGCTGAAAGTGTGTACAGGTGTTTATAACCCCAGAAGAAGTCTTCTACCAAGAAGAAAATGGAGTTGGCAGCTAAAAGGCCCAGTTTCTCTGTCCCTGGGTGGAGCAGGCCTTTTATTTTATTTTGTTTGTTTTGTTCTATTTTGTTTGTTTGTTGTCCTTCAACTTAAGATTCTCCTATCTCCGTCTCCCAAAAGTGCCAGGGCAGCTTTGAGTGTTCTACCCAGTTTCTAGGACGATTTCATTCCAGCCTTCTACAATTGATATTTCCATGTCGACTTCTGTAGTTTCTCACTGGACTTCCTGCTACCACTTCTCAGAGAGATAAGATTTGCACCGAAATCCTTTCCTCAAGATCACCTTTAGGTGGACTATTCTAGGTTCTCTTCAACTGCTGTGACAAAACACTCTGACCAACTTGGGAAGGAAAGGGTTTATTTGGCTCACATCTCCTGGGTCACAGTTCATCTTAGGGAGCCCAAGGTAAGAACTCAGGACAGGAATCTGAAGGCAGGAGTTGAAGTACAGGCCATGCTTCTTACCGGCTTGCTCCCCTGGGCCTGATTTCTTATACAATACAGGAGTTGCATCACCCACATTATCCAAGAATCAAGAAAATACCCCACAGATATGGCCACAGGCCACAGTCCAATGGAGGCAATTCCCAACTGAGGGTCCTTGAACCCAGGTGTATCAAGTTGACATTAAAGCAATCCAGCATAGAGACTATAAAACTAATAACACTATATCCAACACCCCCTTTTCTGAGCAGCATATGTTCAAACATGGACAGGCTAAGGGATGAGCTATCATGGTGACAAAATGACGCATCCGGAGCCAGGCATCCATCTCATTCTTCTTTTCATAATGTGACTATGAGCAAGGTCCTTCCCCTAGATCACAATCTTTATCTTCAAGAAAGAAAAATGGATGAGGCACAGAATAATCATATTTGTGTATAAACACTATAAGCAATGGTTAGTGCTATGGTGTATAGGTAAATTGATATATTTATTAAAAACTCCTTGTTCTCCATTCATAAATCATTGTGATGGTTAGAGTCAATTATCAATGTGACAGACTCTAGCATATGAGAGATAGGCCTCTATGCTATGTGGAGGTTCATCGAGGTGGATAGACCTGCCCAACGTGGGTGGGACCATCCCTTGATGAGGATCCCGGGTTACAGTGAAGAGAGCGAGCTGAGGTCTGGCATGCAGCACTACCCTCTGCTTTCCAATGGTGAGCACGATGTGATCTGCTGCTATGACTGTCCTGCAGTTCCTCAAGCTATGAGCTAAAATAAACCCTTCCTTTTAAAGTTGCTTTTGTCAGAGTATTTTAATCACAGTAGTATGAAAGTAAATAAATCACAAATCATGTATCTCAGAACTTGGCATAAGAAAATGTGCTAAGCCCATGATTTGCAGTTTTGAAGATTTTCCCTACTATTATATTACCTTTATACCACATTAGGCTGTTCAGAACCCAATTACATTCTGTCATATGTAGGCATGCTGTAAGTGACATCCCTCCTGTCTAATGGTCTTCAATTCCAGGAAACCCAACTCTGCCTTTTTATAACAAACTCTGTAGTCCTGCTTTTAATATCTGAAGTGAAGCTCAAAATATGTTATAATTTCAAAAAGTATTGTAACATCCTTATTTTGATATAAAAGAGAAACAAAGGAAAGTCATTTCTAATAAAATGAGGCACTTTTTGATCTGTAGATGTTTGGGTGTGATGTCAGTAGGAGACAATGCCTATATCCACCTATAAACAGATTAGTTTATATATGAGATGCAAAAAGATCAGAAGCCTTGACACCTACAGTGAAGAGAATAATGAAAGAGTCCAGGGATGATGCAGAGCAGGATGAAAATCAGTGTAGGACGATGAGGACATGTCTCTTACGAACAGGTCAGATACACTCGCCTGTGTTGTGAGAAAGAGGAATGACTTTAACCTAGCTTCCAACAAACCCCAGAGTGGAGAACTCAGAAAAGTACAGTAGCCTCACAGTGTGATGAATTGTGTCTGACTGGCTTCAAAATATTGATCTATGCTTTGAAGGAGACACTGAGGATGTTTCATAGAAAACTTGGCCTGTTTCAAAATTGAGACCAAATAGGCAAGGAGATAGATAGGAAGTCGCTAAGGAAAATGGAAGCAGCGTCTTTGTAGCTAGGTCCCCTGAGGGTCAGAATGCCACTTTGTGATTACATGCCCTTGAGGCTGTAGTAAGGATCTACTTGCTACATCAAGAGTTAAGGCTCCAGGTCTGGAGAGATGGTTCAACAGTTGAGTGTACTGATCTCGAAGAAGACCTGAATTTGGTTCCCAGAATCCACATCAGGAGGGTCACAACCACCTGTAATCTAGCTCCAGGGAATCTGACATCTCTCTGGGCACCTGCACTCACAGGTGCACAAGACACAAGACACACAAGTATACATATAATTAAAAAAAAATACGAAGACAAAATCAAGGCTCCATGGCACTTTCCCAATTGTCCCACACATGCACCGACAAAGAGTCTATGACCTCAAAAGCCCTAGACTTCACTATAATATCATTTGTTATTATGACTCTGATTCCCCTATGGCCACCCCTCTTTAGGGAATCATAGGGAGAAAAGCCCTAAACAAGAGATCCCATGTACCATGATGTGGGAGGGAGAGTCACCTTGCCCCATAAACACACCAGTCACCTCATAAAGGTCATAGAAATGTCTTTAAAGCCCACAACACAGAGCCTAGGAGGCTGCCTCCATCCTCCTTCCAGTCAGCCCACTCCAGTCTGTCTTTGAAGTTGCATGCTTTGCTATTAATAAATAAACTGCTTAAAGTGTCCGTGTTTCTTTCCTTTAAGAAGACAAGAGTGGAGGAGAAAACTTCACACCACAACAAAAGCCCACCATGTTAGGGTATCTGTTCCATTTCTAGAACTTAAAAGGACCATGGAGACCACATCCTTTGCAGTGTGGTGGAATGAATAAAATGAAATGGAAAGACAGAAAGCACCAGAAAAATGGTGTGGTGGATGTGTAGGGTGTGTGTTATGTGTGAGTGTTGGGGGGAGGGGTGTTGAACTATCTATACCACACCCCTAAAAACACCCACACTGTATGAAATGTTCTCAGCACAAACTACTGTGCTACAAAACCACTAAAGGCACAGGCGGGATGATGCAAGCGATGGCTTTATACCTGCCCTTGCTCTGAGTCTTTGCCACATATGAACCTCTTTTCCAACCTTATCTCTCAGCCTTGGGCTTGCCCTGCCACCAGGGACTCTGTTTGCTAACTTGGCAGGCTGGAAGTGGGTGGGGGAATTGCCAGGGCTTGGAAGAAAGCTTCAACAACTGATACAAGTCAGTAGATAAATACTCCTTCTACTCCCTTGCTTTGTGGCAGGATAAAACTAAGGCCCTGCGGACTCTCTGGGTCTCTCAGTGGGATTCAGCTCTGGTTTCCAACAATGCTAATTTGTTTGATAATTTATCTCAATGAGCTCCCAGTCCTCCCATTGGTGAAACCTCCTAGGACCATTTCCTAGACAGTACTGGAGGTATGTGAAAGTTTGTCTCAAGAGCCTGCAGGGTGATCCAAAGGGAAACAGATGGCACTTAATATGAGATATTTAAATTTTATAGATGACATTTAATGAGGTCCTAAGAGGAATGCCAAATGTTTTTACACTACACTGCCACATTGAAACCCTCTTCACCTGTATGTATGCTGGAAATTCAGTAATAAATATTTTGAAAGAAGGTCTAATGCATGGCTTAGCTGAATCCACTTTTAGTAATTACAGTAACAAAGTCTTTTGACTCTCAAACAATGTTTAAGATTAATAACATTTCCTGAAAACTAGGTATGGTGGCGCACACATTTAACCCCAGCACTCAGGAGGCAGAGGTAGGTGGGTCTCTGTGAGATCAAAGCCAGCCTGGTCTACATAGCAAGTTCTAGACAAGCTGGAGCTACAGGGAGACCCTGTCTCACTCCCCTCCTCCAAACCCCAAACCAAACAAAATATTTCCTTCAAACATTAGCTGCTATGTTAAATCTTTTTTTGAGTGGGTTAATTGCCTAGTCTGATATTATAAATCCATACTCGAATTTTAGATTTTATCGCTTTTTAAAGCAGCCTTAAAATTAGTGATCTATAGGGCTGAAGAGATGATTCAGTGGTTAAGAGCACTTGAACCTGTAACTCCAGTTCCAGGGGATTTGATATCCTTTTTGGCCTGAGTAGGCACCAGGCACACAGAGTGTGCACACATAAGTACAGGCAAACACACACACACACATATTATATATATATATAAATATACTATAATATAAATTTATGATAAATTTAACAGTATATTTGCAATTCAGTATCTCAGAACTAGCCTTATCTGCTATAGATAGGAAGTATGAAAATTCTGGGTGACAAACCATCTTAAAATGATTAGACTATTGAAAAAAAAGTTATAATTTCTCTTCTTTTTTTTTTCTTGGTCTTTTTGAGACAGGGTATCCCTGGAACTCACTATGTAGAGCGGGTTGGCCTTGAACTCACAGAGATCTGCTTGCCTCTGCCTCCTAAATGCTGGGATTAAAGGCCTGTGCCACCACGCCCATCCCAATTTCTCTTCTTTAATAATATTACTTGCAGCTTAATAACTTCATTCAACATATCTGATATATGTAAAATGTATGTTCAGCTGTCTCATTTTCTTAAAGGAAAATTCTTTTTTGCGGTAAAAGATTTATTTTATAAATGTATATGTGCATGTAAGTGTAGGTGCCCAAGGAGGCCAGAAGAGGGCATTGGATCCTCAGGGGCTGGAGTTGGAGTTCCAAGCAGTTGTGATCCATCCTGAAGTGGGTGCTAGAAACTGAATTGTGTTCCCCCTGCAAGAGCAGCAAGTGCTGTTAACCACTGAGCCATCTTTCCACCCCTAATTATCTCATATTTTGATATCACTGTTTCTCACTTTTAGAAACAAAAGAATACCCAGGTGTTGACAAATAAAAATGTAAAAACAATCTTTTTTTTTTTTGTCTTTTTGAGACAGGGTCTCCCTTTAGTCCTAGTTGGCCTGGAGCTCACTTTGTAGACCAGGCTGGCCTTGAACTCAGATCTACGTGCCTCTGCCTCCCGAGTGCTGGGATTAAAGGTGTGTGCCACCATGCCTGGCTTTTCTTTTTCTTTTTTCAATCAATCTTAATCATCATTATGCCCCCTTCCCCACTAGCACCGTCCTATAGAACCTGCCCCCCACTCCCAGAATTCATATATTCTATCATTCGTTTTAAGGCCTATCATGTCAAGTTAGTGTCCCCAGACATTCCTCAGTACAATTTCATCCAGTAGGGTCTAGTCAGCCTCTGTATAATCCTTCCCTTTAAGAAGGTCAGCTTTTTCTCACCCAGCAGTAATCAGCTGCCAATAATTCTTCAGCTAAGATTGGGGCTTGTTGCTCATTTCCACAGTTCTGTGCTGAGGTTTTGTCTGCTTAAGTAAGCCTGGGTTTTGTGCATGCTGATACCATGATGGTAGGTTCATTATGAGCAAGGTCCCAGGAGCTTGTAGTGCTCTGTTTCCATACGGTCATGCACCTCTTCCCTGTCTCTTACAAGCTTTCCACCCCCTTTCTGCAATGGTCCCTGAGCCCCGAGTGGGTGAAGTTTAACAGAGGAGTCCTGTCCATGGACCCACACTCTGCAGACTTCTATTCTCTACACTTTGTCCATTTATGACCTTTTGAGTTCCTGTCTCTCTGTTGCATGAGGGGGTTTCCTTAAGGAGAGTTCAGAGATTCATTAGTGTCCTCTTTACTCCTTGTTCTATGTTCTGTGAGTCTTAGGTGTAGAGGTTGCATTGTAGATGTGCCACTTAGGTTTGGGCAATTCCCAGACAATGTGTGTGACCAGTTGTATTACTCTGTATTAGTCTCTGGTGCAAAAAAAGCTTTTCTGATGAGTAGTGACTAGGATACTTGACTGTAAATATAAGGATAGATATTTGACATATAGTAAGAAATGACATTTGTCTAGGGATGTGACAAATGTCATTTCTTTAAGAGCTTTTCTTTAAGAGCTATGACTTCTCTGGCCCATGTGTATTTGGCTGTTTACAGTACCACAAGAGTTTCCCCCCATTGAATGGGCTTTAGGTCCAATTAAGTAGCTGTTACTCCCAAGATAAAAGTGCCAGAACTGCACCAGTGTCGCATGCTGTGCTGATCATTGATGTAGTTACTTGGCCTAGAAGCTGGGGTTAGAACACTGATAGCTGTTCTCCCTTGGCAGCTTGCATAGTGCTTTCTAAACTTTGAGAGCAGCCTTCAGAGGACCTGGCTTCCAGGTCAGCTCCAGCCCCCCACTGCTCCAAATCCTGTGTCCAAAGTCTGTCCTGTCTTCAGCAATAGGGTTTTACCTTCACGTTCCGGGAGGCAGTCAAGGGCTGTGTGGGAACTGTGAAATAGCATTCCCATGACTTTAAACATATGTTTGGTAAATTGTGCTGTAACCTTGAACATGTGCGCCTGGACGGCCTGTCTCATGAGGAAGTTTATGAGGAAGGCTTGCTGAGGAGTTCTCTCCGGAATGCCGCTTCTCCCTGGGTTTCTCAGGAGACACTGTTCTCCCAGGAAGGCATATTGGGGCTGGGATGCCCTCTTGCTCATGTTTCACTACTACTACTACGACGACTACATTCTGGCCACTGTATTATTATTCATTGTTCTACAAGTATTCGTCTGTGACTCTAATGAGTATGAGTATAAAAGCAGAGCTCTCTGTGTCTATAATGCTTGTGTGTGGATGAAGAAGTAAAGCAAAGACAAAAAAAAAAAAAAACACGCAGGGCCCCTACTTCCTTTTTTCAGAGCTGTCTAATATTTTCAGGCCCCGTGGCTACTGGAAGCCACACTATGGCAATAGCCTGTGTAATTTTGGAAGTCTCTTGGATTACCCTATCCAAGAACTCAAAGAAAAATCTCTCCTGTCTGGCACTGGTTTTTGTTATGTTGCCTTCAGGTATACACATGGACTCCTGTAGAGGTCTTGTATGTGTAATTTGCCAATAGGTTGTTGGACTAATATGATTCCCTGTTTTTTTACACTAGTTAGGCACTATCTCTCCTCCCTCTCTCCGCGTCTAACCCTCCCTCCATGCCCTCCCCATTTAAAGTGTTCCCATTTCTCCCTTGATAAGACAAGTCTCCTAGTATCCCATCTCTCTTGTGCTCCTTCTTTCCCTGTATCCCCAAAGTTGCTTGTATAACCCTCCTTCCCCTTTCCCATTCCCATACCCCAACCTTACCCATCTCTCCCTCAGTAACACCTGTCTCCTACTGCTCTTGGGTCCCTTCTTTCCCTTTACCTCTCTGGCTCCTTTCCATTTTCCTGGTTCAAATGACAAGTGGGTAATGAAAACATGATGCATTTACATAATGGAGTTCTACTCAGCAGTAAAGAAAAACGAAAACATGAAATATGTAGGTAAATGGATGGAAACTAGAAACTATGAGAGGAAACACAGACTCAAAAAAGCCAAATGACATATATTCTCCTTTATATGTGGATTCTAGCACCCAATCCTTATATGTATGTATCCTGATGTAACTGCAGGAATTAGGAATAAACTTTACTAAGAACACTAATAATATTGATTTGTGGGTTTTTCAGTAAGGTTTTTGTTGACTGAGGTTTATCAGTGACTAATTCACTGACTTGTTCACTCACTGTTTCTACTTTTCAGTTGTTTATAAACCCACATGATCAATTGACCATAACTGCTGATTTGTTGTACAACACTGGAGAAGAAAAAAAAAAAAACCAGTATTTCCTGTGGAATACTTTTCAAGAGTTTCACATTTTGACAACTCCGTTTGTATAGTTGGAGATAAAATTTCCAGTGTTTTCATTTCATAAATGTGAATCACACATTTATGATTAGCAAGTTTTCAATATCAGTCATATTCAACTGCAACAAAAATTCTGACTACAGTTATAGAGATCCTTCTAAATATATAATTGTTCAATAGAATGATTTTTTTTAATTTTTTAAAATTTTACTTATTTTTGTATGTGTATGAGTGTATGTGTATGAGTCTGCATGTAGGTTTGTGCACCCGTGTCGTGCAATGCCGCGGAGGTCAGAAGAGGGTCTCGGATTCTCCTGGAACTGGAGTTCTACTGGAATTGGAGTTACAGATGGTTCTTAGCTGCCATGTGAGTGCTGGGGATTGAACCCGGGGGCTATCTCTCCAGCCCCAGAATTAAATTTCTTTTAATCACCTCTTAATACAGTTAATATTATTTAGACTACCACAAATTGTGATTTGGGTTACTCTGAAAGAAATAGGAGCTTGCCGGGCATGGTGGCACACACCTTTAATCTCAGTATTTGGGAGCTGGAGTCAGGTGGATCAAGGCCAGCTTGGTCTACATAGCAGGTTCCAGGACAGCTGGGGCTGCTATAGGGGGACCTTATCTCAAAAAGACCAAAAAAAAAAAAAAAATAGGACCTTATATCAGATTAAGTTTCAAAACAAATTTCAGAAGCAACAGTATGATTTTTCAAGCTTTCCCTAGTCACTAAATTATGTCTATCAACTTTTTTAATCATGGTGGGTTCATATATAAACTAGGAAAAAATTCTGAGATACACACTAAAATGTTCAGCATTGGGCAGGGCATGGTGGCACATGCCTTTAATCACAGTAATGGAAAGTCAGAGGCAGGCAGATCTCTGTGAGCTTGAATCCAAGCTAGTTTAGTGAGTTCCAGGCCAGTCAATACTACAATGTGAGACCCTGTTACAGAAACAAAAACAACAAACCAGCTTTGATACACCACAGTACTTTCCTAGGCAAACAGTTATGAGGAAAAATAGCATTACACATTTTCTCAAATATCTTTAATAGCTGGTGTAATTGTGAGAATTTCTTGTCTGTGTCTCCCTTTAGTCTTTTTAGATGTTATCTTTTAAAATTTGCAGGCCGGGTGTGGTGGGGCACGCCTTTAACCCTAGCACTCGGGAGGCAGAGGCAGGCGGATCTTTCTNGGCACGCCTTTAATCCTAGCACTCGGGAGGCAGAGGCAGGCGGATCTTTCTGAGTTCAAGGCCAGCCTGGTCTACAGAGCGAGTTCCAGGACAGCTGGGGCTACAGGGAGACCCTATCTCGAAAAGACCAAAAAAAATAATAAATTGCAATACCATAATTTAAATGGTAGTATCTTCAAGATTGATTGCAGTAAGGGATGTGTTATTTATTTTTTGTTCTTTTTGAGACAGGGTCTCCCTGTAGCCCCAGCTGTCCTGGAACTCGCTCTGTAGACCAGGCTGGCCTTGAACTCACAAAGATCTGCCTGCCTCTGCCTCCCGAGTGCTAGGATTAAAGGCGTGTGCCACCACGCCCGGCGGGATGTGGTTTTTTGTACTCTCTAAACTAACATGTATTGTCTGATTTGCAGTTTGAAATGTTTGTTCATAATTTCATGAGCCATTGGTCAAGCAGAGAATACTGGTTCAAAAAGTTTTGCAGTTTTTCCAAAGGCAAGAAGAGAAAACTTTACTCCACACTTATGAATGAATAAAAATGGAAAGAAAAATGTTTTAGTATTACTACAAAAAAGTTTGGGTCTTTTGAACACCTAAAGTTAAATGTGATAGAATATGTGAATTGCAAAACCATAAGCTTCATTAAGAAGCCACAAAGTCAATTCTTTCAAGTATCCAAATGGCCCTAAATTGGCAGCCTGGCCTTGCTCAAGCCTTATCAAGTGGTCACTCCCCAGCCGGAAGGAGACTGTGTGGAGCTAGCGTGTCTCCTTTAGTGCCCCAGACACCTCACCTGCCCCGCCTGAGAAAATAATCTTAGGAAGAATACCTTCAATCACCCAAGGACACCAGACCTGAACTCTGCTGGAGTTCAACAACAACAACAAACCACCCCAGAACTTTAGGAATCAGTAACTTCATTCACTAAAGGTCAAAATAAAATGACAGCGCCTTGGGCAAAACAGAGGTCAGGAGGATGGTCCCACTCAAGGTGACTGGAAGGGCAGAAGTACTAGCTGTTTTTCCATCACCATCCTGGGACCTCTGGGTCTTGGTAGGTCACCAGAAGCTGAAACGCTTCTATGTGGCCCAGGTTCAACAAGCTCGGTGGCTTCCGCAGAAATACTATGTGTGGCCGAGGCTCCGGCAGAGTTCAGGTCTGGTGTTCAGTAGAGTGCCTATAAAAACCCTAACTAGCCGGGTGTGGGGGCGCATGCCTTTAATCCCAGCACTCGGGAGGCAGAGGCAGGCAGATATTTGTGAGTTCAAGGCCAGCCTGGTCTAGAGTGAGTTCCAGGGCAGCTGGGGCTACAGGGAGACCCTGTCTCAAAAAAAAGACAAAAACAAAAAAAAAAAAAAAAGAAAACACCTAACTAACCTCCCTTCATTACGACGTTGTAGATGATGTCTTCCCCTGGAAAGGCAGCTGTGCTTTGCTGTGTTCTCTAATAAAGGCCACATTCCTTGCCTGTTGCAGGTCTGGCTCTGATTTCTAAACTCTAAATTCCATTCTTTTCTGCTGTCAAAATGTATTTCAAGCTCATAAGCCAACCACAAATAAAGTCTAAAAGATACAAAAATCACTCACACTTTTACATTCTAAAATAACCTGAATGTTAAGAACCATTGAACTAAAGGCATGTTGTATTTTACAGATGTAACCCTAGATTTAGCAGAGTGGGCAACACAAGTTCTCAGGATGAAAAGAAATATTTAGCCAGGTACAGTGGCACAGGCCTTTAATCCCAACACTTGGGAGGCAGAGGCAGGTGGATCTCTATGAGACATAGAGGCCAGCCTGATCTCCATAGTGAGTTCACATAATGTGTATGTGCACATGTGTGCTGGTGCCTGAGATAGCCAGAAGAGGCTGACAGATCACCATGAGTTGGAGTTGCAGGAGGTCATGAGCCCCCTGATGTTGGGGCTGGGAATCAAACTCAGCCAGCCTTCTACCCCAGAGCCAGCTCTCCAGCCCAGTTCTCAAGAAGCACGCTGTAAATACTTCTGTGCATGCCCCTTTCATAGTGTAGTACGCATGTTGTAAATTACCCTATTGTATATATTAAGAATTTTGTAAATAATCACCTAAGTTTCCAGGCTCATACATTTGAGAGACGAAAAGAGGGGGAGGGTGCTGGAGAGATGGCTCAGCGGTTAAAAGCACTGGGTGCACTAGCAGGGGACCAGGATTTGAGTCCCAGAATCCACAAGGTGCCTAACAACCCTCTCAAAACCCAGTTTCAGGGGTTTTGAGCCCTCTTCTGACCTCTGCAGGCATTGCGCGACAGGGACGCACTTACATAATGCAGGCAATACACTTATACACAAAAATAAAAAGTAGTAAATAAAATATTTTTTAACAACAACAACAACAACAACAAACCACCCCGGAACTTTAGGAATCAGTAACTTCGTTCACTAAAGGTCAAAATAAAATGACAGCGCCTTGGGCAAAACAGAGGTCAGGTGGATGGTCCCACTCCCGGTGACTGGAAGGGCAGAAGTACTAGCTGTTTTTCCATCACCATCCTGGGACCTCTGGGTCTTGGTGGGTCACCAGAAGCTGAAACGCTCCTACGTGGCCCGGGTTTAGCAAGCTCAATGGCTTCCGCAGAAATACTGTTATGTGTGGCCGAGGCTCCGGCAGAGTTCAGGTCCGGAGAACAGCGCCGAAACTGCAGGGGACTCGGCTGCCATCGCGGCTCTTGGGGATGGAAGGAGGTTCTGTGTATCTAGCACAGCGGCCGCGAACTGCAGCCCCGGAACCTCTGGCGTCACCTGATCCCTTTTCCACAATCCCCTTTTCCAAAGCCGCGCTGAGCCGTGGAAAGAGCGGACGCACTTCCTGTCCCAAACGGAAGGGAGGGCTCTGGCCAAGCCCTCATGCTCCACGGGCCGCGCATGCGCCTTCCGCCCGGAGGCCGGGTAGCGCCTCGCGGGGCCGACTTCGCTTCCTCGCTGGGAGTGCGCTTGCGCGGTCGGTCGCTGGGTCTCTTCACCTCCGCTTCCCCTCCCCCTGACGCCCCGCGGGGGCTCCGGGCCCGGCGGGACCATGTTTACCAGCACCGGCTCCAGTGGGCTTTGTGAGTACCGGCCCCGCCATCCTTGTTGTTCCCTTCGCTCCATCCCGGGCACTTCCCTGACACCGCCGGGTAACAGCGAGGACTCTGGGCTTTGCAGGAGGTTGGGGGGCCACACTTGCCTCCCCGCGCCCGAACCTTAGTAATTCCTGCCCACGGCGGGGCGAGTCCAGCGGGCGCCACCCCTACTTCAGTCCTGAGGGGCGGGTGGGCGCCACTTCCAGTCACCGCTCCCCCTGTGCGATGCGCAGCAGCTCCACTGCAGGTGGGCTGGGCTGTAAGGGTCCCATTGGGGGCCCCTGTCATCTGGTGGCCCGGACCCATGTCCTTGGGCTATGCATTTGCCGGGCTGGAAGAAGAGGTTGCCCCTGTGGAGGCGACGCTGGAATCCTGCCCCATCCCCTCCCGATTATTCCCCATTCATCTAGGCTACTTTGGGACGGAACCTACTCCTCTAAAGTGTGCATTTCAGGAGCTCAGTCCTCAGTTTTACTTACATACATTTCTTCCCCTTTCGTCCCTGAAGAATTTATAGATGAACAAAAAACGAACTCAAGTGCTTTAAAGTTAGGAAGTCATTTGGAGAAAGCGCACGCTTTGCTGCTGGATGTTGCTGAGTTTGGAGTGTCAGCGGTGGTCAGCAGGTAGAAGGCGGAGAAGTTAATTCAGCCCTTACTTTTTCTCAAGGCACCCTGTTGAACTGACTTTAGATAGAGTGGACTCAGTTAACGAAACAGCGCTGAGATTAGGCACTGATACACCAGCAGCCAACTGCTTGAACAGCTATGATTTGCAGTTGCTCACCACTGTTACTACTTCTCATGTCTTTATGTGAAGTTAATGATGCCAAAGCACAGAAATGCCTGACACTTCCAAATAGTAAGCTCTGTCGTGAGTGTCGGGAATCTTTTCCACAGAATACACTTCTTACTAGCTTGAGGGTGGTTGACATAATTTTAAATCTTCTCAGATTTTCAAGTAGGTTTAATATGTATGATCCCCCTTATTTAGTAAATTTTATGGAATAGTTCACACCTGGACTCCAGAATCCATCATAAGTACTAGTGAATTAATCTTCCTCAAATTACCCTTTGGTTGGATATGGTTGTTAACTATATCTAAGGTAGTGTGATTTTCCTGGGATTAAAATGTGGGTGGATAAGCCGGGGGTGGTGGAGCAGGCCTTTAATCCCAGCACTTGGGAGGCAAAGGCAGGCAGGCCGATCTTTGTGAGGTCAAGGCCAGCCTGATCTACATAGTGAGTTCCAGGACAGCTGGGGCTACAGGGAGACCCTGCCTCAAAACCCCCCCAAAACCTCAATATGGGTGGATATGAAATTAACAGATTTCTTTGATTTTAGTTGTTCTTTCAGCATTTTGACCTATTTTTGCTGACCAGAATAAACATAAGAGTTAAGGCAAGTAGGGGTTGGGAAGATTACTCAGTAAAGTGCTTGCTATGCAAGTATGGGGACCTGAGTTCTAATTCCCAATATCCATGTAAAAGTCAGGCATGGCAGTGTGTATCTATATAATCCCAGCACTGAGGGTCAGAGAGAGACAGGTGGATCCCAGGGACTTGCTGGCCAGCCAGTCTAGCCAAACTGGTGAGCGCCATGTCCATTGAGAGATCCTGTCTCAAAAAAGAAAATAAGGGAGAAGAATGAGTGAGGAAGACATCCCGTCACCAACCTCTGGCTTCCACAGTACCCTTAGATGAGCACACCTACACGTGCATGCACATGCATAAAACACACATACAACACACCTACACAAAGGGAGAAGAAATCTGCTATTAGTTGCATTACTACATTAGGGATTAGGATGTATGGGCAAATTGTAGTCAGATTTGATACAGCACAATGGGGAAGGTAATAATTACCTATGACACAGGCAGGTGAATGCTCAATTCTAGGAGCCAGATTGTTGTCTAGGGAAAGGCCTAGCTCACAGGTCCCTCCGCAGCTCTCCTCAGATAATTGTGTCCACAGTGTAAGAGTTGATGGAATGGCTTTTCCTCTTCGATCCTATTTGGTGTGTTCATTTAACAAACATTTGGGGGATGTACTGTAGAGCTATGATGAAAAGTGATGGGCTCAGTGTTTATGGTATTTACACTGCAGTTTAGCCGTAGTTTTCTCTGGACCAGTCCTTTGATAAATATGAATGTTAGTTTATACTGCTTTAAAGTTTTTCTCTGGCAAAGCTACTCACTGAGTCATTTCCGGATAAGATGTTGTGTGGCTCTTTGGTAAGTCAAAGTCTGCTTTTAAGTGAGTATCCCAAAGAAGGAAAATAGGTTTATCTGCCTATCCCTGCTGCTAGGAGTGGGGAATAAACTCTTATTTTTAAATATTTATTATTTGGGGCTGGAGAGATGGCCTAGCGGTTAAGAGCACTGACTGCTCTTGCAGAGGACCAGGGTTCGATTCCCAGCATCCATATGGCGGCTGAGAACTGTCTTTAACTCCAGTTCTAGGGGAATCTGACACCCTCTATGACCTCCGTGGCATTGCATGACACGGGTGCACAAACTTACATGCAGACAGCACATTCATACACATAATAAATAAAAATTAAAAAATATTTATTTTTATTTTAGGTGTGCAAGTATATTACCTGCATTTGTGTAAGTGCACCTCTGTGGTGCAGTGCCCATGGAAGTCAGAAGAGAATGTCAGATTCCCCAGGAACTGGAGTTATGTGTGGTTGTTAGCTGCCATGTGGGTGCTGGGAATCCAACCTAGGTCCTTTGCAAGAGCAGGCAGTGCTCTTAACCACTGAGCTATCTCTCCAGCCCCTAAACTGTATCTTTTGAGAGAGAAATCACTGCCATTTCCTACATGTACATATATCCCATATTTGTGGCTAGTAGATAATGGTTCTTTAGAGTTATACTTTTTCTTTTCTCTGTAATTCATTCATTCATTCATTTGCTCACCTATTCATTCAACAGGTGTCTGTTGAGTGCCCATTGAAGCCACCTGTGGTTTAAGTATAGGGAATAAAGTGGTAAAGTAAAGGAGACATCAAATAAGTTACTAAAGTGCTTTCAACTAAGTGACATGTCGATGAATAATGGCAGAGATTGAAGTGATTGTAGAGTGCTGCTGTGTGGTTAGGAAGAAGCCTGGGAAGGTGATAAAAGCCAGCCATGCTAGGAATTGTTGAAAAATTATTTCAAGAAAGGGGGACATACACAAAGGTTGAAGTGGGTACATCAGGGTCTTTGCAGGGCCTGTAGAAAGCTTGAGATGCCAGGGCAGGAAATCAGGATAAGGACATTTGTGACCATTTCTTTGAAACTAAATTGCTCTGTGTTGTGCAGTTATGACTGGGTAAAAGTACATATAAATAGTGTTTATAATGTATTTTAAATTTCTGTATTTAAAATTTTAAATATAGACCAGTCCTGTCATTTAAATCTACATTGAATAATACATGCAACCATTTATTAATAAGTACTCCCATTACTCACTTTGCAGTATATTCACTATGTAACAGTGCACTCAAAAACATGTTTAATGTATCCTAGGTATAGTTCCCAAAGAGTTCAATGTCTAGAGGAGTTAAAAAAATGGTCATCTGTGTTCAGTGCAGTAGGCTTATTGTCTGGTTGGAGAAGAGATGCAGTTGTTAAGATGATTTCCTACCGCAGGCAATATTTGAGCTAATTTTTATTTTTTATTATTTTGTGTGTATATAAGTGCATCCATGTTGTGTAATGCCTGCAGAGGCCAGAAGAAGGCCTGGAACTGCAGTTACACATGGTTGTTAGCTGCCATGTGGGTGCTGGAAACTGAACTCCAGTCCTCTGCAAGAGCAGCCAGTGCTCTTAACTGGTGAGCTATCTCCAGCAACTGAGCTGATTTTTGAGAAGTGAGGGATTGTCAGATGTAACAGTGGGGAGAAGGCTGGGCATGGCAGAGTGGAGTAAAGAGGCAAGAAAGAAAGAATTAGAGGAGCGTTGGTCATGGTGGGAGCGGGCAGTTTTAAGGCAGAATCATCAGAGGGCAGCAGAAGGTGTGACAAAAACTGGGATCAGAACCAGTAGACATTTTAACATTTAGAGAAAGAGAAGAGACAGAACTGGGAAGCAAGCTGAGGAGTGGTATTGGGGGTGAGGAGATGCTAAGGAGAGGAGGATTGTGGAGCAGGAACCGTAACTAGAGGTCCTGGTCAGTTCATGTCAACTTGACACAAAGTAGAGTCACTTGGGAAGAGGAAACTTCAGTTGAGGAATTTCCTCCTTTAGACTGGCCTGTAGGCATTTCTGAGGAATGCTTTCTTGATTGCCGGTTCATGCAGGAAAGCCCAGTTCATTGTGGATAATGTCATCCCTGGGCAGGTGGGCCTGAGCTATATAAGAACAATAGTTAAGCAAGCCAGTAAGCAGTGTTCTCATGTGGTTTCTGCTTCAGTTTCTGCCTCCAGGTTCCTGTCTGGGCTTCCCTTGATGGTGGACTGTAGTGTAAACTGAAATAAACTCTTTCCTTCTCCAAATTGGTTTTGACCAATATTTTTTTTTAACTTTTTAAATTTTTAAAATTTATTTTCGTATGTGTATGAATGTACTGTCTGCATGCAGGTTTGTGCACCCGTGTCGTGCAATGCCGTGGAGGTCAGAAGAGGGTCTTGGATTCCCCTGGAACTGGAGTTACAGACGGTTCTCAGCCACCATGTGGGTGCTGGGGATCGAACCCGGGTCCTCTGCAAGAGCAGTTGGCGCTCTTACCGCTAGGCCATCTCTCCAGCCCGACCAATATTTTATCACAGCAACAGAGAGGCAAACTAGAACAATAGACATTCAAAACAAGGTCTGAAAAGTAACTTGGGGGAAGGAAAGTGCATACCCAGAACCTTTGCAGAACAGGTTGTCCAGTTGTCTTGGAGATTAGTGAGATTATGGTTGATCAAGGAGTGAGTGGAAGGAAAAGAAGAGACACTGAGCTCAAGAGCCCTTTTCTGAATTAGGCGAAGAGGGATAGACTAGTTGTACTTTGAGGTGACTTCAGGTACAGGGAGAGCCTAAGTTGAGGGAAACTTGGGTCATCTTTAACACTTTTGGGAAAGACCAGTGGGGAGTGTGAGGTTGAAGATTAGGAAGAAATGAAAGGGTCCTGAGAAGCAGGGGGTGGGTGGGGGGAGGTGACAAGGTCCAGGGCTCCCTGCTGTGGGGAGAGGATGGGAGGTGATGTTTGGTAGTAAGCAGTGGTTTCAATGCTGCCTGTCCTGGATGAAAACAGAAAACAGTAAATAAAAAAGAGCACTTTCAGAAGTCTACCTTTACGGTCCCATCTTCAGAGCTCCATTAGGCTAATTTGGCCATGAGAAATGTGGATTTTTTTGTTTGTTTTTTTGGTCTTTCTGAGACAGGGTCTCCCTGTAGCCCCAGCTGGCCTGAAACTCACTATGTAGACCAGGCTGGTCTTGAACTCACAGAGATCTGCCTGCCTCTGACTCCCGAGTGCTGGGGTTAAAGTTGTGTGTCACCACACCCGGCCAGAAATGTGGCTTTTTGTTTCCCCTCCTCTTTTGTGTTTTTAAAGGGTCTCTCTGAACAAACAGATCACAGCAAAAGACTGGCCAACAAGAAGGGAGAGACAATGGGTAATATGGTGGCGAGATACTGGAGGACTAACTAAGGGGACAGTAGTAAGAGTGGACAGCATAGAGGATCTGCGAAGTGTTTACGCAGGTGGGTTGTGTCAGTCAAACACTGGATGGAGGGGAAGAGGGATTTGAAGTGGCCAGTCAAGGCACGGGCAGCTGGGAAGAACAGGTGTTACCATTCACTAAGGAGGGAACACAAGCGAAGGAGTGCTCATTTGTGGGGTGGATGAGTTCAGTCTGTAGCATTGAAGTGCCTGCAGAGTCCAGTGGGAGGTGTGCAGGGGACACTTGGGGAGTGGACATGGTGGGGTGAGAGCTAGCATGGATGTGAAGGAGCACTGGCATTAGGCTTTCTGCTGTGTGCAAGATGGGCAGAGAAGAGCTGTCAGAGCAGGCATGGTGGGCATCTTCCCTAGTCCAGTTGGACATGCCATGCCCTCTTCATTGTAAATGCACAACCTCTAGCTGCTTCATGCTGTCTCTGCATAGTGGCTGACCCATTCCCAGATGAGGATCCTCCCGACCTCTGATTTATCAGCCCTTGCCTGGTGACTTTTTGTCACATAGGCAGTCTGGACCCTATACTGTAGTTAGGTATCCAAGTTGCAGTTTCATCTATATTCCATTGCTATTCTTGTCTTGCTCTACGTGTTGAATAAGACTTCAACTCTGTGTTAATTTTGGTATCTGATCCAAGCTAAGCTGTAGGCATAGTTTCTCAGTTAAGTTTCTTGGATTTGGCCATCCCTCTGTGCTATTTCCATTTCATCTCCAGTCTCAAGACTGTTTCCAGTTTCTCCACATCTCACTTTCACCCCAGGCAAAAAAAATCAGGGCTATCACCTGGGTACTTCTCTTCCTGTTTCCTTTACTACCTCGTCTCTGTCACACTCATCAGTGTTCTTTCTTCTGTCTAAAGGAGTCAAGTCCCTTTTCCTAACAAGGCCTACATTCTGTCTACTCTTAACCCTCTGTCTTTTCTAAAATCATTGTTTATTTTTAAACCCTCTTCTTTTCTTGGGAGAATGAACCTAGCACTCGGCAGAGCTGGTGCTTTCTCCTGTGGATGCTTCACATGCTCTTTGGAGATTCCAGAGCCTTTAGTGTGACATAGACTGCCTGTCCTTTACATCCCTGGTGTTGGAAAGGAGGACAGAGAGGCTGCTGTGGTCCACCTTCTAGAATTTCCCCTAGTAAATGCTTGGTCAGGTTTAAGTATTGTTAACTGGTCTCTTCTGAACCTCTTCTTGTAATTATGGAAGCATAAATCTCAACAGAGATTTATGGGTTGACCCCCTGCCCAACTGCTGAGCTGTCTTCGCATTGGCACTTGATGAAATATAATGTCTTCTTTGACTTTCTGTAGTTTGTCTGCTGTTCTTTGATGACACCTACTGTGTTGAGGTCGTGCTTCTTAGTCACCTTAGCTGACTTCTGTCCCACTGTACTGTGATAGCTGCTCTGGACAGAGTGACCAGTGGCATGTGACATCAAATGGTGCCTTTTTTTTTTGAGACAGAGTCTCATTCTCTAATCCAGACTGGTCTAGAACTGACTGTAGCCCAGGCTGGCTTCAGATTCACAGCAGTCCTCTTTAACCTCCCCATTGCTTAAATTAAAAGTGTGAGTCACCACCCCTAGCTTTAGTCCTCATCTAGGGGAATGTTCTCCTTTGTTTGGCCTAAGGCCCCAATTTTTTACTCTTTGACTCTCCCCCACACGTCCCCTCATTGATTTTCTGCATACCTCTTGGCCACATCGTCTTAGTTTCTGGCATATCTTTAGAGTGGACTGGATGAATCTAAGTAAGACACAGCTGGATTCTGGCCTTTGATAATTCACAGTGCTGGTCAATAATACCAAGGTATCCTGCTAATAAAATCCTAACAGCACCTTGGTGGCACCACTGTAAAGGGTCAGTTAAAATGAGAAATAACAGTGCTCAACTTGACTGGAATTTTCCCTGAGCTAAACTTTTCCCTGATCCACATTATTTTTTAGGGAGCCTCAGGTGGGATGCAAAGGGGTTTGATGAGCCAGAAGTCCTCTGGTATCAGCCTGTGGGCATATGCCACTGGAGAGATATCCACTCAAGGTCTTAGAGCCCCACCTACCTCAAGTACCTGAATATTCTATCCCCACATGGTGATGAAGTGGACACCCCCCAACATTTATCATTGCCCTCAGGACAAAACCGTATGTGCTGGTTTGAGTGAGATTGTTCCCTGTAGGCTCCAAATATTTGGATATTTTGTTCCCAGTTGGTGACACTGTTTTAGGAGATCTTAGAAGATGTGGCCGTGCTGGAGGAAGTACGATGCTGGGAGCAAGCTTAGAGAGTTCTTAAGCCTTGCCAGATTTCTAGTTGCTCTCTGTCTTCCTATGCCTGCTTGAAGATGTGAGGGCTCCCATTCCTGCTGGGCCGCCTCCTGCCACCATGCCTCCCCACCATGATGGACTCTAAACTGTAAGCTCAAATAAACTATTTGGTTGTTTTTTTTGTTGTTGTTGTTGTTGCTGCTGTTTGTCTTTTTGAGACGGTCTCCCTTTAGTCCCAGTTGGCCCGGAACTCACTATGTAGACCAGGCTGGCCTGGAACTCACTGTGTAGACCAGGCTGGCCTCGAACTCACAGAAATCCACCTGCCTCTGCCTCCCAAGTGCTAGGATTAAAGGCATGCACCACCAGGCCCAGCTCAACTACTTGTTTTTATTTTTATTTTTTTAAACATTTTCATTATTTTTTAAATTTTATTTATTTTTTATATGTATGAATGTACTGTCTGCATGTAGGTTTGTGCACCCATGTCGTGCAGTGCTGAAGAGGTCAGAAGACTGTGTGGAAGTCCCCTGGAACTGGAGTTAAAGACGGTTCTCAGCTGCCATGTGGATGCTGAGAACCCGGGTTCTCCGCAAGGGCAGTCAGGTGCTCTTAACCGCTCTGCTCCTCCCTTCCTGCTCCCCCTCCCCTCCCCCTCCTCCTCCCCCCTCCGCCACCCCCTCCCCTTCTCTCTCCCCTCCCTTCCCCTCCTCTCTTTCTTTTTTTCAGTCAGAGTCTTTGTGCTGGATAGCTTTAGTGTCAACTTGACACACCTGGGTTGAGGGATCATCAATTGGGGAATTGGCTCCATTGGACTGGCCTGTGGCCACATCTGTGGAGTATTGTCTTAATTGTCAAGCAGTGTGGGAGGACCCAGCCGACAATGAGTAGTGCCACACTGGGCAGGTTGTTGTGTACCATATAAGAAGGCAGGCTGGGCATGAGCCAGGGGAGCAAGCCAGTGAACAGCATTCCTCCATGGCCTGTGCTTCAGCTCCTGCTTCCAGGTTCCTGCCCTAAGTTCCTGCCTTGGGCTCCCTGTATTAGTCAGGGTTCTCTAAAGAAACAGAAGCAACAGGACAAATATATAGCTATATACAGTTTATTGATTTGCTCACATGACAGAGCTCAAGTAGTCCAACAGTAGCTGCGCCGCACTGGAGAGGCTGAGAATCCAGGGAACTGCTCAGTCCGCAAGGCTGGATGTCTTAGTAGTCCCAATCTGCTGCTGAAGGCCCGGTGGATTTCAGGAGATCTACCGGTCTCAGTACATGCCGGGATCCTAAGGGTTGATCACAGCAGCAAGACAAACTCACCAGTGAGAGAGAGGCAAGCTGCAGGAAAAAAAAGGGACCAGCTCTCTCTGCCATGACTTTTAATACTGTCTGCTGGCAGAAGGTAATGCCCACATTTGGGGTGGGCTATCCGGGTTGAGGCGGTCCAATCCAAAGATCCTTTTTCTCTTATTTGTTCCTTAGTGTCAAGTTGACACCCAGGATTAACCATCACAAGTCCACCCCTTGTCAACTTGACACCCAATAAATAGCCTCTCCTTATGTTATGCTTAAATGTCACTTGCAAATAATGGCAAGGTCATAATTCCACCTAACATGTTATAAGTGTCTCATGTGCAATAGCAAAGCATTATATCTTAGAGTAGGTGGTAATGTCCTTGAGGAACACTTAGTCCTTCAGTATCTAATAACCTAAATATGACAACACTTAACTCTTATCTCAGTTGCACATTCCAAAGGGAACAACACAAGTATC